>OW679198.1:138283687-138431371 GCA_940337035.1 Agriotes lineatus | reverse complement strand
GTTAGTTTTGCGTATTGATGAAATGCAGGCCTTCACGTTTTCGTGTTTTTGATGCCCCGAGCTCACGAGAGGAAGTTTTCCTACGCCTTGTGCGGATTTTTTGTAATTGCAACCGCGAGATTTTCCATGTGCCCGTTACGTTATTTGGGGTGAGTAATTAGACGAGCTAGGACCCCCTGTAGTTGTGTATTCTATCGCTGGACTCCTATTTTTATTTTTACAGCAAGCAGTGCTAGGCATTAAACGCCAGTTTAATTCACGTAAGCCAGTAACATTTTGGGCCCGATCGCCGCTCCAAATCAGATGCGACGCTTGATTGTTCCCCGTATCCACGACGACCGCTGCAGGCGCTTTGCGAGCCGACAGTGTTAAACCTTTGCGAAGCCGCTTTCCCCTTGTTGCCAGCGCCTACCTAGGGCACAAGAAGGACCTGTTTGGGGGTTGTTTTACCTCCTGGTTTGGCATCCCAACCTCGCTGTCGCGGTGCAGATCGCGCTGAAAAACACCAGCAACGGCAGCATGAATTTATTGGCAGAGAGCCCTAAACCGCGTTAAGTTTCTTCCAAGACTGAGTCCAGGAAGTTCTACGGGCCAAGTAGCTTGCGGAGCCGCCCCTTTTAACTTGTGCAATTTGTAACATTGCTGTACTGTGTTGTAAGACTGTAAGTATTCTGTAGCATGTAATTAAGTAATCTAGAGATATCCTGCGATTCTGATTGATGCAACTTAATGTGATAATTGTAATATACCTGTACTGTGATATTTACCTGGAATTATATGATCTTTATGCCAGTATAAAGGGTGAGTTTAGTTACAATTGATTACTTTTGTTTGGAGCTGTCTTTCAAGAAGTGTAATATAGTGTTGGGTATTGAGTTTACAAATTCTCGTTAGAACACCGGAGTGCATTCGCCGTTATTTCAAAATTTGTTGGCGCTCTGGGCATTTAATTACTGTTCTTCCATTTCATTCTTAAAGAGCTACACGTCTCCGATCGCTGAGCTGGCGACCGGCGTGTGCCCCTAAGTGTACCTGATTGTAATTTCTTTTCTTTGGAAGATCGCCCAGAAAATTATGTAATAAGTAGCTAACAACGGCAACTGCCTTTGTCGATACAAACTCTGAGAAATGCAGGTACTTACATTTTGATTTGATGTTATGTCCAGCGATCGTAAGAGGGGAAGATCCTGGTATGTTGCATCTTGACAAATAAAGATTCTAAGCAGGATTTGGCTGCTTCATTTCGTAGAACCCAAGGACGCCACGAGCAAGGAGAGCAGTTAACTGCATCAAAAAGCGGCCTTCTGCATTCTGGCGATCCTAGCCAGCTCGCATGTAGAATCGAAAAAAGGGAGACCCATTTATTCCTTCAATGACTGTAGAATAAGCTTAAGAAAGCCGCATGGAAACCGGCCTAATCAAAATTAGTATGCAAAATTTAACTAGGCATTCTTACCAAAGCTGTTTACGGCCGTTCGTGAAGAAAATAACGCCGCTAGCGGGTTTCATTTGTTTAAACAAGAGGTCTTGGCCTGTTTCTTTAATTTCAAATCCCGCAACGGCGCTCCGTGGAAAATCAATAATCGAGCCTGCTTCGACCAGAAAAGTCTTGCAGGTGCCTTATCTCTAAAGTCGGGCGCTTTAGACGATAAACCTGAATTCCTTTACTACATTACTAAAATATAAGGTGGTCCGAAAGAAGATGAAAATTGCTATAACAAGCTATTGAAACGGGGCGTTACACAAGTTGTCCTGCAACTTCCTACAGCTTCACGCAGCAGGCTTCAGTATCGCATAAGAACTGTAAAATTATCAACACAAACTCTCCACAGTGTCTAGTTTCCTCCTACGAAGCATTAAAAGAAAATTACATTTGACAACACTGTTAAGTTAGGTTTGTTTAATGAATGTACTTAACAAAAAGATCGTTTGGAAGTGACGAATTTAAATGCTCTAAAAAGAATGAAGGAAACACACTGGAAGAGGAAGACTGCGAGCAGGAAAGAGTGAAAGAAAATAGTAGACAAAGCTGTGGGGCAACAGAGATCTTAGTGAATAAACCTTGTAATTAATTTAACTTGATAAAATTTACTTTTGGTTTAACTCTTATCCACATTCTTTTACGCATGAGACCCAATAGTTTGACTTTTAAAACACAAAAGGTTTCAAATGCACAATGTTGTACAATAAACAAGCATTACAAAAATATAATTTTTTTTCTTTCTCTGGGTTTAACCACTTAATTTAACTGCATCGCGGAATTCTTACCAGGTAATCAATTAACTTTAAACTTTTTATTCTCAAAAACTAGCTTATAACAATTTTCAAAATTTCTGTCGTACCTTGCTTTCAATCGTGATGCAATTGTACTGGATCCTAGCATACGAACTACCGTACGGAGATTTTTGATAAACTGCTGCGCATCCACTTCACAAAATGACTACTGGCCACTTGTTGCACTTTTAAGAATTCGTGTTTTGTGGCTTGCTGAACGAACACCAAATCTTTCTGCGGTCTCTTAATCCACGAAGGCAACCCCCAATCTGGATCCTGTCTGATACTCGGCTTTCAACGTAGAAATTGGTGAGGCCCTACAACTTATATTCACTTTTGCGCCGTTTTTCTAAGTTTGTTAACCTTATTTGCTTCTTTTAGGTTCAAAGTAGGAATAATCTCGCTGATTTTCAATGCAGTCAATATTTGAAGATTGCTTTAGAACCACTATCAGGCCGCTTGGAAATAAATACGGCTGGTAACTATCAACTTTTTATTTCAACGACACATAGACGTCATCATAATCTTGTCCTTTTATACTCTTAGGTGCCGAGGATGTCTCTTCTCAGTTTGCTTAGGGGTTTTGGTGTAATTTCGCCATTTTTTTCTATTTTTTGCCAGGATTTTGCCTTCTGCCCATGTTTTTCCTCTTTTTTCCAACAGGTCAATTACGCTTTGGTTCCATGTTTGTCTGGGTCGTCCGCATATGTTTTTGCCGTGTGCTTTAGCTTCCCATATCTTCTTTACCTGTCCATTCGACAAAGGTGTCCAAACCACCTTAATAACTGCTTTTCAATCAAGTCCCAGCGAGCAACAGAGCCGAAGTCACCTAATAGGGAGAACCAGGTTGTAATCACCTCCCAAAGGAAGCTCAAGCTATTAGAGCTAACATAGTGACAGAGATGTTCAGTACCATGGCGGGCCCTGAAGGGTAGTCCTCAAGGATGAGAACTCCGATTCAGAAATTTAAGACTAGTGGAACCAGACTGGTTCTTAGTCACTGCCCAGGACGACACCTTAGCAAGATGGCTGCTTCAGAGCTGGACACCTCTCAGTGCCGAGGAAGCTATTTTTGTTCCAACAAGAGCATCGGAGGCACCATGGCCAGAGAAGGTGGGTTTCAGGCTCAAGCCAAGAGGAGGTTAACCTGGAGAAGCTGAGGCAGATGCTTTCAATGCAGAATCGCTCACTAAGACTAGAGCAATGGAAGCATGTCCAGACGAGAGGAGGACCAGGAAGGTGGTTCTTGACGGAGATACCGTCCGCACTTTGGAGGAGTCTAAGTGGGAGCTCTACTACTAGTTGATAACTCTCGCAGTGCGATGTGTGCCGACATGGATTGGAGCAGTACGCCAGGAAGGACGACTAACAAAGCTACTCATCCCGCACTGTTAACTCCCCATAATAGATTTACTGCTGGTAAGCCAGATCAACCTCCAGCTACGCTAGGGCTGATAAGATCCCTTAACTGGTAGGAGAAACATAGTCCTAATTTAAGAACCATATATTTATAGAAATACGGTCAAGAAACTGAGGATAGCCAACTACGATGTAGTGGTTTTCAAGGAAGTGGATGATCGACCCAGGACCTGTAGTAGTAGTTGTTGTGGGGAGACCAAAGTCTAGCAAGTAGACCACCATATGCCCTTTTTGCCATCCCCTCAGCCACATTCACCATCGTCCTCTTCGATGGGCTCTTCTCCCTGCTTAAAGCTTCCTGATTTTCTAATTAAGAACAGAATATCGGCCCGGGATAGGGAGTTCAACTCTTCCATTCGAAACGTAGCTGCTCCAAAGGTTCTATACCTCAATCGCTGGTACGCCTCGCATTTTCACAAATAGTGAAAGAACGTTTCCTCATCTCTCCCACATCTCGGACAAATGGATTTTTCCTCTACTCCTATCAGTGTTAAGTGTCTCTTTAGTTTACAGTGGCCTGTCAAGATCTCTATCAAAAGATTTGTGGTTCTCCAGCTCCTTCGCATTAGCCAGACCAATTTCTTTGAATGAAATCCTGCTGTGTAGTATTTTGCTTGACGACAGCCCCTGCATCCTTTCCACTTTTTGTCGCTGGTCTTGTAGGTCTACTCGGTTAGGGCTGCTGACAGCTGCTGCCTTGTTATACCCAGAAGAGGTTTCGGTCCAAAACAAGTTTCTCTGGCTCCGAGTTTAGCTAGTTCGTCTGCGTTCTTGTTGCCTTGGACCCCTGTGTGTTTCGGGACCCAGACGAGCTCGAAGTCCTTTTTCCTTGCCAATTCAGCTAAAACGTCTCCACATTCCTGAACAAGAGCTAATCTTGTTCTGGCCGAGAAGATTGCTTTTCCTGCGGCTTGACTATCAGAGGATTGCCTTTTCGCCACTCCGTGTAGCATATCAAGGCATTCGACTTGAACTTAACCCTTTTTTGCTTCCACTGTTTCCTTGTTGGGATAGTGAGAGAGAGTCCTTTTTCTAACCTTAGTTGGTCCTCTGCTTCGGTTATCCTGTAGGCTGATAGAAGTATTTCTCTAGCAGTCATGTCGGCGATTCTAGCATGGCCTGTGCGAACTCTCTGGTCATTCCAAAGCTCCGTATCTCGCATTCTGAGGTGGGTAGCCATGGCCTCTCTCTTTATCCAAGGGTCCGGGAGTCCCAATATTACCTTAAGTGCGGCCGTTGGGGTTGTTCTCATTGTCCCTGTAATTCTGAGACAGGCTAGTCGTTGGACCTTTGCCAATCGCGCTTTACATTAGGCCACCAGACCTGAGCCATAGTGAACTCTTGGCCTTACTACTAATGTGTAAAGCCAGTGCAGAATGTTGGGGTTTATCCCCCAGTTTCTGCCTATCGATCTGCGCAACTGCCATAAGGTCGCTGTCGACTTGTACACCGTCTTGTAGACATGCGACCTCCAACTTAGTTTGCTGGATTACCCCCAGGTACTTGACTTGCACTAATGCAAGTGGTCTTCCGTACATTATGGGTATCTTCAAACCCTGAAGTTTTCGTCTCTTTGTGAAGAGAATGATCTCAGTCTTTAATGGGTTTACCGACAGACCTCTCTCTTTACACCATCTTTCAATAATCCTGCAGGCTACCTCCATTCCATCACAGACGACGTTTAGGAACCTGGCAGTAATAAGTACCAGCCCATCATCTGCGTATGCTTAAGCATAGAAGCTCTCTGTCGTTAGGCATTCCAGTAGACCGTCCATTATAAGACACCATAAGTGAGGTGATAGGCAACCTCTTCTCACTGAATAGTGCCCTAGGTTTGCCGTCACGGTTCTTTGCTCCAGCGCTGTTCTCACTCAACTGACCAAAACCGGAAGGGTTTCCATGGCCTGTAAGGCTTGACATATTGTAGCCGTTCTTGCCTTTTCAAATGCGTCTCCAATGTTAAAAAGTATCTCTGCCAGCTGGATCTTTTGCTGCGCCGTAACTCATTTTTAAACTTATTTCTGGCAGTTTTGAAAGTGTCCCAGGAGGCCTGTGTCCCTTCTCTGATAGCACGATTAAAGGTTCGCCTGGATTCCGTGCCCAGATCGGCTAGAGTGCCGGTTCACCATGGTACCCTACAAACTCGAGTCTCTCTGAGAGGACAAGCCTCCTCATAAGATGAGACAATTGTACTTGCCAGTTGATCTACATCTTTATTTAATTGTCCCTTTGTGCATATTGCTCCCTCTGGTTGGCCTCCTTGGCGAACGAGACTGAAACGATAACTTTCCCAGTCTGCTGCCTTGGAGTTCCGGTAGGGAATTTCCAGAGGTTTGTCAGAATTAATTTTCATTCTGATAATACGATGATTAGATGTCACGATATCTGACGGCACTTTCTATTTAACTTAATTGTCACTTATAATGTCAACCAATTGTCAACAAATTATTTTTAAATCAGAATGACAAATGTCCAATTCTAAGAATTGTACATTACAACTTTATATAAAACGGTAAGTTATTATTTCTAATTAATTGAACCTTTTTAAAATGTCTTTACTTGCTTTAGAGTTGGTATAACTAAAGAAACTCCACCTTGTATCATCTTTACTCTACCTCCAAGACAGCAATCCACTATGAGCAGTTTGGCCACGTTTGTATTTCTGCTGTAACACACCGCTCACCAACAGGCAGGCAGGCAGGCAACAAGCCGCGACTTCGTCTTGGCTTGTACTTGCCTACCTCAAATGTTAATAGGTCCTTACGTTCCTTGTTACTTAAATAGCTATTTCCATTCTGAACGAGGTATAGCTAAAACATGGGATTTATATGCTTTAACTGCTTCTTGGGGTGACATAAACCGCTGAACATGCATTTTATTTTTCACCAGAGGGAATCGGAAAAATTCATTCGGTGATAAATCCGTACTATAAGGACAGTGGGATATACATTCAATGTTTTGACGCTTCAAAAAATCGATTGTTTGAGCTGTCGTGTGGGAGCTTGCATTATCGTGATGCAAAATGATACGCTTCCTCGCATTGTTTCTCTTTACTTCAGCTGTAACTTCCGGTAAGCAAATGACAGTATACCAATCTGAATTGACCGTTCTTCTATTTTTTCAGGCCACATTTGAGACTAGTAAAGCCAAAAAATGAGGCGATCATTTTTTTCGAAGCACTTCGAGATCGAACAACCTTTGTTGGTTTTGGTTCACTTTGAAATACCCACACATTGACATGTAGTTTTAGGCTCATATAAGTATATCTAAGTTTTATCGCCTGTGATGATGTCGTAAACCAGATTTGATGATCCTGCACTACATTTTTGGAGCATGTCCTTGCACCATTTTATGCGGTTCTGTTTATCAACATCAGTTAAATTGCGAGGGATCCACCTAGAAGCAAGTTTCCGGACACCCAAATGTTCCACGCTGAATTAAACCACATTCGGAAAGCTGTTAGGAACAACGGTTAGTGTGCCAGGGATATACAGTCTGCCATCAATCGCCATCTTCATCCACGGCCACCCAAACCTCAAAAAACCGATCTTCCTGCAGCAATAGCCTTTCGTCCATATATCAATCAAGTCACCGAACGTATGGGAAAGTTTCTTCGAAAACAATACCATCAAAACAGTATTCAAACCCCCGAGAAAAATCTCACAGGTTCTTCCTTCACCTAAAGACGAATTAAACACTATTGTAATGCTATTGTAATGTTGTATACATTGGTAAAAGAGGACGTTCAGAGAAAACTCGCATCTCTGAGCACTAACGCTGTCTCAAGTCGGGTCTCGTTTCATCATCAGCCATCGCCGAACCCCAACTCGCTACTGGCCATAAAATCCTTTTTGATTAAACTTCCATTATCTGCAAATCCACATTCTTCCTTAGCAGAAAGATTCGCAAAGCCATTGAGATTTACAAACACCCTAACAATCTCAATCGGGACAAAGGCCTTCCCCTTCCTTCTATGTGGTAAGTGCTAATTTCTAAGCCCCGCCCACCGCCACTGAACCGCGACGGCACTTGCCTATAAATTTTCGCCTTTCTCCTTCCGATCGTTAGAAGAGTTTCGCCTCTAGCGTTATTTACACGTTCAGTTACCGTGCTCTTCCATCCCATCCCTTGCGAAAGAGTTTCGCTTCGGGCGTGGTTTACATGTTGAGTTACCGTGCTCTTTTGCATTTCCTCCTGATGAAGCCCCTTACGAAAGTAGGTAAAACGTTGGGTTCTTCGACCTCAATAATAACACGGTGCAATCCCGGAGGTCGTTTGTTACGTAATTATACCATTTTGTTTTGTGTTTACCGTAATAATTGGTTCTTGTATGTAAAACCCAGGAGATTTATTTTCCTCAACACTATTTTCATTATCTGAACGAAAAATAAAAATTTCAAAAATTACCATAATTATTGCCACATTGTTTCTTGTGTTTCAATTTCAATTTCAATGAGCTTCAAATCTATCTTCTTCGGGGTACACTAAATTGGGATCAAAATTTATTTCTTCTATAGACTTTGCCTTGTACTCTATTGGTACCGTTGTTTTCACAATCAATAGGAGAATTTTAGAAATTTTGGCTGTTTAAAAAATATCAACAGCTAACCTGAAAATAAGAGGTATTATATGCGCATAACTGCATCAACATTATTGAAGCTAGAAAAAGATATATTTTAAGTAAGTACTTTTTGTAAATTAAATTGTTTTCGCTTACTGCGTAAAACTTTTAGTGGATCTTTTGGGTGTCATCCAGGAAGTTCGCAAATTGTTTAGCTTCATTTGGTTTAAGATTTAGAATTTGAGTTATGGTAGCTATTTGTTTCCTCAATTTGTTGCTGTTCTGAATTTTCTAATTTAACTTTGTTCGATAATTCACGAATCGCCACATTTGATGGTACTGTCGGGAATTGCAAATACGTATTCATTTTTCTTGTCTACAATGTACTTGTCCCGGTGTTCTAGCAATACATTAATCATATTTTCCAGCTCTTCGGGTATTAAAATGAACACAACCTTAGATCTTTTGACTACAGCTCAATGGTAGAATAAATTAACACTAATTTCAAGCTTACCTGGGTTTAGTACCATTTCCACCAACATTCTTCCACTAGTCGCCATCAGCACGTTAATTTCACACTAGTACATTTGCTAGCAACGTTGCCAAATTTCGGACGTTGCAGCGTATTGCACATGTAGCGCAAGTCATTAAGACTCTGTGGTGAAATCGATGGTGAATTGTATCATGTGACTTCCGAAATAGGTACACGATATTCGTTCTCACTTCCAAAATTACGGTGTCACTTCCGATTTCGGAAGTCACTGCGTTTTCCCCTGTTTTTAGCATATTTAGGCCATAGAGGTTGCACGGGCCTCAAATCCGAAAAAAATGTGGGGAAGTGACTACGCTATGAATGTCCCTTTTCAGTTTGTCACTTAGTTCAGATATATGCCGCTGGCGCCACCATCGATTTCACCACAGAGTCTTAGTGACTTCCGCTACATGTGCAATACGTTGCAACGTCCGAAATTTGGCAACGTTGCTAACAAATGTACTAGTGTGAAATTAACGTGCTGATGGACTAGTGGAAGAATGTTGGTGGAAATGGTACTAAACCCAGGTAAGCTTGGAATGAGTGTTAATTTATTCTACCATTGAGCTGTAGTCAAAGGATCTAAGGTTGTGTTCATTTTAATACCCGAAGAGCTTGAAAATATGATTAATGTATTGCTAGAACACCGGGACAAGTACATTGTAGACAAGAAAAATTAATACGTATTTGCAAATTCCCGACAGTACCACCAAATGTGGCGATTCGTGAATTATCGAACAAAGTTAAATTAGAAAATTCAGAAGCAATGTCCAGCAACAAATTGAGGAAACAAATAGCTACCATAACTCAAATTCTAAATCTTAAACCAAATGAAGCTAAACAATTTGCGAACTTCCTGGATGACACCCAAAAGATCCACTAAGAGTTTTACGCAGTAAGCGAAAACAATTTAATTTCCAAAAGAACTTACTTAAAATATATCTTTTTCTAGCTTCAATAATGTTGATGCAAATATGCGCATATAATACCTCTTATTTTCAGGTTACCTGTTGATATTTTTTAAACAGCCAAAATTTCTCAAATTCTCCTAATGATTGTGAAAAGAACGGTACCAATAGAGTACAAGGCAAAGTCTCTAGAAGAAATACATTTTGATCCCAATTTAGTGTACCCCGAAGAAGATAGATTTGAAGCGCAGTGAAATTGAAATTGAAACACAAGAAGCAATGTGGCAATAATTATGGTAATTTTTGAAATTTTTATTTTTCTTTCAGATAATGAAAATAGTGTTGAGGAAAATAAATCTCCTGGGTTTTACGCACAAAAACCAATTATTACGGTAAACACGGAACAAAATGGTATAATTAAGTAACAAACGACTTCCGGGATTGCACCGTGTCATTATTGAGGTCGAAGAACTCAACGTTTCACCTACTTTCGTAAGAGGCTTCATCAAGAGGAAATGCAAAAGAGCACGGTAACTCAACATGTAAACCACGCCCGAAGCGAAACTCTTTCGCAAGGGATGAGATAGAAGACCACGGTAACTGAACGTGTAAATCACGCTAGAGGCGAAACTCTTCTAACGATCGGAAGGAGAAAGGCGAAAATTTATAGGCAAGTGCCGTCGCGGTTCAGTGGCGGTGGGCGGGGCTTAGAAATTAGCACTTACCACATAGAAGGAAGAGGAAGGCCTTTGTCCCGATTGAGATTGTTAGGGTGTTTGTAAATCTCAATGGCTTTGCGAATCTTTCTGCTAAATAAGAATGTGGATTTGCAGATACTGGAAGTTTCACAAAAAAGGATTTTATGGCCAGTAGCGCGTTGGAGTTCGGCGATGGCTGATGATGAAACGAGACCCGACTTGAGACAGCGTTAGTGCTCAGAGATGCGAGTTTTCTCTGAACGTCCTCTTTTACCAATGTATACAACATTACAATAACAAGGGACTCTATAAACATCTTTAGATGATATAGTGTTTAATTCGCCTTTAGGTGAAGGAAGAACCTGTGAGATTTTTCTCGGGGGTTTGAATACTGTTTTGATGGTATTGTTTTCGAAGAAACTTTTCTATACGTTCGGTGACTTGATGGATATATGGAAGAAAGGCTATCGCTGCAGGAGGATCGGTTTTTTGAGGTTTGGGTGGCCGTGGATGAAGATGGCGATTTATGGCAGACTGTATATCCCTGGAACACTACCCGTTGTTCCTAACAGCTTTCCGAATGTGGTTTAATTCAGCGTGGAACATTTGGGTGTCCGGAAACTTGCTTCTAGGTGGATCCCTCTCGATTTAACTGATGTTGAAAAACAGAACCGCATAAAATGGTGCAAGGACATGCCCCAAAAATGTAGTGCAGGATCATCAAATCTGGTTTACGACATCATCACAGGCGATAAAACTTAGATTTACTTATATGAGCCTAAAACTACATGTCATTCGGCTGTGTTGGTATTTCAAAGTGAACCAAAACCAACAAAGGTTGTCGATCTCGAAGTGCTTCGAAAAAAATAATCGCCTCATTTTTTGGCTTTATTAGTCTCAAATGTGGCCTTAAAAATAGAAGAACGGTAAATTCTGAGTGGTATACTGTCATTTGCTTACCGGAAGTTACAGCTGAAGTAAGGAGAAACAATGCGAGGAAGCGTATCATTTTGCATCACGATAATGCAAGCTCCCACACGACAGCTCAAACAATCGATTTTTTGAAGCGTCAAAACATTGAATGCATATCCCACTGTCCTTATAGTACGGATTTATCACCGAATGAATTTTTCCTATTCCCTCTGGTAAAAAATAAAATGCATGTTCAGCGGTTTATGTCATCCCAAGAAGTAGTTAAAGCATATAAATCCCATGTTTTAGCTATACCTCGTTCAGAATGGAAATAGCTATTTAAGTAACAAGGAATGTAAGGCCCTATTAATATTTGAGGTAGGCAAGTACAAGCCAAGACGAAGTCGCGGCTTGTTGCTTGCCGAAAACGTTAATAGGCGATACATTCCGAGTTACCTTATTATATTTTTCCCGCTGCTTATCGAAATTTTTGCTAGATTTTTGAAAAAATCGTTTGGTTTGTTACCTGTCACCAGGTTTAGTTTTCGTGAGTCGTGTTACCTGTGCGTGTCACGTGTCACAAACACTTGCAATTTAAAAACAAAATCTCGAAATCTGCATCTTGCGTTGCTAATTTTATTATCCTAGGAAAGTAATAATAATATTAAGTTCCGTTGTCAAGAAAAATCAGCAAACAAATATAATCACCGACTTACACGTTATGTTACTAAGGCTGACTTACATGATCAGCAGCGGGAAAAAATGTTTTGAGAATTGGTTTGAACGCATGCAAAAATGTATTACTTGTAAAGGAGAATATTTTGAAAAACAATAAACATGTTTTGTTGAATTCGTTTGTTTTTCTAGTACTTTGCCGAAATTATTTCAGCAGCTTTCGTATAAGCACCCTAACAATCTTAATCGGGAAGAATTTTTCCCACTTCCTTCTATGTGGAAAGTGTTAATTTCTAAGCCCCGCCCACCACCACTAAACTTGCCTATAAATTCTCGCTTTTCCTTTTCCGATCGTTAGAAGAGTTTCGTCTCTGGCGTGGTTTACACGTTCAGTTACCGTGCTTTTTTATCCCTCCCCTAGTAAAAGAGTTCGCCTTTGGCGTGGCTTACACGTTCAGCTACCGTGCTCTTTTGCATTGGGTCCTAATGAAACCCCTTACCAAAGTGGGCGAATCGTTGAGTTCTTCAACCTCAATAATGAAACGGTCTAATTCCGGAAGTCGTTTGTTACTTAATGCCAATGACCGTGAAAGCCTCTGAAATCTATATACAGTGTGGTCCATTAAGTGTGCAACAAATGTGACATTTTTTAATTAGTTGTACAACCGAAATTTAAATACCGTCACAAGTTAGTGCATGTTCAATAAACATATCAAATGCATTTAGAATGGCTCTAAATCATACACCATACAGGGCAGGACAAAATCTATGAGTTACCTTACGAATAGGAGGCCCTGACTTAGTATTTGAGCATAACTTTTGATGCTAAACAACTTTTCTCAATAAAATGTTGGGACTTTATTCTTTCACTAATTTCATATTTTTTGTCCGGCCCTGTATGCTGTTTGACTTGAAGCCATTCTAAAGGCATCTGATGTGGTTATCGAACATGCACTAACTTTTGGCGGTATTTAAATTTCGGTTGTACAACTAATAAAAAAATGTACCATTTGTTGCACACTTAATGGACCACACTGTATATAAAACTGAAAGTCCTGACTCACTCACCCACTCATCAACGCCCAGCCCAAACCCTTGGGCCTAGAAAGCTGAAATTTTGCACAGAGGTTTCTTTTATGATGTATACAAGTAATAAGGAAAGATATTTCGAAATTCAACCCCTAAATAGGTAAAATGGGGGTTCCAACTTTGTATGGAAAAATTATATTAAATAGACATTTCGACTTGAAACTTCGTAGGAGTACTCCTAAAAACTAATAAGGAAACACGTATTTCGTGTAAATCGATATGGGTGTCCTTATTGCTGTTTTTTGGGACGTTGATTGCGAAAATGTCAATTGAAATTTGGCAGGTAGATTCGTTATAGGGAGTAGGCATCCGCTAAGAAAGGATTTTTGAAAATTCAACCCCTAAAGAGGTAAAAAAGGGGTTGCCATTTTGTAAGATTAAATTTTGAACTGTCATTCAAAGTTTTTGGAAATTTGTCTCTTGAAGGTGAGAATAGAAGATGACGGGACGAAACGGAACGGGACGGGACTGAACTGAACTGGGCGGGATGGGACGGGACGGGACGAAAGGGACGGGACGGGACGGGACGGGAAGGGAAGGGGCGGGACGGGGCGGGACGGGACGGGACTGGACGGGAAGGGATGGGATGGGATGGGAGAGGAGGGGAGGTGAGGGGAGAGAATGGAGCGGGACGGAACGGGACAGAGACGGGGATGGGATGGGATGGGATGACAGAACATAATTAGTCATTATTTAATATACAAATAACGGACCTCGCGCGTACGAAGTCGCGGGTAACAGCTAGTCATGGTATAATTGTCTAATTGTGTCTAGTTTTAGTACCTATTGAATTTAACCTATACATTTTAGATTTCACCATTATTGAAAATGTAAATACCGAACAGTCACTGTACGTCAAAAATGACGTTTTCTTAAAAACAGAAAATTCATCTTAATTTATTGGGCTCGTCTTTCAATGAATAAAAGAACGGTACTATCGTAAAGTTATCATTTTAAAATAAAAATTAAATTAATCACTTTCAGATTTCCAGGAAGCTGATAATAAATTAAGTGAATTAAAAATAATATTTTTTACGACCGACCAGAAAATATGCAGTTTCTGAAGAATTTTTCTCCAGAAAGGAACGTTTTGCTAGTCAAGATCAGAAAACGGGCATCAGGAATCAGTGCATTACAGCACCAGAGCTCGATTCTGAACTTTGGAGACGTAAAATCATGTTGGATGAACGGTTTTGGAAATAGAAAATTAATAATTAATTAATTAATAATAAATTATTAACAAAAAACAGTGTTTGCAATTTTGTATTGAAATGTCTACTGCTTAACTGTCCTTATTACTGTCGAAATGACGTTCTTTGCTTTTGCTTCCTTATTAGAAACAATGAAAAACCCTCACATTTTGCAATTTATTGCACAAATAACTATTGTATTGACATTATAATAATTAAGTCACACAGCTTCTGCCGCCACAAATCGTCTAGCTGACAAGGTATTGAAACGTGATACTTTAAACGAGCATTGAACTAGGCAACACTGTTGGACGTGACTACAATGCTTTGGTATCTATATATACTACGTCATCATGGAAGTGATTACGTGGCCGACATGGTCATGGTATATATGAAACTAAAAATTTGAAAAATTGCTTCCCCTCTAAAGACAATCGGATAATGCATCTTCCCCTTTATCTATATATAGTTTTAAATTGCTTCTAGGACGTCTCCTTCATGTGGAAGCTAGGTCGCCCCGTTTAGATAATGGAAGTGACAACTTAACAGGCATCAATATATATATATATATATATATATACACTAGCTGCTCGAAGTTCTCCGCATGATTCGTCTTGATGGTATGCTTCTTGTATATGGTCCCATTTAGCTTTGAAATTTTGATTTGCTGTTTCCCAAACCAAATCTTCAGTTAATAAATTATTTCTAACGCCTTTCATTAGGTGAGGTGCAGGTACAGAAGCACTATTTCCTTCCCTCAAATTATTATTCTTTGTGAATTCATGTTTCGGTCACTATACATTTTGAACGATTCTTTTAAAAGTGTATTAATGGCCGCTTGATTTGGTCCTCCCTGATCACAAACTGAAGCTAGATAAAACCATAATTTTGAACTTCTCTAATCAGTGGCGTAACTATGGGGGGTGATATGGGTGTCGGAACACCCCCCAGAGGCTTTAAGAATAACTAAAATTCGTCTTAAACAAAAAATCTAAAATTACATTTTAGTAATGTATGATTGAATATCAATTATTACATTTGGAATTCGGACTCGACCATTTTTTACATTTTGAATAAGTTCATCACTATGACACACACCTCACACAATGGTTGCTGAGCAAGTGCAAAAGGCGCGCTCCAACTCTGTATCCCGTATCCGGGGCAAGTTGAGCATTGTACTGCCAGATGCAAGTGTATAAAGCACCAGCCTCTAAACCGCAAAGTAAATGAGCTTATCGATAATACATACCTAGATGTAGTAATCATTTCTTATAATGGTGTCAATTTAACTAATTTTTTACAGTAAAAATGACATTTAATATTTTCATAGGTTAGAGTTATTGCAAGGACAGGCATATCTTGCAATGTTGTTTTACAAGCAAGCTAAATTGTTACTTAGTTAGCAAATAATTATTTCTGACTTCTTTTGGTTAATAGCAAATAAAATGCCACACTAGTTAATTGCACCTATTTAAATAGACGTCTGTCAACATCAGTTAGCAAATTCTTAAATGTATAGGGTATTCAGTATACACCTTAGAACAAGGTATACACCTTAGAACAGAAAATAAACAGGAAACCGCATTTGTAAGAAATCCGTGCGACCGCGATGGGTTTTCAAAATGGCGGATGGTTGTTTCCTTTTGGCAGTGGCGTATCATATCGAGAGGGTGAATGTGCAGCAAACAATTTCAACAGTTTTATTAAGTGCACTTTACACTATGTGATTTAGGACTACATGTGAGTTTGTGTGACTTCAGTCACTGTCTGTAATTTAAATTGCTTCCTCAGATTGTGTGATTACAAATAATGACCCCATTATACGTTCCCTTCTATGCCCATGACTATTGTTGTGTACAAGTAAGTATGACAAGTGACATGTTCAGAGAAATTACCTCTCTATTTGAAGTGAAAAGTAATATTAATACTTACTGATGGAATATAATGCCCAAAGTCCTGGTATTTGTGGTCTAAGAACAGCCAAAATTAGTCTCAAACTAACTAAAACCCACAACTGTCAAACCGGTATCACATCGCATTAGTCATACATGGGTTTTCAAAATGGCCGTTTCCGTCGTCTAGATGTTACAGCCAAGTTAAATAAAACGCGCCTTCCTGTCTATTTTCTGTTCTAAGGTATACACAAAAACATTTTAATTTCTTTCAAGTTGGCACATGCATATAAGTAAATATTTTTCTAGAAATTCTTACCTGAACTTCCCTAAAATGTAATAAAAATACGTATTAGTAAACGCTACATCAATAGTATGTAACACAGTAATTGTATAACATCCTTAAAAGTAGTTAATTACAACATTTATGACAGATGGGAAGTAAATGTCACACCCTTAACCTATTTGTTTTAGTAAGTTTTTGTAAGTACATTCCTAGACAAAGATAAATTCTGGAAGTACACTCATGAAATATTGAAAATCAAATGCCACTTTCTGTTTTTATGTTTACTGAACAGACTATAACTAAAGTACTTTTATTTTCTATAATAACTGTGAAAGTGTTACAATGTTGGTAGATTTGTGATTGAAACGTTAGGAAATTTTTATACCTCGTGTTGGTAGAACACTAGAACTTTTTTCAAAATTATGTTTTTGTGTCAATTTTGAATGTCAAAGTTTCTTAATTTGAACTCTTGACAAATTTCTTTTTTTAACATGGATTCATCATCATGATCAATAAAATAATCAATAATTAATGAATTTGCAATATTTTACTATGCTGTTCGTTTTACCCACTATTATGACATATCTATCAAAATTACAATCATTTTTTTAATGGAAAAAAGAACTAAACATTTATGTACCAACATTATTAAAACTAGGGACCCTGTAGGAATGCAACTTATCCCCTAGAAAGTTGACCTTGAAAATTATTATAGAAAATACACTTTAGGTGGTCTACCCTGCCAAGAATTTAAATCAAGGCCTACCGCAAGTCCTATAAAAATGAAATCAACTATACTTTCTGGTACACTCATTTTTTAATTCTTATTGTAAGGTTGATCACTCTCCCAGAACACCCCCCAGAGCAAAATATTAGTTACGCCACTGTCTCTAATGATAAATTTTAATAAGTTCACTAAATCGGAAGATTTTACAGCCAATAAGGAAAATGTAAAATATATAGGTTGCTGCCATTTTTTAAATATACCAGAAAGATAAAAAACGAGGACGTGGTCAACCAATTTCTAGATTTTGATTGAAACAACAATTTTGAAATTCATAAACTTGATCAGTATAAGCCGTTCACGACCTTTTTGGGACAGAGTTGGCTATGATTTTTTCTTTTCATGTTGGACTAACTGATTTGATGATGTAGCGGATGCAACTTTTTTTTTCTGTCAGTGTCTGTTCGACATTTTCTTGCCACCACATTGCCAGATTTAATATTTTAATATTCGTAAGAAAATAAATGATTTATCAAATGTGTAAAAATAATTTTAATTTCCGTCAAAGGAAAAGTCAAAATGCCCAAAATAATTTTGTTGCAACAAAAAATTTCCACTAAACGATGCTACTTCCAATTTAAGAAGGACAGACCAAATTTAAAAGAAAGCGAGTCGATGTGGAGACTAGAGAATATCCGGCAACAATGTACCTATTCAGAAAATATAACCTTAAACTGAAAACAACCTAACCTAACACAAAAATTTTCAATTTCCATGAGGGAGTTTAGTTGCAACAGAGGTACTGCCAACAAAATTACTAGATGGTCATAGCCTCACCTGACCCAAAAAGATCGTGAACGGCTTATACCTAGGTACTTCGATCGTAATCTAAATGTTGCACTATGAACATTTCATCAAATAACAGACAGCAAATTTTATCACGGTTATTTAATTTTGAAGCAACATCTTTTATATTTTCAAATATTACTTTGTTGAAGCCATCATCCAAAGGAATTTTATTTAACATTGCCACTTCCATTTGCGATTTGGTCGCGAACACGTCGCCTTTTCGCTGTGTAAGTTTTCTTAGCTACCGATGATGACAGCGTGGCTGTCGAAATACGTATTTAGCAGTTGTTAAATATATTTGTGGTGAGGGGTTTTAACGAATTTGTGATATTTTCGAACCACAGGCTTCAGCAGTGTTTTATTGCCATAATTGTTTGTCTAGTAGGAAGGGCAAACAACTGTCTCAATTTTGAATACGCTCTCCCGGAGTGTTAAAAAGCAAGTGCAAATATATTTTCAATAGTAATATCCCTAGTGCATGGCAAATTGTTGATAATTAGAATCAATTTGGTATGCAAGAGGGGTATTTTACAGATTATTACACAAACTCCGTATACGAATTATGATTTAAAATTGATCTAATAATGCCAAAAAACTGAAATTGCTTGTTTCTTGCATTTCTATTTCTATTTATATAATAATAATAAGAATACTTTATTTATCTCAATAGAAGTAATAATACAGCACAGCAGTTACATTGAAAATAAATCACGTTTCATAAAAAAACAATAAAAACAACATAAACTAAAAACAACAGCCCATTTCTATGTGGCAAAATAACAATAATCTATACAATAATTATAGTAATATACTTAACGTAATTAAAGGGGTAAATTAACAATATATTTTCCATCGCAAATGGCCTAACAAGTATTTAAATTTTAATCCCCTTCTTGAAGCATGCGCCTTAATTTTCTTTTAAATATATTTATATATTCAGAATTTTTTATATCTCTACTTAATGAGTTAAATAAAATAAAGCCTTTATTTATAATGGAGTTACTATTTCTTGTAGTTGATATCATTTTTACATGCAAATCATTTTTGCTTCTCGTTTGATAGCTATGAATTTCATGATTATATTGAACGAATGGTTGGAAATAATCAGGAAGTAAATTATTTACAATCTTATACACAAAAATCATAACTAAGTAAAACGTTCTATTTTCTACAGGCATCCAATGTAATGATTTTAACATACAGTTTATGGGAGTGTACCTACTACAACGCAAAATCACTCGCATTCCTCTATTTTGCAATTTTTGCAAGTCTCTTAATTTAGTTTTATTCATTAAATGATTGACCGTAGCACAGTTATCAAAGTGCGGTTTAATGATTGCATTGTAAATATTTATTTTGGTTTGTATTGTTAGGCAATTAGATATTCTCGTAAAAAAGTGTAATTTCTTACTTATCTTTTTATGAATATATTCAAAATGATTATTGAAAGATAAAGTGTTATCAATAATTACACCCAGGTATTTATACTCATTACAAAGCTTTATTTTTTCGTTTTGTATGTACAGGTTAATTTTATCCCGTTGTATATTTTTAGATTTTAAGTTACTGGTTATTATCATGCCGACAGTTTTTTGTGTATTTAACTTAAGTTTGTTGTTATTTAAGTACGTTGCAATTTTATTGAGTTCAACATAAAAGATAAAAGATAACATAACGCAATTGTAATTTTTTGCCGTGATAGTATCAACTGATAAAGACTTTTGCATAGACGCAACCAATTCCTCTCTATGCTACCTATGAAATAACTGTTAAAGTATTCAGTCTTTTCTTCAATACTTACAATTGATATTTTACAATTATTTACATTAAATTCAATATGTTATTCAAAATAACGTTATCACAGTCCGCTATAATTAATTCTTTAATAGTTTTCCACAGGATCATTTCTTACATTATCTATTTTTGTTTCATAGTACTTAATTTTCTTAACTTTGAGCAAATTTACAGTTTCATTTCTGCTTTTTTTATATTTATTCCACAAAAACTGTTTTTCATCGACCCTTGCGTTCTTAAACAGTTTATAAGATTGATCGCGTTTATTAGCTTTGCATCTCACTTCATGATCATACCATGGCACCTGACTTTTATTAATTTTAAGTTTTTCTATCGGCATTAATTCATTAACGATTTTTTCAATGTTATTATACATGTTTAAGTAAAATAATTCAATATCAGTTGAATTTACTAACCAATTTTGTTCAATTAGCCTACTATTCATGATTTCTAACGTGCAATCCGTTATTTTTCTGTGTACGATAGTTTTGTCTTGACCGTTTGATGTAGTTTTATATTGTTTATCAACATTTATATTAATTATTGAATGATCAGTAATTTTCGGCGTATGACAAATATTTACTTTTACATTACTATCATTTGTAACAATATAATCAATAATTGTTGAGCTTGTGTCTGTCGTTCTTGTTGGTTGATTCACCAGTTGCATGAGTCCATTAATATTGATTATGTTTTTAATTTTGTTAGAGTAAAAATTGTCCGCATTAAAGTTAATGTTAAAGTCTCCCGCAATAATACAATTTTATTTACGCTCAATATATTTTCGCACAAATTTTCGAAATCATTCATGAAAGATGCATTGCTGGCCGATGGAGAACGATACAAGCAACCAATTAGCCTGTTTAACCCACTAAGTTTTACTTTCACTATTTTACACCAATAGTTGCCATTATCTCTCAGTTCCAAATATTCGCTAAATTCGATGCCTTTTCTGATGTAGATAATGACACCCCCCGTATGTTTGCTGTTCGAATTACATCTCACAATATTAAAATTATTTATATTGAGTTCCACGTCTTCTATATCGTCCGTTGTCCTAGTTTCACTAAGTAAGATTACGTCGGGTTTGTCACTTCAGTAAATTTAATTAATTCCGCAATATTAGCAATCAAACTTTGTATGTTCATGTATATCATTTTACCGCTTTCCAGTTTATTAAACGAGTGCGTATTCCGCGACGAAGAATTTATTTTTTTGTAGATTTTGGAAGGATAGTGAGTAGTCCGTTTACATATTTAATTTCAATGTTATCCTCACCCCCTTCAACACGTTTTTTGAATTCCTCCTGTAGTTCCATGCGTACTTTTTGCTGCATTCTCGTCTGGTCAGATTGGATCTTGTATTGCGTAACTTTTCCTTTGTTTTCAACACCTTTATAGCTGTGTGTTTACTTTGCAAACCAACGCGTAGCGGTCTTGCAGATCCATCTTCCCTTTTCTTTCCAATCCGCGTCACAGTAATGTCGCTGCTATTTAATTTCAAGATTGGTTTCAACGATTTCATAATCACACTTTTATCATTCTCAATTCTGGTATTTGCGCTGTCATCTTCCGATTCCTCCACTTTATAAACGATTATGTTTTTACTACGGACCTGGCGGTCTTGCAATTCGATTAATAATTGCTCCAGGTGCACACCTTGACACTGTGGTGTCTTGTGCATTTACATTTGTGTTTTTCATAAGTTCACATCTGTTTGAAGTTGTTGTACCACTCTTTTCAGTTCCACGATGATTTTCCTTACGTCGCATTTATCGCAGAAGAACGACAATTTTCTCGTTGTCGCTTTTAAACATAACGCCCTCCTGTCTTGATAATCCCGCACAGATAGCGTGAAATGGTGCTCTGCATAGGTCGCAGGAAATTTTATCATTATCATTTACAGGACCTTCACTACAGTTAGTACAGTTTGCCATTTTTACTTAATTTTAATGTAACTTTTAGCGCAAGCAAGGTACAATAACCTCTCAGTACAAGAGCCTGAGATGTATGACACCATCTACGGGGTCGATAGTTATCACTAGGGAGCTTATCGGTTAAAAAGTTTCCCCGAGGGAGCTTATCACGTAATTAGTTCGGGATTGGTCGATTTTCAAAAAATGCGTGGTTTTCATTGGATGATATCAGTCATGTGACAGTTGCGTGTAATAATCATCTGTAGTATACTACGTCCTCTTGGTTTTATATTTCGTTTTCTTAATTGTCCAAACAGAAATTTACCGCGTCTTGTCCTAGAACTTGACATTGTAGTTTACCATGAAAATTTGTTGCAAGTTTTAATTTTTGGATATATAAACGAGATCTCGTTTTGCTGGCACGTAAAGCTTACTTATACTGCATTACTGAACTAAAATTTTGCTTGTTCTTATATAAAAGATTTTTTGATTTGGCGTAACTACTTCTACTTGGAATTTTGAGATTTACGTCGTTACCAAATGCTTGTGAGGTAGAATCACACACATTTTTCTTCGAAACGCCAAATTTAGAAAAAGTATCAGTAGAGATAGCATCGCCGAAAGAATGTGCATCAGAAGCCCATATCTTATAGTAGGAGAGCTGGTGACATTTTGTAGTGATGATTTAAGCCTATTTTTTGAGAGAATGTTGCTGGAGGCACGTAAGTATAAGTGTCATCTGTAAGGATTCTCCTTGATAGCGGTATCTAAGGGAGGCAGAACACCCCCAATTTTCACTGTCAGTATATGTTAAATTCAAGGTTAGCAGGTTAGGTTTTGCGTCAGTCTGTGTCAAAACTGACGGAAAACCTAACCTGCTAATCTCGAATTTAATGTAGACTTACATTAAAAAAGTCTATAAGGGGGCTGTGGAAATGCATACGTATGAATAATATGTTTGTGGCACTGTAAGTCTATGTCAAGTTCGAAGTTAGCAGGTTAGGTTTTCCGTCAGTTTGTAATATCCTCCCCTGCTTATAGGGGGTTGTATATTTATTTACCACGGGTTAGCTCATAAATCGGAGATAAGGTTCGATCGTTCGCTCAGATATACCATAAATAAGCAAAACACACTAACGGAGTATCCTGTATAACATTTATTCTATATAACTACCGTACATAAGTAAATATTCGTGTAATTAATTAAATGAGAGTTTATTGCTCGAAATTAACGATCGTATAAAAACGCGACTTCCTGGTTCTCGCGGAGACGGATTCTACGGACGGTAGCCGCTTCCTGGTTGTAGCGGGCGTGACCTCGTGCGCGATTCGTTCGAGGACGTCGTGGTCGGCCGGGCCGCTACTTCGTAGCTCTTCGGGACGGGCTGCACACTGATTGCAACGCCGGGAAGTCTGTCAAATTCACCGATCTGCGAATTCTGGTTTCTGTCAACAAACAACAAATTAAAACTGTTAACGCGAGTTCTCACCCTATTTGTGCAGCTACAGTTTGTTGTTAAAATACTCCGTGAGGTTCGCCGCACGACGGGACTTCGCTTGTAACTCGATTTATCAATCGACAGGATTTTCGAGGTTGGCAACCTCGGCACCTCCACGTGTATTCTTCGGCGAGGTTGACGGTTCGGTCCGCAGAGCTCCCAGGCAAGACGGCCGCTGCAATTCTCAAGGATTAACACAGGTAATTTCCAGTTAGATAGCTTGAAGCTTCTAATTCTGCTTGAATAGCAAGGCGCCAAATTTAAAATGCAAGGGAGCTGGGGTTTAAATATGTTTAAATATTACGTTAGTTATTACTGATTTACAAACGGTTTTCGGTGTAGGAAAAATATAGCTGGAGTTTCAGACGTTCATTGCGGAACCACTAATTGAACTAGCTATTAGGAGGTTTAGGGGAAAATATAGCTGGCGTTTCAGACGTTCCTTGCGGAGCCACTAAATTGAACTAGCTATTAGGAGGTTTAGGGGAAAATATAGCTGGCGTTTCAGACGTTCCTGGCGGAACCACTAATTGAACTAGCTATTAGGAGGTTTAGAGGAAATAAAGCTGGCGTTTCAGACGTTCCTGGCGGAACCCCTAAATTGAACTCAGCCTCGGAACGGTTCCCTAGGTACTGGTAGAGTCGACGGAGGAACTCTCTGGACAGGACAGGATGAAGGATCGGGAACCAGGTGTTTGCTGGGAATCTATCTGGGGAATATCTGGGGAATCTCTTGGAAATCTCTCTTGAAATGCGTTCTGCAAGCCCTTTTATATGCTCTGTAAATCTATTAGGTGGGAGGAACGGCGCGCGTCTCACCTTTGTTCGCGCTGTTTTCACGGGCGGAACTTCGGTCTGCGCTATCTTATCTTGCTGAAACACACCGGATTCTTGATAACGCGAAAGGTCGGGACGTTTAAATTTGCAAATATTATTTATATTGAACTAATCAAATTCAAACGGGAGCTAGCGTTACAAGTTTTGACACAAACTGATGCAAAACCTAACCTGCTAACCTCGAATTTGACATATACTGACAGTGCAAATTGGGGGTGTTCTGCTTCCCTCCGATACCGCTATCAAGGATAATCCTTACAACTGAGACTTATAAATGCCTCCCTCAACATTCTCTCAAAAAATAGGCCTTAACTAAATCATCACTAAAAAATGTCACCAGCTCTTAGACTATTTAGAAAGGGTTATGTCTAAAAAACAAATAATATTAATGAAGGTACTTAATTAATTTAGAGAATGTTAAATTTACCAACTGGAATCCGCAAACTAGGCACTGCTGTACTAAAATAATTTTCTTCAAAGTGGAGGCAGCATACCGCTTTACTGTTGTAAATATTTTTATAATTTAATGTCCATAATTCTTGATTTCCAGTTGACTTTAGGCATTGCTCAAAACGTTTTAAAAAGTTTTATGGGGTTGGGAAATCGTTGTCTTGTTGGACTTGGGTTTTAATAATGCATAGTCTCATTTTAAAATACTTATAATAATTAATAAATATGCTTACGTTATTTGACAATGTCAAATTCTATGCATAAATTTGAAAATGATGTATGGTAAGTAGATTTCATTTCGAAAAAAAATAGTGTACTGCCATCTCTGGCCTTGTGTCCGGTGCACCAATAATGGACACAAAAATTTATTGGAGCTTTGCATATTATAGTTGATTTTTTCTATGGCTCAGATTTTGAACGAGAGAGTGGGCCATCTATACTCTTTCTCAGTGCTGCCAATCTACGGGTAGTTACCCGAATTGCGGGTATTTCAGTAATTTGCGGGTAATTACACGGGTATTGAATATTACGGGTAATTTCGGGTATTATGAAGCTGGAGCTACCCTTTGCTTTATTTTTCAAGAATTCCAACGTAAAATACAAAATTTAATAAGTATTAGTAGCTTTCTACCCCCATTTTATTCTAAAATGGACTCATTGACAAAAAAATATTATTTTACCTCCTTTCTGTCCGATTAAGGGCGAAATTTAAAAAAAAAGTTCAGTCGCTTTCTAAAGATTTGAGAGACACCTATGTGTCAAAAACGAATGGAAATACAAAGGGTTCAATAATTCACAACCCCCCCCCCGCCCCCCATTGCACCTTTAAGGGTTGATTCGGAAAAACGCTCAATTACGCTTTTAGACATTTGTATGGGCAACCTTTGTAAGTAAAATCCAAATCGATATCTCATCGAGCCTAAGAGATAGTAAGGGATTCATGAATACACATGTTATGCCTTTTCGCCCCCTTAGGGGTCAAATTTTAGAAAAACTTTCCTTAGCACTTATTTACGTAACTAAAGGAATCTTTTCGCCAAATTTCAAGTTTTTAATACCAGGGGTTTTGACTCTGCGTTGGTGACGTTGTGCAAGAACTTTGCTTTGGTTGAATATACTTGTGTCGTTCACCTTTAACTTAAATTTGCGTACCAAGCGGCTCGTCAAATTCAGGGGAGATAAAATATTGAAAAAATATGCGATTAAATGAAAAACGATAAATAGAAAAGTGGTTTATTTTGGTGAGCTCTATCACTGGTTAAAATATTTGCACTCATTTCCATAATACCCTGTATAAAAAAAAATACTGGGGTGGTGCCGTCTAAAGCGAGACACACTGTATATTCAGTGCCGTTGATCTCAAGCTTTCGGTATCCCACTCGCGTACGTTTACCTTTGGCATTTTCCTCTTTGGCAATGTTTCTAATTTTTGCTTGCACTTTTTGCTCCTGCAACGTTAATTCACAGTCTATGTATTTTTGTTTTAGTACGGAGAGCTTTTGCTCGAAATTATTTAGTTTTATAATTGTGATTTTTGCGTCCTGCATCCTGTCTTGTACGCTGCTTCTACTGCAACTTTAACTCCAATTTCATTTTCGATAAATTCCTTCGTTTCTTCTTTGATGTTTTGGTTCTAGGAATTGGCTTCTTTGATTACGATATTGTTTCTCTTCCTACGTTTTCCTTGTATTTCTAAGTTTTTTCTTAAGTGCTTCTTATTTCCTGTTTAGTTCCATTTTCTTCTTTCCATTCCACTTCTTTTTTTATCAATTCCTCTTTCAAGATTCGTATCTCTTTGGTATATTTCTTCATTTGCGAATTTGTATCTTGGACATCTTCTCTTGTGCTTTTTATTTCTTTCTTAATTTCCGTCATTTGTGTGCTTATCACTTCCATTAATTTTTCAAGTTTCTCCATTTTAGCCGTTGTTTTATTCTCCGCCAGTTCGGGCTTTTTATAATTTTGCGTTTTTAAATGTTCGTCGCATTAGGTTACCGCGCTGTAACGCGTATGCTTATAGTGGTATCGTTATTTATATATCCCACTTGTTTTAAAGTTTTTAGTGATCGCGTCGTCTGTTTGTTATGATAACAACACTCGCCGAATTTGATAACAGTGCTCGCTGGTTTGCATCGCGCCGCACTGCTTTATTTATTTACGTCCGTTAAGTTTGTTTGCATATTAAATAGTACTAGGTAAGTTCGTTTGCGTATTAATTTTATGTAGCACTTGTCGCTTTTATTACTTTAGTAGTAAAGCACAAAAAGCCAGGGCCGACATCTTTGTGATGTCTGGTGTGTTGCTCTTACTTCTAAAGACAATAAATAGTAGAAATTTCAAAATAATTGGTAGAAAAATGGGTTTTGTTCACATAAAATAGTCACTTATAATACCATGAGTAGTCAAAGTTATGTCGACTACTTTTGCGGTGGTGTCAGGAATGTCCATTGCGCTTTGGTACGATTAGGACGAGTGCGCTAGCAAAACTGGTGATAAATAACTTAAACTCACAGCACCAGACATTAACAATGGCACTAAGTGACCTGTCTATTACAAAAAGCTCAACTACAATCGATAATTGCAACCAACATGCAGGTATAAGCTGTAAGCATATTCATATTGCGGGCATTAACTATCTATTTTTGTCGACATCACAAGTCCGTGACGTCAGAGAGCTGAGGCCTTGTGTTTTAGGGGGTAGTGAACGTTATGAGTTATTTATTTTGTATGTTGTCGTCTGAGGTCCAGTGTGTTGCTCATATTGTTTCGTGTGTTGCTCGAGCTGACGAGCAACACTACTAATTCCGGGCCTGAAAAGCTGTATTATTGATTGTTCGCGTGATAAAGTCGTGTACACGATACTTGCATCGCCGCTCTCCTTAGATCTAATAAAGGACCAAAAATTCTTGGAATCGGTATTAATGGAATTTTCAATTTTAATTAAATAATCATTGTACACTACTCTTATTTGACATTTTACAAGAGCCCCGCATACGTTTAAACTCCCTTAAACTATGTTGGCAGTTAATTTTGCTATATCTCTTGTAAAATTTGCTCTTTAGTTTAATATTTTTGATACTATTTTGTAACGGGTGTTCATAAACAGTCGTCATCCCAGTAGGTTTTGACTTCAGAAACGTATGTCTATTAAAATTGAGAAAAAATGCGCTATGACAGTACTCAATGACGTTTCATTGTGTTGCACGAATTAATCAAAGACATAATATTTGTTTTTCAAAGCAACTGGGATGACGACTGTTTATGAACACCCGTTATAAACCAAGATGGGTATTTCTGTTTATTATTTTTCTTCTTATAGTAAGGTACGTACTGAGCAAGTATATTACACAAAATCTTATAAACAAGATTACATGCATCATCCACATTGGCAAAATCATTCAGCGCTTACCAATTGACTGAGATTAATGCACCATATAGTCCAACAAAATTTGCTTTGACGGAGGAAAATTAACGAACTTTAATTCAAATATAGCTGGATGATGCGTGTCCTCACTTATCAGTGGTTCGCTATCATGGTAAACAGAAAAACTACATCTAGCAAATACAAGATCAAGTAATTTACTATTACTATTAAGGACTTGATTCCAGTGGCGCAAATTTAATATTTCAGAAAACTCGGTAACCGAAGAATATAAACTTATCACTGGAGTCGGAGTTATAAAAACTGGGTATGTTAAAGTCTCCCAATATCACTACATTCCTCACAAGTAAATAACGTTGCAAGAAATACTAGAACACTATGTCGAGGTCAGTAGCTGTTGGAGTACGAGGAATGTATACAATAAGTATGTATACACAGCAACTTGAAAAAGAGTACTTGCAACCAGCGACATCAAAGAAGAACACATTTTTAAGATCAGTATTAGATTTCAGAACTAGTTTATTTCGAAGAACCGTATAAACTGCAGATACATTATTTAAGTAACACGCAGCGGTCGAGGTTTTCTTGTATTAGTTTTTGGTGCACCCGGGCGCATTATCTTATGGGTCGAATCCAAATTTATTTTCGACAAAAATTCAGGATCTGGTCCATTCTCACAATGAGGTGATTCAGTAAATTATTGTAAAGGAAACACTGTCTTCCTCATAAAATTAACATATGTAGCTACATGTTTCGGCTTATGTGGGGCAAACCGGGAGATCCTTCAAAAAGCGCGTGTCTGAACACATTTCTTTAATAAAACCAAATTACATTCATCATCTTGACTATAATAAATCAGCTTTTGCCTCACATATAATTGAGAATAATCATAAATTTGACCGGGACTCCGATGTTAAAATTCTTCACGTCTGCCCTAAGGGCAATAATCTAAATTTTTACGAAATCTTCGAAATTGTCTCCCGGTTAAACGATCGTTGCCTCAATGAGGTCACAGAGTTTGCTAACAGTAGTAATTATATATTCCTCAATATAAAATTTGGTTAATTGCTTAACTTAATCCATTTATCGGTTTTTGTGGCTTTGATATGTATTTAAAGGCTGACCGTTGTAGATAAACAAATAATTTATTTCATTTATCATGTCGGTCACGTTGTCTTGTGTCTGTTTTAATTTTAATTGTTTGTTTATTTATGACTGCCCACTTTTGACATTAAGTGAGGTGTTTGCTCTTTGGTTTTTTCCCGTATTTTTCTAAGCTTTATCTTTTAGCCTGAAGATGGTTTAATACATAAGCCGAAACATGTAGAGCATGTAAAATATATGTTATTTTATGAGGAAGACAGTGTTTCCTTTACAATAATTTATTTTCGACTGTGTTGTTCAAAAAATATTATTAACATTTTGCATCATCGTTTTCAGGTAGCCCATAAATGATAATTTTTCCTAATTCGATCTTGAGATTCACGTCCCCGGCTTCAAAGGATACGGTAGACAACTCAGATTGTTGAACAGAACGAGTTTCCAATTTTTCCAGCTTGCTCATCAAAGAATTAAGCATCTGTTTTAGTTCTGCCATCAGTAGTTTTGTTACAGGTGTTACAAAACAATTTCGCACCTTTTGTTCTTTGGGGAGTTATTTGTTTAGCATCATCTGCATCAATATGAACACACGCTACTTGAAGATGATTTTTGCATCCATCACATTGTAATGTAAGATTGTTATCCTGCTTGTTACACAAAACACACAAATTGGAAGAAATTTTCTTGAGGATACGCTCTTTCACAAAGTTAACAGGTAGAAAGAGAAACACAGCGAGAAAGCACACGTCCAACTTCGACGACAGTCATCTATACGAGTACCTACCTATCTCAACTATGCTCAGCCACAAATTTCGACTTCTGTATGCCACTTATTTGTTTCTGCTTCACGCGCTTCTCCACAACATGAAGATTAGGTTAAGTATAAAACACTATTTTTATGGTTTTTGTTTTACATTATATACTGATGTTTAGAAAATTATTATTATTATGAAATTTTCTCAAGAACAAGTTAAGATTGTGTTTTTTATCTTTCAAACAAAAAATAAATTAGGTCCGCTGTGCGGTAATGATTTAGGCAATATTTTTTGGGTGATTAACTGTCGTTAAAACCGAAAAACGAAGATTTATTTAGAGCGGTGCTACATCCGATAGTAGCAAATGAAACAAAAAGTGCAGAGGATCTCTAGAAGGTTTTTCTTTATTTAAAAAATTTAGTAAAAGATTCGCATCCGGTGTGTTAAGCGTAAAACTTTTAACCACTACTAGTTCATCTGCAAATGGTAGTGAAATGCCGAAAAATAAATAATATGTACCAACACCTTGATAGAAAACTGGTGGAGGTGTCTTGGGAAAAGTATCTCCAGGTTATGTTTAGTTGTGTGAAACTGACATTTCAGGTATATACTTTTAAGCTAGATTATAATTTTTGACGTTTGACAAATATTTTAGCTACAAAGTCATTAAAAAAGTTTATACTCAAGGTATGCCTTAGAATTTGAATGTGTGTCTTCACCTACCACACATTGCAATCTGAAATTGGACTCATGATGGAAATTTGACAATATTATTGAAAGCATTTCGAAGCTTTTTGGCGTTTAATATTTTCCGAATGATGCTGCGATGTCATAATGTTTGTTTTACAAAAATCACTTGAGAAATGTTTTCGATCAGTTTATATAAGTATGTCATACTCATTGCTATAAGCAAAGAGCATTGCTCTTTGCTATAAGTGTATTTGTCAAACGTCAAAAATTATAACCTAATTTAAAAGTATATAGAGACACCAGCGTCATAGCTACGCTAAAGTTGATTTTGTGTCGAACGGATCCATTACGTAAGTAAAGGGGTAACCTTCTCTTTGACAGTAGCGTCGGCTAAATATATACTGCTCGAAACGTTCGTTATTTAATATTTTGATATAATTTTAGTACACGGTCCGGTCTATTGGGCATGCGCTGGGAGTGGAGTATGTTTTATAGTTCGATCAGCGTACGTAAAAATGTTGTTGCGCTCTTGGCGGTTCAGGTTAGCGGTTTAGGTTAGTTGTAAGGTCTTGATGGACGTTTTTTAGAGAAAAAATGCGAGAAGAGAGTATGTTCAACGTTACATTTTATTTTCACTGTAACATTTTTGCGCATGCGCAATTTACTGGACCTATACTAAACTTTTACCAATATTTTTAATTTTCAGGGTGGCAAAATACCCAAATAGGAATATGAATTATAAATTCACGCCACAAAGAGGTTTCAGAGATTACAATGTTTAGTTATAATTTCCATCCTTTGTAAGATGTTTCCCTTCAGGGCCATTCGGGTGGTCAGTATATGCTGACCACCCTCTGCTGAACGTTTAGGTTTAAAAGAGTGTCATTAGTTGCAGATGTGTTCATAAAAATAAAAATAGTTCAGCTGAAGTGCTTATGTTTTATTCTCACAAAGCATCATTTTTTTATATACAGTCCGCTGAAAATACGCGCATACATACAAATTTATTGGAAGCAAAACCACCATAAATTTAAGTTGAGAAAAATGCTCCACATAGGGCAGTTACTCCATGCATTGAAAGTACATTTCCCCAAAACGAAAAATTTTAGGAGGTAAATGCACAACCGCTATCGCCTCCCAACGTTGTATATCAATATTACTTCAAAATTATAAAGATTCTTGATTGAAAAACATCTGCCTTAAATAATAAGGGGATTTCTTGCAGTAGAAAACTGAACCGGCTGATGCAGCTTCATAATAGTTATTTAAGTGACAAGGAATGTAAGGACCTATTACATTTGAGGTAGGCAAGTACAAGCTTATCGAAATTTTCCTAGATTTTTAAAAAATCGTTTGGTTTCTCACCTGTCACCAGGATTAATTTTCGTGAGTCGTGTTACCTGTGAGTGTCACATGTCACATAAACACTTGCAATTATAAACAAAAGATCTAAGTCTGCACCTTGCTTTGCTAAATGTATTATCCTAGGAACTTAATAATAATATTAAGTTCCGTTGTCAACGGAAAGCAGCAAACAAATATAATCACCGACTTACACGTTTTGTTACCTAGGCTGCATCACTGACTTACATGATCATCAGAGGGAAAAATAATTTTTTTACTACCTTCTTTGTAAGCGATCCTTACTCTGTCAGATTTGAGGGATGTAGGAAACATTTACAAAAATTGTTACAGTTGCCATGACAATGTACTTACTTCCCTAGAGAAGTGAATTACTTAGATCCCGCATGTATTACAACTGATAAGATGCCATGTCTGACACATAGTTAACACGAAGTAAACTATAATTGTTCGTAATATTATTCATTTTTAATCAGAATACAATCACAAAGCTCACAAAACAGCACTCGCAATCGTATTCACGCATTTTTACTAAGAAATTTTCACAGTGCATTTATAACTGTCAAACAAAACGTCACAGCGCTATAAGGATACTATAATTTAGAAAATGTCATAATTTTACGCTAAGTAATACCATTTATTCGCAATCACATTGTAATGTGTCAATTTCATGACATGTCAACAGCTGGGAACTAGATGATTACTGAAACTAGCCGGGAAATTATTACATACCCCGAAAAATATTACATACCTGAAGACTGGGTTGTTTTCATGGTAACAAAAATATTTGCTACATCAAGATATCGATTATTCAGAATTCAATTGTAGTTATTTTTAAAATTAGATGATTGGGAATAAAATAGTATACATACCACGGTGAAAGTTTCATTCCTGTCTCGAGATAAAGTTAACCTCGACGCTGCGCGTATCGGTTAACTACTTAATCTCTCGACAGGAATGAAACACTTTCCACTTCAGTATGTAATATACTATTACTTTGCATAAGAAAATAGGTATAAGTAGTGAAAAAAATTATGTAGGTACTTTACACAGGATGTAGGAAGATTTACATTACCTCGCACCTTGCTACCCTCGTCGCTTCGCTCACTCAGGCATCAAACGGTCCCCGGTAGTGTAAATCTTACCTACATCTCATGTAAAGTAATATACTATTTTTCACGTCTGGGAGCAAAACACGGTTTCTACGATACCAAAATCGTGACAGAAATAATGAATTATTTCCTAGGGCAGAGAAATTTACCTAGGGAGTTTTCATTATGACTGAGCAACAAGAGCTCACAATTATATCAAATTCAGATAACAACATGTCAAATTCAAGGTTAGCAGGTTAGGTTTTGCGGCAGTTTGTGTCAAAACTGATAACCTCGAATTTTACATAGACTTACAACGCCACCAACTTTAAAATTTACGATAGGCTACTACTTTTAAAATAATTGTAAGTAAATAGTAGATTTTTTAAACGTCATTTATTGACATTTTAATTAGAATTATTTTAAAATTAATAACCTAAGGTAAATTTTATAGTTGGTGGCGTTGTAAGTCATTATGACAAGAGCTCACAATTATCTCAAACTCGAGGTTACCAGGTTAGGTTTTGCGTCAGTTTTGACACAAACTGACGCAAAACCTAACCTGCTAACTTAACCACATAATTGTTGTGTCAGTCATAATGAAAACTCCCTAGGGAAATGTTTGTCTTATTTTGTCTCTAGGGAGTAAATGTTTTACTCCTGTCACAGGCTTCGCCCTCGAGTAGGAAATTGCACCTCAGCAAAATAACGCATTTCTCTCCCTCATTACATAATCTACTATTTTGCCAGAAGTGCTTCATTTCTGAGTTATTAGACTTAAAGGTTTCCACATGTGATTTCAATTTCTAGATGTAACAAAAGCAGGTCATGATTAATTTACAGGATGTAAACAGTTGACATTTAATATTAATTAACAGTTAAAAACATTCAAAATAATCAGGACTTTTAAGGAGCATATAATTCATTCATTTTTCGCTTCCAACCGGTCAAGGTCCTTTTTGAGAATTCGTTGTAAATTATTTAATTTTCGTCTTGTAGTTTTTGATTATTTTCTCTGAGGAAGAAAAGATGAACCCAGCTTTCATTCATTGTAATGATTTTGTCAAAAAAATTATCAGGGCCAGCTTCAAAATAATTTAAAAGTTGATGACAAATGTCGACTCTATCCTGCTTTTGAAAAGGTGTCGGCAGGCGTAACTGAAGGTGTAAAATAGAGCTTAAATACCAGCTGTTAATCTATGTACTACTTATTATCTCAGCCACCGTAATTTTTCTGTCCTCCATTACTAATTTTTGCACTTTTGTCACTATTTCTTCTTCATTTTGGGAAGTTACAGGGCGCCCACTTCTTTCATGTTTCAATTCTATTGACCAATATCTAACTGTATGTGCAGACTCTCCATATACATTTTTTAAACGTTCCGAAGTGTGTGTGAAGTGAATTCCCTCTTGTGCGAGAAATTTTATTGCAGTGTGATACTTGATTTTTTCCATTTTTGATTCCCTTTTATATTAGTTTCATCGATCAGATGTTATTAAATAAAACTTTATGAAACTTGCAGGCACAACTAACAAAACTGACAATTATAACAATGAAGAACTTTTTTTCAACGGCCTAATGAGATCGGTAGAACTTATCTCTCTCCCTCGTAATAGCACATATCAGAAAATGAAAGTTACCTTTGAGACCTTCACCTATGTTACAACAATTTCGTTTTTCTTCAGATGTGGCGCTTTAAACACACTCGAGTGATTCCCCTACAAGCAGCAATTTTTGATATCAAAAGTGCCGGATATTTCTCAACGTGGAAATGTGTAACATACCCTCGACAGCCATATACCAGTAACATTGTTATTTAAAGAAAGTAGTTCCAACAATGCAGTTGCCTCTGATGTGCATTGACTAATTCGCCATGAAATTAAATATAACTAGTACAGGCGCCAGGGAAATCGTTAATAGGGCTTTACGTGCAATTCTTGGTACCTGCATTTTGGGTTAATGGGTGGGTGGGGGGCTGTGCTCTGAGTCTAACTTTAAGTTTTCGGATCGATCGGAGAAATTGTTTTTCCGCAATATCGGAAGAAGTGTTGAAAACGGCTTTTTAGCAATTTCTCGTTTCCTGTTGCTCTGATGCTGAAATTGCATCAATACAAGTTTGTAGTTTATGAAATTCCTCACAACTTTTGGAAATACCTTTTTCTCGTGCGCTCAACAATTCAAAAGTTGTTACCCCATAAAGCCAAGAAATTAAGGGTTGAAATTGGTTTTACGTAAATATATCGCTTTCAGTTAATCCTACGATAAAAAATACTCTTATATTTTTTGTAGAACAACTAATTTGCATAAAATTTGTGTATGACTATTCAATTCACCTGTCATCTGTCAAAAAGTGACCAATGAAAATCCAGAATTCTGACGTTTCTTGACCAATCAAAAAAATATCAGCGGATATATCTTCCTAGAAGGTATTCAAGTGACTATTTTTACAAATGCGATTTTTATTAGAAAAAGTCAATATTAGTGTTCTGTTACTATAGAGATTTACTGAAAACTAATTTGAAAAAGTAGTTTGGTTCATTAAATAGTCCCTCGAATACCATTCTTAGTCAAAGTTAAGTAGATTATTTTTGCAGTGGTATCACTACTCATGTCCATTGCGCTTGGGATTAGGACTCGTGCTAGCGCACTCGTCCTAATCATACCAAAGCGCAATGGACATTCGTGACACCACCGCAAAAATAGTCGACATAACTTTGACTACTCATGGTATTATAAGTGAGTATTTTTCCATTTGGACAATTATTTACCGTTCTACAGCGCCGCAAATGTCGCAAGTCACTTAAACCGTACATTTAATGTGCACTTTCGAACGGCCCTGTTCCTTTGAGGTACAGTTTGTAGCGCGTCTTTTTATGTGGTTTCCCCGATATGCCTACTCCACGAAGTGTATTTCTAACAGTCTCACACTTCCCATGGTCTTTTTGATGAACCGGGTTCTGCATCGTTGATCCCACTCATTGCAGAATCGTTGATTTTATCGCCCTTGTCAAGTTTTGTTTCCTTTGAAAAGAACTCGGAAAGAGAAAATATGTCGTCGTCGTAATTGATGTGATATTCGTCAACATCTGTAGTAAGCATTCTGGAGAATTCCTGCACGTTCTCACAGGATTGTCCGGCGGGAAGCAAATGACGGTGCACTTTAAACCCGCTTTGCGACAGCCATAGGCCTTTCCACATTTGGTCTTGCACCCGCATAAAATTAATTTTATTATTGCAAGAGGCGCGGGAGGCTCAGTGCTAGACACCTGTGTAAACGTACGGTCACTTTTCTCTCAGCCCCATATTCCCGTGGGTAGAGTGTCACTAAACTTAAACAAAATAAAAATTTATATTCAAAATTAACGATTCACGACTCACCATGTGAAGAACAGTCAACTCGGTTATTCTGTTATTTGATTAATTTTTTGAATCTAGACTGTAGTGTGTTTTTCTTTGCAAGCCCGGAAAACTGAATACGAAGGATAAATCATGCGGGAAACACGGCGATGCTGTATCAAAGCATATCTTGTTTTTGCATGCATTTTCTGGTTGTGACACAACATCGGCTGCTTACGGTAAGGGAAAAGTGAAATTTCTTAAAACCCTAGAAAAGACACCTAGCCTGGAATCTGCAGTGAATCACTTTGTACAGAAAGATGTAGACGCGGATATCATCGCATTAGCGGGAGAGCAATTCTTTATTGCGTTGTACGGTGGAGACATCCATAAAAACAAGTCAATCAACTTGCTGCGATTCAAACATTTCGCGAAATCCCTTGCAAAGTCAACGTTTACTCTGGCATCCCTGCCACCTACAAAAGACACGGCCAGGATACACGCATTCCGGACATACCATCAAGTTCAATCCTGGCTTGGAAATGACACTCTACCCGCGGAAAAATGGGGCTGGAAGAAACGTGGCCGTACGTTTACACCGGTGCCAGCACTGAGCCTCCCGCGCCTACTGCAATAATTAAATTAATTTCATGCGGGTGTAAGACCAAATGTGGAAAGGCTTGTGGCTGCCGCAAAGCGGGATTAAAGTGCACCACCATTTGCTCCATATGCGCCGGGGAATTCTGTGAGAACGTGCAAGAAATCTCCAGAATGCTTGCTACAGTTGAAGACGAATACCACACCAGCTGCGACGATGACATATTTTGTCTTCCCGAGTTTGTTCAACGGAAACACAACTTAACAAGGGCGACAAAATCAACAATTCTGCAATGATTGGAATTGACGATGCAGAAACGGCCCATTAAAAAAACCAAGGAAAGTGTAGAAATACACTTCGTGGATTAGGCCTAGAGGGGAGACCACGTAAAAGAAAACGCGCCACCAGCTGTACCTCAAAGGTGGTGTGGAAAACAGTTGGTGCGACACACTCGAAGGAACAGGGCCGTTCGAAAGTGCACATTAAATGTACGGTTTACGTGACTTGCGACATTTGCGGCGCTGTAGAACGGTAAATAATTGTCCAAATGGAAAAATACTCATACACAAATTTTATGCAAATTAGTTGTTCTACAAAAAATATAAGAGTATTTTTTATCGTAGGATTAACTGAAAGCGATATATTTACCTAAAACCCATTTCAACCCTTAATTTCTTGGATTTATATGGTAACAACTTTTAAATTGTTGAGCGCACGAGAAAAAGGCATTTCCAAAAGTTGTGGGGAATTCCATAAACTACAAACTTGTACTGATGCAATTCCAGTGCCAGAGCAACAGGAAACGAGAAATTACTGAAAAACCGTTTTCAACACTTCTTCCGATATTGCGGAAAAACAATTTCTCCGATCGATCCGAAAACTTAAAAGTAGACTCAGAGCATAGCCCCCCACCCACCCATTAACACAAAATGCAGGTACCAAGAATTGCATGTAAAAATTCCCTGGCGCCTGTACTAAACTAGCAGTCCAGTGAGACAAATGTCTCATTTAAAAAAACAAAAAAGACCGTTTTTCAAATAGAACGCGTATTAAATAAAAACTGTACCCAGACCTGAAAGGTGTCAAAGTGGTTGCCTAACCGATCGACGTTTTAAGGCGCAGAGGGTTGCAGCTCCGTTTGGCTGCTGAAACATTTTTATTTAATACGCGTTCTATTTGAAAAACGGTCTTTTTTGTGATTTCTCGAAAACCGGAAGTGTCACGTGACTGAAATTCGGTTCCTGAGCTGACATGACCATTCCAAACATAGAACTTTCATAACTTTTTTCTCTATCTCTTACGGTTTGGCTGCTGAAACAGCGTCCCGGACGGACGGACGGACGGACAAGTCTATTAGATAAAGGATCATTTGGGCTAGTACTAATTTTGATTTGTTTGTGTCCTGTGAAGTCTATCTGTAACCAAAATGTTGTTTTACAGCATGGAATAAAATTTAATGTCTAGTCACCATGGTTAATAACGAAGAAACACATCGACTTTGTCGAACTTGTTTCAAACACATTACAAATAAATATTATGAATTGGATGAATTAGAACCGAACACTAACCCTTCACTTCGAGAAAAACTTGAAAGCTGCGTTCCAGAACTTGTGAGTATCCCATTAATTTACTTTAAAGGAAGCTAATAATTTCCTGTCAATGTTTTGTTTTCAGAATTTAACCGTTACACCAGATGCAATAGTCTGCAGCTCTTGCTTTCGTGCCATTAATTCATCATACGAATTTAAAATGTTGTGCCATCAGTCCGAACTACAAATCCAGAAACATTTACAGCAAGTACACTTTAGTGTGGCTACAATAGATCTTGTAGAGATTGCAGATGTTCAAATTAAACAACAAAGTGCTAACATTTTACAGGAATTCCTTAATGGGCGCAGAACAGGGCAACGTTCAGAAAGTACAACGGAAGACGATTCTATTAATCAAAATATAAATAAGCAATGTATGTCTAAAACATATTTACCAAGTACTACAGGTAAATCTCAGTTACACCTCAATAAATCAAGTAAAAAAGAAGCAGCTTTGAAACAATTTAATGTCAAACGCAGTGCCTTTAAAATTAACATTATTTACAAATGCCGTATGTGTACCTTTGCAACTAAATATAAACCGCACTTTGTTACACATGTAAGGAATCATTGCACAAAAAATGATTATCGTCACATTTATACTGGTCATAAAAGTGGCTCTTTGCAGATTCATAAAAAATATGAAAAGGTAGATAAAGCGCGTAGGACTATTAACAACACAGTAGAAACTTCTAATAATGAGAATTCAGGGCGAAAAGATTGCATGAAAAATGGTGCTTTAAGACCAGCTGTTGCTTATTTAAATACAACTGGAATACAATTAAGAAAATCTAAAGATGACGCCAAACCCCCCTCTAATAAATTTGAAAACCCAAGTATCTCACAGAGAAACAGTGGTATTGCCTCGAAAATAAAGTCAAGTATTTCTTGTGACTGCAGAAACAATGGTAAGAGTAATTTAAAACGTCATATAAAAATTCACACGAGAGAGAAGCTCCCAAAACATAAAAGAAGTCTACAAGCAGTAGAAAATCCATACAGTTGTTTTATCTGTGAATACAAAACAGCACGAAAAATTAATTTAGTTAGACATCTGAAGAGTCATACAGGAGATAAGCCATACGGTTGTTCTACCTGTGACTACAGACCAGCACGGAAAAGTCATTTAGTTAGACATCTGAAGAGTCATACAGGAGATAAGCCATACAGTTGTTCTATCTGTGACTACAGAGCAGTACAGAAAAGTCATTTAGTTAGACATCTGAAGCATCATACAGGAGATAAGCCATACGGTTGTTCTATCTGTGACTACAGAACAGCAGAGAAAAGTCATTTAGTTAGACATCTGAAGAGTCATACAGGAGAAAAGCCATACGGTTGTTCTACCTGTGACTACGGAACAGCACGGAAAAGTCATTTAGTTAGACATCTGAAGAGTCATACAGGGGATAAGCCATACGGTTGTTCTATCTGTGACTACAGAACAGCAGAGAAAAGTCATTTAGTTAGACATCTGAAAAATCATACAGGAGAAAAGCCATACGGTTGTTCTACCTGTGACTACGGAACAGCACGGAAAAGTCATTTAGTTAGACATCTGAAGAGTCATACAGGGGATAAGCCATACGGTTGTTCTATCTGTGACTACAGAACAGCAGAGAAAAGTCATTTAGTTAGACATCTGAAAAGTCATACAGGAGATAAGCCATACGGTTGTTTCCTCTGTAACTACAGAACAGCACAGAAAAGTCATTTAGTTAGACATGTAAAGAATCATACAGAAGATAAGTAATAAGACCCATACAGTAGGTAAATCATACACTTGTTCTGTTTGTGAATACAGAACAGCAGTGAAAAGTAATTTAGTTACACATGTCAAGACTCATACAGGAGAAGGGCTTTACAGTTGCTGTGTCTGAACACAGAACAGCACGGAAAAATAATTTAGTTAGAATTATGTAAGAATTGTTTATTTATTTTATTTCATTTAATTGATACAATTATACCATTTGTAATCCTCGGTTTTAATTTTTACTACCCTCTACCGTTACTTTTGAGTTTTCAATATAATTTTGTAACTCGCTTATACCATTTGTATATGCTGACTGCGCAACATAGGAAATCACATATAAAATGTTTAATACTGAAATATTGGGTCCCCTATTAATCCTAGAGGAAGTGTAAATATAAAAGTCCAATTCAATTATATCTTACTTTGAAAATTTTCTAGTATAGTGGATTATTTTTTTCTTAGTGATCTCAACCAATCAGAAGGCTGGACTTAGTTAGTGTATCTTTTATAATTCGATTATACAAAATCGATTATAATAGAGTAACTTGACAAGGCGACGCGACGCAATACATAATTTTTGTCAACTTGATGTGGTTTTCATGAAGAAGACTTTCAGCTAGGTTAATACAAACAAATCGAGCTGCCAATAAAATATATATTTGTTCCTAATATTGAAATTTACTCAAAAAATAATTAAATCGAATACAATGCGTACTTCGAACAGGTTATACGTCTCAAACGTCCTGCACAATAACAAATCGTGTCAGTTTGACAGAGTAATCCTTCCGCTCTGCGCTCGGATTTAAACTGTAAAACTGATACTCTTTTCTTATTGTGCAACATATAACCCGATAATATCGATGTAGTTATACTATTACTAATGAAAATATGCAATCAAACCTTAATATAAAAAAATAGGAGTTGGTATGGAAATTGAGCATCGCCGGTGTGTTGCTTTAGCCCACAAACGACGTTTGCGGTATTGGGTTAATTTGGTAATTGGTAATATAGTGATCATATTTCGTTATAAGAACAATTTTATATGCAATATATTGTACCAGTATTACAACAAATATTGTTTCCTATAAAAGTTTTAATATAAAGTGATGTTCGTCGGCTAAAACAAACACAGGGCGACTCTCAATTTCAATGGCCGCTCTTTTTTTCTTAAGGTTTGATTACTTATTTTCAACTTTTCTGCTCTGTAGGAAAACTTAAAGTAAGATAATAATTGAATTGGACAGATTAAAACTGCCCCTCCCCCTAAAATTTTTGTATTTACACTTTGGCTCTATAATTAATAAGGAAGCCAATATTTTAGTATTAACAATTTAACATGTGATTTCCTATTATGCGTAGCCTGTATATTAGGGATGTTCCGAAAATACAAAAATTCATATTCGCGAATACGAATACCGAATACAAATACTCTTATGAATATTCGCGAATACGAATACGAATACGAATACATGACATTGAGTGAATAATATCAACATCAACATCGTTTTTGTACGCGCTGCAAATTTTAGAAGTAGTATGGAAAATAGTTTTGTTTTTTATTTAATGTTATAGAATGGTTAATATTAAAAAAAATTATTGAATGTATGAATACCTGTTTTATATTTTTATTAAAATTCTTATCTATATTTCTATAATTTTAATGTCGTAATACTCGTATAATATTCGTGTTAATTTTGGCGAATACGATTACGAATACAAATATCGAAAATATAGCGAATACTCGCGAATACGGATGCGAATACGAGTATTCGGAACATCCCTACTGTATATACACATGGTATAATTAATTCTGATTATTTCTTAATCTAATGCAGCTGCTTTCTTCCTTCCTTCGATAGAAAGGAAATGAAAATATGAAAGTACTACGACGAGAATTAACAAACAACATAAGACAAATAAATACTCTAGAAGATGACAGTGAAGTAACCACTCCCAACGTAAATAAATTAGCAGAAATCACTAAAACGTTTTATAAAGAACTATATACCACCTAAATAAAAACGTGACTATGGAACAAAATTTGATTTTTAATTTTTAAGCATTTGTCAAAAATTTTAAAAAATTACAAATTCTACAGAAACCGTACAAAATAGAGTTAGTTAAAATGACAAATTTTCTCTAAAATTTTAAGCCGAATTCAAAAATGTAATAATATACCGGGTGTTCTATTTAAAATAGGAGTTAATTAAAAAACAAAAGAAGCCCATTTTAGAGGTATTCAACTGGAAAATCACCTATCTCACATCAATACACATTAAAAATGTAATAAACATGTAAAGTTTAAAAAAATCGTTAGAGTCGTTTTTGAAAAAATCGAAAAAACTGAAAAATTACAAGAGTAAACACCATACTTCCGGTTATGCGATTTTCTTCACAAGCTTGCTGTCGCATCTACATAATACGCAAAACTTATAAATGAAGTTTCAACGTCATACCTATTTTCGTTTTTGAGATATTCTGTTCACATACAGACACACACACAGACAGACAGACCAATGAAAAAAAATATGTTTTTTGGGATCAGGGGACTCTAAAACGTGAAGATCTGTTGAAAACTCAATTTCGAATTTTTAGGGTGAATCCAATACTTCCTTTATTTTAAAAGTAAGTAAAAATGGAAACGCTGTGGGAAAAGATCTCTGAACTGATTAAACTAGAAGGCGTTAAATTAATTGAAAAAATTAGGATACTGCTAAATAAATGTATTTTTGGTACACGCTTTGCAAAATGACAATTTAATTAACTCGTTTGAGTCTGCAAAATGCTATTTTAGCGGACTAGCAGAATAGTACCGTAATGAATTTTAGCGGACTGAGTTGAGTAGTTAAATGGGTTTTAGCGGACTGAAAGTTAACTTAGCAACACATTAGAAACGTGATTTTTTTTAATTGAAAAATTATTATTTATAAAGAACAAAACAAGAAACTACCTATTGACAATTTGCAGAGCTGATATCAAAAAATCTTGTATGCATCACGTACGCAAATCGTTTTAGGAAACCCTTCTCATTAAAGACGGCTCCCTCGTCGCCTAGTCTTAAAAAATGATTCGTCCACTAAAACTCCATTTTGCGTACTTGATGCATAATATACTGATATAGTCTTAAAATGGCAAAGCAATTTAGAATAAAATAATAATAAAGCAGATTAATGATAATGCTCATAATAGTATATTATGTATCAAGTTTTATAAACGTCATTTTAGTCACGAGTTTTATTAATCACGAGCGAAGCGCAGCGGAGCGAGTATTTAATAAAATGAGTGACTAATAAGTTTATAAAACGAGTTGCATACAATACTTTTTCTACGACCACACATTTAGAGAATTTAACATCATATTATTTCATTAAAATTTTGACATTTATTATATTAGGTTAAATTATGCTTGACTAACGTCAAAGTGACGGTTGAAAACTAACTTGATTTTAGTTTTGGCTGTGGCTAATAAAGCAAATACTATTTGAACCTAACTTCACCTCATGACTAAAACATCGTTGCCAACTTCAGCTCATGACTAAGAGGCTCTTTAGTCATAGGTTATGAAGGCATGATTAAAAGGTCACTTAGCGACGTGTATGTTAGTATGTTAAATGGCATTTTAGTTACAGGAGTAGAAAAAAGGATATTGATTGGAATTACTTCGTTTTATCATTAGAATTTCTATTTCCTACAATTTTATTAGCAGTTCATTATTAAATAGTCCATTTGTGGTTGCAATTGTAATTCAAATTAATTGAAGGTTATTCTGTTAGTCAAGCTATATATGAAAGAAGTAAATATTATCATAAAAGATAAAACAAAAGTTTAATTTTTACACATTTGTTGTATAAAAGGGTTAATATCATCATATAATTGGAGACAGACACATTTGAGAACTGTCAACCTACAAAGTATAATTAATGACAAATACAAAAGTCAAAGATTGAAAATAGAAATCTGTATTATCGATTGGTATAACCAAGGTTTTTGGCAGGTATTTTAAACATAACAACAACAAATGGGGTGTAAAATTTATTATACAGGGTGTTTCATTAATAATTGGAAATATTTTAACTGTAGAATAATGGGCTCAAAATATTAATATTTAACCCAAATCACTTAGATAAAATGTGGCTCGTTACTGAGATATAGGGTGTTCCATTTAAGAATTTAAAAATGATTTTTCCCCATTACTTTAAAACTATTTGACGTATCCGAATCATATTTGGCAGAAAGTTTAGACACTGTAAACCATGCTAAATTGTGTTAAATAAACGTTTCTGACTACTACCAGAGGCGTACCACAGGGGCAAGTGAGTGGTTGACCCTTCCCAAATTCTACGCCACTGGCGGAATTGCCATTTTAGCACAATTTTTCGACTCTCCAATACTTTCTATGTAAATAACATACTCTTTCTTCGTCACGATAAAGTCATAATTTTTCGAGATATTTAAATTTAAACAAAGCGGAACAGTTATTTTGATTTTAATGTGTATTAATTATGTTGGTGTTTTATGTCATAAGATTGCATTTATTACGCAAATAAAACTTTAATCCGTATTAACAAAAAAATATAATGTTATTTATTGAAATTTATTGAAACGAATACATGGATACATTTTTTTTATGTTGAATGCATCTATGTATTAGTTTTAAGAAAATTTCAATAAATAACATTATGTTTTTTTGTTAATACGGATTAAAGTTTCATTTGCGTAATAAATGCAATCTTATTTCAAAAAACACCGACATAATTAATACACATTAAAATCAAAATAACTGTTCAGCTTTATGTTTAACTTTAAATATCTCGAAAAATAATGACGTTATCGTGACGAAGGAAGAGTATGTTATTTACATAGAAAGTATTGGAGAATCGAAAAATTGTGTTAAAATGGCAATTCCGCCAGTGGCGTAGAATTTGGGAAGGGTCAACCACCCACTTGCCCCTGTGGTACGCCTCTGGTAGTAGCCAGAAACGTTTAATTAACATAATTTAGCATGGTTTACAGTGTCTAAACTTCCTGCCAAATATGATACGGATACGTCAAATAGTTTTAAAGTAATGGGGAAAAATCATTTTTAAATTTTTAAATAAAACACCCTATATCTCAGTAACAAGCCACATTTTATCTAAGTGATTTGGGTTAAATATTAATATTTTAAGCCCAGAATTCTACAGTTAAAATATTTCCAATTATTAATGAAACACCCTGTATATTATATATATTAATTCTATTTACACAAGTTCAATTTCAAACTGAATTAAATATTAAATTTTACATGATGAAATACTGGTTTGTACAATTATATAATGTCATACTAATAAGGAGTGCCATATAGAAGAAATAAGTGTAAAATCTAGAAATACTAAGTAAGTGCATAAAACCTTAGTCAAAAACGATTGCTGACTACAACGAGAAGGATAACTGATGCAGATATCAATTGGATTGGAATACATAGAAGATAAATAGAGCTCGAAGAAAGAAAACATTACCAAGTAAGTGTATAAAACTTCAATTAGAAATGAAACAGATCTGAGAATGCCTCAATTGAGGCAATTGTGTATGTCCTAATTAAATTCAACAGTAACCCAGAGATCAGAGATTAAGAGTCTAAAAATTAAAGTTGTTACATCAAGCTGTGAACAGAAAGGTAAGATTTAGAACCCAATATTGATAAAATCCTGAGAACAATAATAAATTTAAATAAAATCATAAAGACCACAACAATACGTGTCACCCAAAACGTGGGGCGTTAAAATAATAGTAATAATAATAATAGTCTTTATTGCACATAATGAAATACATATTACTACACAAATGAAAAAATGATAATGAAGTGCAAGGAGAAGTTGAGATTGGCTCTTACAAAGAACCATCTGCTCCACCACTTAACCCAAAAAAAACAATATATAAATTTAATAAACATGAACGGCGATTCTACAAAAACAAAGTAATTAATAAAACAAAGAAAGTAATTAAGAGCGTGGCACATCAGAATCCTCTACCACTGTTCTGCAAACCAAGCAAGTACAGCTTGCAGTGCTTCTTAAATCGCGAATATGAGTAGGCTTTAAGAAAGATTTGTAGGTTATTGTAGATAGCTGCAACACCATATGAAAAGGACCCGAAAGGACCTTTCAAAGAATTGAGCACTGTGTGATTGTAATGCTAACAGACCGCGGTGCCGTAAATTTAGGTTATGAATGTTAGTTCTATATCTAATTTTTCTATATAGATAAGCAGGAGTTTTGAAAAACATTACGTTATGAAAGAGATAAGCCTTATGTAATAACCGACGATTTTCCATGTTCAACCAATTAAGAATACAGAGCTTATGCGACACGTGTTAAAATTTTCTAATACTGTATATTAGCCGAATACATGCATTTTGTATTTTTTTAATTTTATAAAAATAATTTTTATTGATTACGGACCATACACAGCATCTCCGTAGTTGAACAGGGAAAGCACTAATAAATTACACAGCATAACCTTAGTGCGAAAATTTAAAAAGTGTCTGTTAGAAGTTAAAAAGTTTAATATTAGCGAAAGATTTTTGAATTAGGTTATTCATATAAGAGTTAAATCAAAGATTAGAATCAATAACGATTCCTAAATTTTTAGAGTCGCTGTACACTGGTAATGTCATGCCATCAATTTTAATATTTACTTGAGAGAGAATTTTATCTCTAACTTTTGGCCTTTTAAAAAGAAGAACGGCAGACTTACTGGGATTAATTTTCAAAGCATGATCTTTAGAGATATGAACAAGTAACGTAAGACCAGCATTAACTAACTCAGTTGCTACGCAAATATTAGTTGGTTCAAATCATCTGCGTAGAAATGAAATTGACAATTATTAATGGAATTAGGTAAATTAGAAATGTATATGGAAAACGGAACAGGAACCTTGTGGCACTCCTCTTATTAATTCCCTCGCATTGGAAAATTCATCCAATAAGCGAACACGTTGTGATCTGTGAGACAAATAATTTATTAATTAATAGTGCAGCGTTAGAATTGGAAGTAAGAGCAGAAAAAGTTTCAAGGACTACCGTAGGTGACACTGAAGAAAATTGGAATGTGTTGGTCACCTCAGGTTTTATATTATTTTTGTAAAGTGAGATGCAATCAATAAAATAATCATTTATCTACTCCAGTGGGATAAGTAAGTAGAGTTACGTAATGAGTATTAAGTCACTCATCTGACACTATTTCCGTTAGGTAATGAAGCTCATTACACCACTCAGTTATGTAATGGCTTCATTACCAAACTGAAATAGTGTCAAATGAATGACATAATGACATTTGCCTACTAAAATATTTTTGAGAATGACAGATCTGACATTTCTCTTAATGCACTTTTCTCAATTTTAGGCAGTTGTAGATAAAAGGTTGTACAATACATGGTGATAATGCATCATTAATATACTTGTGTGCTTACACACACGTATATTAATGATGCTCCTATCCCACCTGTATAGTAAATAACTATTATATCATTTACATTTGACAAATTTTCTGGAATGCTATAAACCTGCTATAAAATCATTTTTAAAACAGGAATCCTACTGTCAGAGTAGCGATTAGGGCATATTGTCAGATTAGAAGAATTTAACAGGATAGTGAGGCAGGTTAGTTTAATAAAGTAATTTAGACAGGTCTGTATTTATTTAAAAATGTCAGAAAAAAGTGTTAGAAGAAGCAAACAAACAGGGAAAAAAGTAGAAGTAAGACGAGCAGAAATTGAGACCACAGAAGAGGTAAGTTCCGAAGAAGTAAGTAGAATGGAAGGCGATACAACAAGAACTGGTGAAGTTTCAACCAGGAAACAAGATGAACAAGTGTCATTGATAGAAATGATAAGGCAAATGCAAGAAGATAGGAAGAAGCGTGAAGTAAAAATGCAAGAAGAATTTAAGAAGTTGCTAAAGAGTCAGCAAGAAATGCAAGGAAGTAATCAACGGTTACAAGAGGAAATTAAACAAGGACGGGAAGAAGCAAAACAGTATCAACAAGAAATTAAACAATGTTTAGTAGAAGTACAACAAAAGCAAGAAGGAAGCATGCAACGGTTAGAAGATAAGTCAACACAGAGACAGGAAAAAAACAAGAGGAAATTAAACAAAGCATATTAGAAGTGCAACAAAAGTTAGAAGATAAGCAGGATTAATTGAGTCAAAGTCAACAAGAAATCAAACAAAGTATTGTAAAATTGGAAGAGAGCTTACAAGAGAAAATGAACGTAAACAGGCAACAATTTGAAGAGAAAATCACAGAACAAAAACAGAAGTTTGAAGAAAAATGTCAAAAACAGCTTGAGGAAATTCAAAATATTGACCAGTCTGTAAAGGAACACGTTAGTAGATGTGTAGAGAAAATGAACGACACTGAAAATAAAATAGGGGAACTTAGCTTTGATGAATTTTGCAAAAACTTGTAGGTACAATGCTGTCACATATTCAAACAACTTTCACAGTTTACATAAGAAATAATATCAAAGGATTTTTTGAAAATAAAATTTATACTTTTTTCCAAAAGTTGCCCAAGGTACAAATCCGTCTTGTACCTTGGGCCATAACAGAATATAATACAATATGTTTTTTATGGTCCAAGGTTATATTTACTAAGTACTACAGTGGTGATCATAAAGCAAGATACAAAAGTAAATAGCTATTTTTGTATTAAGGGCGTGAAGGAGGCGATTTTGGCCCGCGGCGGAATTATGAGCCAGAGGCCCGAAGGGCCGAAGGATTATAAAACGCCAAAGGGCCAAAATCGCCGTTCACGCCCGAAATTCAAACAAGATTTTTTGTAAAATCCACCATAAAGCTTTGAAAAATAAATGGCACGATTCGTTCTCAAAAATCAAATTGTTGTTGGTTGCCAATGTGATGCTGGTTTTTTAGGCCTTAGGGCGCAAAAGACATTATTTACGCCCGCAAATTATTTTTAGGCCTTAGGGCGCAAACGGCACTATTTACGCCCGCAAATTAATGCATAAATGACCATATTTTAGTACGATTTTACAAAAACTTATTTTCTGCTCAATTTTTATTTCCTTTTACAATAAAGGAAGTATTGGATTCACCCCAAAAATTCGAAATTGAGTTTTCAACAGATCTTCACGTTTTAGAGTCCCCTGATCCCAAAAAACATATTTTTTTTCATTGGTCTGTGTGTCTGTCTGTCTGTCTGTGTGTCTGTCTGTGTGTCTGTCTGTGAACAGAATATCTCAAAAACAAAAAGAGGTATGGCGTTGAAACTTCATATATAAGTTTTGTGTACTATGTATATGAGACAGCAAGCTTTTGAAAAACATCGCATAACCGGAAGTAGGTGTTTACTCTTGTGATTTTTCAATTTTTTTCGATTTTTTCAAAAACGGCTCTAACGATTTTTTTTAAACTTTACATTTTTATTACATTTTGAATGTGTATTGATGTGAGATAGGTGATTTTCCAGTTGAATACTTCTAAAATGGGTTTCTTTTGTTTTTTTGTCTATTTTTTTTATTAACTCTTATTTTAAATAGAACACCCGGTATATTATTACATTTTTGAATTCAGCTTAAAATTCTAGAGAAAATTTGTTTCTTTAACTAACGCTCTATTTTGTACCGTTTTTGTAGAATTTGTAATTTTTGAAAATTTTTGACAAATGCTTAAAACATTTTAAATCAAATTTTTGGCTAATTATAAGATCACTGTAAAAGGAAGTTGTGTGCGTGTATCACACCAGATTTTTATTCATAAATCTCGAAAAACAGAGATACAATGAAAAACTTTATTCTACTTTTACTTATATTTATATTTTATACTAGAACGCGTTGGCCAGCCTACGTCTGGCCCTGCCAGCGTAAAGAAACGGTTAACAATAAAAATGCATGCTTAAGCCGGTAGCCAGCCTACGTCCGGCCCTGCCAGCGTTAACAATACAAATGCTTGCTGCGTCGCCACTTGTGCGCGTTCATGCTGCGTGTTGCGGCACGATCGGAATGTGCGCGCGCCTGCTTACGGTCTGGACGGCCGGCATCAGCTCTTATAATATAAGATTTATTTATATCGAAAAATAGAGATACAACGAAAAACTTTATTCTACTGATAGGAAGCGAAATCGATACCAAAACACAACATATTTTGTTGTCGTTTGGAGAATCCCCAGGGTTGAGGATCTAATGTGAGAACAATATCACTTTCTTCGATTTCATAAATTTTATCAGTTTCGTGGACAAATTTATTTGTATTTCTGAAACGCTTGGAAATTTCACATGAATTCCATTCTCCATGCTAACAGTTTGTGCCACATATAAATGATGCTTTTTCTTTGCAGCAATCTTTGCTAAAATGTATTGTCCAACCTTTATCTTACTTTCATCGATTACTTGCTCTCGTGATCCCCGGGTTCTTCATCATGGCTTTCCCAGAAGATAGATCTGGATCTCGCTCCTCTTCTGACGACGAAGATTCTTGAAATACCACTCTTTACATTGTTTTCCTTCTTTAATGTCTGCTTAATTTTTTCTGTTCTTCCTTCCTCGTTCTCAAGATACTCAAACAACACGAGCCACCAAAAGCATAGCCATCGTGCGGGTTTTTGCTCTAGTAGTTCACAAGGTGCAAGGCACATTAAGCCAGAAAATGCTGGGTGTTTATCTATAAATACTACGCGGTCTAAGCCGAATTCTATGTTAAGAAGAATAGTTAAATAGGTGTTTTAAGGTTACTTGATTATGAGTAATTATTTTGTTCCTACAGAAGTTTTGATTAAATGGCCTACTAGCTCCAACTAGCTTTTTTGCATTTTTTGTGAAAAATTCAATTACATAAGTATACAATTCTCTAAAGAATACACCAAAAAATTTAGACCCACCAATTTAAAAAAAATTCGGTGACGTTACAACAAATAACGAAGTTTAATTTTTTTATTTGTCAAATTGTAGCTAAAACCGTCCCATTTAACACTATATATGGTTTGTTGGAGTAAAATGCAGTTAAAGTGCTATAGTTTTAGACCCTCTTTGTAGAACAGACTATACTTTCGATTCGAAATAAATTCCCAAATCCCTTGCAATATTGACAGAACGTTTTGGACACCCTGTAGAGAGCTAGTTAAAAGAAGTTAGTGTTACGGCATAGAAATGAATACACTACGTTGTATTTGTATATCTATGTGTGACGGTCATGCAGGTTTCAAGTTTCTCTTGTAGTCCGTTCCATGTTGTTTCTCTAAAGTAGGCGTATTGCACTCGAGTAGACACAGCACCAAGTTTAGAAGAAACAAACGACAAAGATAAATTAGTTAATATAAATAGATTCTGAAAATGTTTTCAACAAAGAATGGTACCTACTCCCTATTCACGTAAATTGGGTTACAGATTTTACTGACTCGATTTAGTGAAGCCACGGCCTCCTGGATTAGTGCGAGACTGACGTCTCTACGCGGCCCGCCGCATTTTTAGTTCAAGGCGTTTTTTCTGGTTTGTAGAGGCGCTACAGTACGTTGCGCTTGTGCCTTAGGTTGCATACTTCCACGGCCTCCTGGATTAATATTAATCTAGAAAGTCGTGCCTACGTTACAGATAATTTATCAAAAACCCAACAGATAGCGCCAAAGTACGTTGGCCTCAGAATCACAAAAATTATGCAAATGTGGCGGGCCGCGTAGAGACGTCAGTCACGTAATAATCCAGGAGGCCGTGAGTGAAGCAAATGGGGTTCCATTTTAACCGGCAGGTGTCAGTTAGACACATTCAATCGACGAACATTTGGTATACAAGCCGTTTTTGTTGCGTCTACTAAGGGAAACTTATACAAACCTCAAATTTATATTAATGTTCCTTCTGTGTTTATTAATAAATAAATTATTACTGTTATCAATGTTATCTTACGATAAAAAACCGTTTCGTGAATAAGCATTGATAGTTTATTAATAATTTTACCTGAACTGCACTTAAGTGGCATAAAAAAATATGTAAAAAAGCTGAAAAGCTGAGGGAATAATAATTTTTAAATGGGACAAGATTAGGAAAATAATTTAATTATATAAATATGCCTCGTAAAATTTGGTAAGCACTATATAAATTTAAGGCAGGCTCCACTACCTCGAGTACCTCCGCCGAATATAATAATGCACATACCCTCAGCGGCTCGGTGTGCCTGGCACCCCGAGACTGTGTAAACGGTATAAAGGGTTACAGATTATGTATAAATTTAAATTCAACAATTTTTCTGTTATTGCAACAAGTCTTTATATAGGACGGTATATAAGCTTCTTGTAATCTAAACCATTTTGTAGCATGATGTCTGATTTCTTTTACCCAAACATGGGTGGAGTAGAGGAACACATATTCAACTTGTCCCAATGTTTGATAGCGAACGGACATAAAGTGATTGTGGTAACGCACAGTTATGGAGACCGCACAGGTGTACGTTACATGACAAACGGTTTAAAAGTATACTACCTTCCCATTAAAGTATTATACAATCAGTGTGTACTACCTACGATGATATGCAACATACCTCTAATACGATACATTTTCATTCGGGAAAGTGTGGAAATTGTACATAGCCACTCAGCGTTTTCTGCACTTGCTCATGAAGGATTATTAATCGGCAACCTCATGGGCTTGAAGGTAATATATCGAGCCCTAATAATTTAATCTATGTACATTTTTTTGCAGACGGTGTTCACAGATCACAGCTTATTTGGTTTTGCAGACGCAAGCGCCGTAATAACCAATAAATTGTTGGAAATTTCCCTATCAGCCTGTAATCACTGCATCTGTGTATCCCACACAGGAAAGGAAAATACAGTTTTAAGGGCACGTGCCAACCGTGACCGAGTCTCTGTAATTCCAAACGCTGTCGACACTTACATGTTCAATCCTGAGCCACATTTACGCCCACAAAACAACAGTACGTCATCATTGTTGATTTTTATATTCATAACAGGTGTTGTTTGTAGTTACAATAGTCATAGTCTCGAGGTTAGTGTACAGGAAAGGTGTGGATCTAATGGCGCAAATAATAGCAGACATTTCCCCAAAGTATCCTGAAGTAAATTTTCTAATAGGCGGTGATGGCCCCAAAAGATGGTTAGTTGCCGTCAATTTTGGTTACGTCGTAATTACAGTTGTGGCTTTAGGTTGTTGGAGGAAATAAGGGAAAGACAGGGACTGCAGCACAGGGTGTCTTTGCTGGGCACGCTTGAGCATTCGCAGGTGAAAAGTGTGCTGAACAGAGGGCACATATTTCTCAACACTTCGCTAACTGAAGCTTACTGTATGGCTATCGTTGAAGCTGCTTCGTGTGGGTTAGTTGTAAAATAGTGCTTTAGTTAGCCAACACTTTGACTGATTTTTCTTCAAGTAGTTCTAGCTCCTCATAAGCGTTGGCTAACTAATAGCATAGATAAGTAATGGTTTTAAAATATAATCATTTAGATTACTGGTTGTCTCTACAAAAGTTGGCGGCATCCCAGAAGTTTTGCCCAACGAACTCATCTATTTAACCGAGCCTAATGTGCCGGCGCTTATGGAAGGTAAAAAACTAGCTAACTTTAGAGTAATGCGTAAAGCCCCATTGTTTGTAGGTTTGGAAACTGCTATATCTGATCTGAAAGGTGGAAAAAATGTGTGTCCGTATGAGTGCAATATGAAAATACGGCAGCTGTACAATTGGGAAAACGTTACAACTAGAACAGAAATTGTGTACGAGTCGATTTCTGGAGAAAAAACAAACACGATCAAAGAGCAGTTGTGTAGGTAAGATTGTTTAAAATATTCACGTCACGTTATTAATTTTAACGTTATGTACAGTTACCTCTCTAGCGGAGTGTGGCCTTACCTGCTGGTTGTTTCTTTTTGTCACCTTTTGTTGCAGTTGTTAGATATAATAGTGCCTAGAAGAAATATAGATATTGCCAAAAACTGTTGCTTTAAGACTGTGAAACGGAGGTGATAAAGGATTGTTATCCCTTCACTTGGTATCCGCACTTTCTTGACTAGAGAATGCGGATGTCAAGTAAATGTAACACACATAAAATACAAAATTAAAGATAGTTTCTATTTGAAAAATTTGTTATATATTTGTATACAACAAAATTGTATTGCATTCGCCGATGTAAAATAGTGGAAATAAATTAATATTAAGCTCTACATAAGCAAAATAAATATTTTTCATCGCTTTTAAGATTCATTGTACTGTCTCGATTTATAATTCCTTAAATTAGTACCTTAAGTATATATAATATGGCAATAAAATGAGAATCTGCTAACTTTACAAAACAATACGACTAAACAGCTATCTGAATTGTAGAAAACCACAACAGACAGATATGATACATTCTAATTACAAAATTTGTTAGGCCCAATTTACACGAACGTGTAAGGAATGTACATTTCTCGATCACATTACTTGGAATTGCTCCAATGCGATTATTGGAAGATATTTGCTCTTATTGTGGCGGTTTGGTCCACTGGGTTTTGATTCGGGTATCTACTATTACTCTCGTTGCTGAGGACGAATGGCAGATTACTCTAAATATAACAACTCTAAAACTTTACGCACTAAAAAATAGGCTATACAACAAACAAGTAGTTTACAAGTCGCGGACAGGAAAATCCTTTGCTAGGTTTGATCAGCGGGCTCCAGCTCGGATGCCTGTGGACTGCAGTTCCACGACAGCCGTTTGTGGATGCTCGGATCCTTATTGTTGTTGTGCTGAAAATGTCAGAGTTAAATGCTGCATTTCATCACAGGAAGGGCCTACCTTGATATCATCGACAACTCCTGCAGTGTGGTATCGTTTGTTGTCATTTCTGACTCTCTTTAACATGGCTTGTCGATGTTGCCCCCTACTAAAATTTTCGCAGTCGTCATCTGGCGATGACACTCCTAAAACCAGAAATGTTCCGTACAGATTGGTGGCTATGATGGTTGTTCAATGAAAAAGCACAACTACAGATAGTGCTCTAGCCAAAAAAACCTGATGATACACTAAACAGCATCTATTGGTAGCTAGTGCTGTGAGCTACGCTAAGGTCAGGGCTGCCACTAGCTCATTTTGTGTAAATTTAAAGGTCCAACTGTGATTTTAAAACTTCGTGCATTGACAGCTTATACATTTTTATAATTATTTTAAACTCACAAGAGAACTTTCCGTTTAACTATGATTAAAATTTTGGCATAAAAACTGCATGTTTTACTTTGTTTTATTGTGATTGAGGCAGTTTATAATGTAAATTGTGTACTATTTGAGGTTATGTAAAAACTATTTTGAGGTTATGTTTGATACCATATGCTTAGTTACCAATACATAAGCTGCATTCGGAAAGGTACCTCTGATAGCTCTGTTTCCTCGAAATCATTCGCAGAAAGAGATCGATAATAGCCATCGGCGCGGGTGAAAGTGAGATGAATGAACGATTTCGAGGAAACAGAGCTGTCAGAGGTACCTTTCCCAACGCAGTAATAGTTCACATGAAGGTGCGGCGACACCACCTCTGTAAGTCAAATGATATGACAGCAACATAATCTCTTCCAAGTCTTCAATATTGCAAAAAACACTAAAACTAGATTAAATTGGTGTAAACCCCTATCCGGAAAAGGGGCGAATGGATTCTAAGTTTCAAGCAGCAAAAGTACAGGATGGCAGCATTGGACAAACAGGGGTAATGTTTACTTTACAAAAACGAGTAGGTACTTCTTGTACGTACAGCAAATATCAGTACGTGTTTCCTCTGTTTTGTATTAGTAAGTTCTATTGCTGTCGTCAGCCTTTTGGAAACATCCCCATTGCCGGAGTCTCGGCTTCTCCTCCTTAAGGAGATGTTAGCCTCCTCAGTTGCTAAAGCCAGATTGGGGAATTGTAATGGAGTCGGCACTATAGTGGCCAGTGGGAATTTAACCCAAGATGTGCTCTAGATTCTAGAAGCAAGGGCTCTGCTGCCGAGCCACACTCCACTACTTAGATTTCTATAAAATATAAAAATGATTTGTTAACACACATTTGGCAACAGTGCGAAAGTGAAGGTGGTTGTGATACAGACTGTGACAAGATCACAGTAATAAATCAAATATAATAATAGAAAACTGTGTGGAAAAGCATATCAGCAATAATACTCGTAAACAGACACGAAATATAGAGACTACAACTACAAATGAACAAAAGAACTATAGAGCAGTACATAATTAAAAAATCAGAGTAACTCGAGAACATCAATAAATAAAGAGAAAAAAAGACAAAGAAGAGGAACCAACAGAAATGGAAGAACAGAAGGAGCTGATAAAAGAGTTAACAAAACACCTACAAAAAACGCCAGAATAGAGATGAGCAATAAAAAAATCAAAGAAGAACTGAACAGAAATAATATAGTAATCAGAAGTGTCAACGCACAAGGAGCAGATATAAAAAATGTAAGGAAAACTAGGGCTAACAGCACTCTTAGATACTTAGAAAATCACCATAGAGAATGAAGATGGTGGAACATGGTAATGCGAGATATAAAAACACTAGATGCTACTGAGTAGAAGAATAAATTCAAACACAGAAAAATATGAAGGAAAATTAACCAAGAAGCCAAGACGAGCAAGAAACTACAAAATGAAAAAGAATAAGGACTGATCTACCGCAGAAACCAACCAAGAAAGCTTTCATGAAGAATCAATAATTCTCTGGAATTGGAAAGCCAAAGGGAGAAGAATGAATTGTCCTATGATCAACAATTTCACCTCAACCCATATAGGGAGTTAATCTTCAATAGCATAACTTATTTTGTTCTGAAATGAAATCAAAAAGCTGCCTGCCTTTCCTGGATTGCTTATTTTAATTTATTTTAATATTATACATTGTTAATTAGGTTTAATTCCTTTTCTGTGTGTGCAGTGATAATCAAAAATTAAGCTGTGTTCTGGGTAACTTAAACAGTCGCCGGCTAGCTCAGACCGACGGCGCATATTCGTGAGCGACTTCCAGTAAATTTCGCCTGAGGCGAAAATAAATAAAAATCAGCTGAAGTGCAATAAATAAAATTTGCTGTTACACACGGTCTTGCACTTTAAGTGTAATTTGAATCGTAAGTATACTATTGCAAAGCCGCCAAACGGTTTCGTGACGTCAGCCACCAGAGAGGCGTCAGAGCTAGAGGCTAGGGGCTTCCCCCCAGTATTTGTGAAAAAATGCATGGTGCTATCCAGGATTGATGACACAATCTAGTTCGACGGCTACGGTGCAGCTCCCAGGCCCCGATTTTAAGGCAACCTGATACAGGAAATGATTGTAGTTTGAGCGATAAGCGGTCGCTTCAAGCTGTGTGTGAATATCGCGCGAGCGTAAAGAAATGCCATTCATAGGCAAATAAGTACTTATACAATTGCTAAGAACGGGTGTTATACACGAAATCTTGACGTCTGACTTTCATGCAGTTTAACGTTTCGTGACGTCAGCCGCCAGAGAGGCGTCAGAGCTAGAAGCTAGGGGCTTCCCCGCAGTATTCGTGAAAAAATGCATCATGCTGTCCAGGATTGATGACACAATCTAGTTCGACGGCTACGGTGCAGCTCCCAGGCCCCAATTTTAAGGCAACCTGATCTAGGAAATGATTGTAGTTTGAGCGATAAGCGTTCGCTTCAAGCTGTGTGTGAATATCGCGCGAGCGTAAAGAAATGCGATTCATAGGCAAATAAGTATACAATTGCCAAGACGGGTGTTATACAAGAAATCTTGACGTCTGACTTTCATGCAGTTTAACGTTTCGTGACGTCAGCCGCCAGAGGCGTCAGAGCTAGAAGCTAGGGACTTCCCCGCAGTATTCGTGGAAAAATGCACCGTGCTGTCCAAGATTGATGATACAATCTAGTTCGACGGCTACGGTGCAGCTCCCAGGCCCCGATTTTAAGGCAACCTGATACAGGAAATGATTGTAGTTTGAGCGATAAGCGGTCGCGTAAAGAAATGCCATTCATAGGCAAATAAGTACGTATACAATTGCGAAGACGGGTTTTATACACGAAATCCTGTCGTCAGATTTTCATGCAATTTAACGTTCGCGTATTAAACGAGTTACTTTGGCATCTTTGTAATGTTATTTAAATGTAAATGTGTTGTGGATCTAGTTATTCCGCATTTTTTTGCTTGTAAATGCGTGCAGCCTTAGAGCACGTTAATGATTTATTTGTAGTCTATACTAATATGTTTAGAAATTGCCAATCAGTCTAGGTTTTGATCCTAAGTTTTTGTATGGTTTTATGTGTATTTAAAGTATAAATATATCTTTGTTTATTTGTGTAATTAAATTAGCTTTTCTTGTACATGTTTTTGAATTAACTTTCAGCCCGGGAACACTACAAGTGCAGGCTAGTTTCTTAAAATCCTTAAGCAAGTATGTTTTTTTGAAAGAAATACTTAAAAATATATTATTCACACATGGTTAAGTACCTAAATTATCAAAAAGTGAGATAAGATAAACATGAGAAAACTGCTTATATAACCTTCTAGAAGTAGATTATAAATTTTGACATCAAAGGAACTGACAGTGAGTGTCTCTACTTGTTTGATTTATATACACTGTGTATAGCGTTTCTAAGCGATTTCGACTCTTGGTCGGCTTTGACAATCCCACGGCATAGTCTACACATTTCAAGCTTTAAGTCCCATATCGTCGCAATGACGCGATATTCATTTTCGATTTCTGGTATGATATTGAAAAATCTGCTGCATTCATCTGTAGCCGTAACGATCTGCTCGAATTATGGTAGTCTTGTATTCCAAGGATCCTATCTGTATTTAGACTCGCTTATAGACCGACGTGCTAATTTTGTTACGCAAGCCCGAGGCTTTGCCGGTATCGACAGCTTCTGCGTTAGCCCCGAGCTTTGTGTTCGCCGACCTCGGCAGATTACCGAATCCAAAGCTAAGTTGAATACTACTTATGTTAGTTAACAAATGCATGTTGTGAATTGTCGTCGTTCAGAATACATTGTGTGCCATTTAATAAATTAACTGCCTAGTTCTGAGGCGCTTTACGAGCATTGTTGCATGCCTGTCAGCATGGAAAATATCTATTTGTATAGTACACCGTGACATCACTTAGTTTTAGGGTTATTTACAGCTGCAGCCTGCAATAAATGTATTGTTTTTTCAGTTTAATACATTATTTGTGAAGTAGAATGCAGTTACGCAAATTTTTGAAGCATTTTTGGTACTAACAAGGGAAGTCATTTCTGGGAGCGGAGCAAATCTCTATAGCCGAGGAAACGTTGTTCTTTTTAAGGAGAATTTCCACTTTATTTTTTGGTAAACACAACAGGTGGCGCCTAACAATTATCGGAATTTGTCCAAGTATCTTTAAGATACAAGATGTTTTTGGCTTTTGACCGCTGTGTGCGGGTGAAATGTTTGGTTCTTGCAACCAAAGACCCTCACCTACTCCACTGAGTTGAATGGAGGATTTTTTTTTTGGTTTGTTGCAGGGTTTTAAATCGTTTTCGCCCTTAACAAATAGTGGGAGAGGCCTTTGCCTGGCAACATAGTTTTGGCTACATTCAGATCCATATTCAAATCAGATTCTGGGCTACTGCTCTAAATTATAGTTGAAAATGGTTATGATTATAAAAACAAAATCAAACTAAAAGAATCTATGAGAAGTACACACAAAACATATTCAACAAATCCTTTTTTTGGATATATTATATACAGGGTGTATCACAAATACATTATAATTATTTATTCTTCTTTTAGCTTTGTAACTAGAATAAACATGCAGGAGGCAAGTCGTTATTTGAGTTTTGTTGAAAAAAACTTACAAGAAAACCAATGTAATCTGTATAAATGTGCGGTAAATTTTTGGTTAATCTTTTTTTAAATCTGTCTTTACACGCAAGTTTTCCAAGTTTTACTGTTTAAAAGAATAAAGCCAGTGGCAGCACTGTAAGTGATTACTGAACGTCATCAAAACCTTGTACCATTTTGACATGACAGTTACATACTGACTCATATTGTACAAAGTCTCTCAAACGTTGGTGAATGATTAATGACAAAGGGACTCACAAACAACAGTGAAATTACGTCGCATCACAATGCTCTTCTTCTAGTTTGTAAAGGCAAAAAAACATCGATTTGATGAGCTAATACTTATCATTTATATCGACAGCTGTGTTACCTGCAATAACTGGCACGTCAAAATCGAAGCTTGTGGGTGCTGGGCCCGCTGGGATCACCCCGACCGTGGACGTGACGTGGCGGGTCTTGATCAGTGGCGGATTCTTGTTCTGCGAGATGGCAAGGCCTCTCTTCAGGTTGCCTCTCGTAGGGGAGGGCGGCGGGTACGAGACACCCCTATGCGTGGGGCTCAGCAGGTGGCTCCCGGTTTTGGTGCTTGGCACCGATAAAGTGTTGTGGCTCAGGTTCAGGCTGAGTGTGCCAACATTAGGGGACCCCAGGGTGAGATTGGGCAGGCTTTGCCCCAAGTTGCCGTAAGGCTGCACGGATAAAGTGTTAGGGGTTTTGGTGAAAAGGCGATGCTTAAACGACAGCTTTTGCGACACGGGGCTCTTGTCTGGAGGCAGCGGCTGCACCCCCTCGTCGCTCGATATGGAGGCAGTACGATTCTCGTTTTCCATCGAAACTGCTCGTGACTGATTCGCTGAACCCACGGACGACTGGTCGTTCATCTCCACAGAACCGCTGGAACATAATCTAAAATGAGACATAAGTGATTGCTGGTAGAATATTAGGTTACCTGTGACTGTGGGCGAGGCTGGACACTCGGCTGGCCCGGGACGAGGACGCTAGGGGAGAACGAGGGATTAGCTGCAAGCTGTGGTAATCTCCCTCAAGGTTGTAGTCGGTACTATAATCGGCCTCCAGGTTTTCCTCCGGCATGTAATTCATTTGTTTTGCTTGTAGGTACAAAGACTGGGCTTTGCTGATGCTGTCCTTCCATGTCTAAAGGGAAAAAGGTTTTGAATTGTTATGATGCACTTTATTGTGATGGGCATATAATTATAGTGTATCTAGATCCCCAGATCTCTTGTAATTGAAAGCAGCAGAAGGTAATCAGCAGGATGGGTGAGAATAGAGAAAAAACATTGGAGAGACCAGTAAAATAGTTGTGGATAGAGGAAAGTAGGTACTTTATCTAAAGTAGGTAGAGGACCCTATGCTCTAGGCCACGAAATTAAAATTAAAGAAGCAGAAGTTGCATAAAGATTGCATACCAACTGCATTTTTTATCGTTCGTGGAAAACTGAACGTAAAAATCTCTGATAGCTTTTCTATTCTTATTTAGCGATAATTTATCAAGAAAATTAGTTAATATGCTGTGATCCTGAAGTTATAAAGTACAAAGGCATTAATATGGTGGAAAACAACTGGAAGAAGACAAACTGGACAACCTAAGAAGACATGGTATGAGTGTGTACATTGAAAGATCTGCGAATAATGGGGATACGAAGCTGGCTAAAATTATTAGAAGATAGAAGTGAATGGCAGAAGATAATAAAGTAATGTGAGACTCATCCAGAACTATGATCTGTAGGAGGAAGATGAAAAAGGTAATAAGAGAACAGGGTGGGAATAGAGGGAAAAACATTAGAAAAATCAGAAAAATGGTGTGGAATAGCTGAAAATATTGAAAGTAGATAGAGAATCCTTCCCTCTAGGGCAAAAACAAACTGAACTTTTCAATCGTTAGTGTGAAACAATGTTAAAATCCCAGTGGCTGTTATCAAGAAAATTTGCTAACTTGTTTGGAAACATTTTTCTATTACCTAGAGACGGTTGGTAGATGGTAGGTATCAAAATATCAAAAGGCATATTTATAAACTGAAATGTTAGTCCACAAAAATCTACACGAAAAGCAGAATCACCTAACCTTGCAGGTGTCTAGAACTACAATAGCTAGAAACATGAATGTATCCACTTATTGATAAAGCTTATAGTGTTCAATATTTGAAATGCAATAGTACAGGGTTTTTAACATTTTTAAAAAGTACTTCCTCCTGTATTTTATATCGTAAACATAGATGTAATAGTTTAAGAAGTTACCTTCAGCTTTTTACTGTCATTATTTTGCAAAATAAAAGCCGCAACGGGTAAGTCAAACTCGTTCTTGTAAATGGCTGCTAGACTGGGAGTCTCCCGGCTTAATTCCGTGATGACTAGTCTGTCTACTAAGTACGGTTGCCTCACGATACGCATGGTGGCGCCGCCCTTCTTAGTGGATGGCTTACATACTAACAACATGTCTGTTAGCAGGAAGCAATGCACTTCCATCTGAAATGCAATACCTTTAAAATCTGAAATTTGTAACAAATGTAGCAGAGGTACCTTTGAAGTGCCACTGTCTTTTAACTTTAGGTCGCCTTCCAGTAATAAATGGCGTTTTCTCTCGGGCGGACAGCCTATCATAGGCTTGTTCAAGTCGAGCTGGCTATAAGACTTCAGTAGCTTCTCCAAATCGTCATCCTTCGACTCCTGCAATGCTTAATTGTAGAATTACTTATAAATTTGAAAAGAAATGCACTAACCACAACATCGTAACTTTCAATCCTGGCCATGATGCCCTTTAATCGCTCGTTATCCTGCTTCTGCTTAAGACTGAAGTTTACATTGTTTACGAAATCGTCTACGGATTTAATCTGCAATGAAGGATTAAGTTATTCAGATTACTTATCAGAAGCAATACAGAACTTACCATTAAATTTAAGTTGTCCCGTTCGACATCGTCGTCTGTGTTTCTTAAAATTGCTTTCAAGAGAAGGCCATATTTAGTCAGTCTTTGCATTGGTTGCACCAGGATGTCCATTAGTCGTAACCTGTTGGCAAAATTAATTGGTAACATCTTAAGAGCACATACTGATGCAAGGTTTATTTGTGTTTGAAGCAATGATTTTTTGTAAAAGGTCTGACAACTTTACTCAGGAACTTATGTTTGTATCGTTGGGATACAGTGTGGCCCTATTCTTGCAAACGATCTACGAGTCTTGTGCATACAGTTCTGGTCTTTTTTATTAGCTTTCTCAATCAAAACCATACTGGTAAATATGACAGATCTATGAAAAATGTATTACCTACTGATACCCCTAGCTTTTCATTTCATCGCTTTTGGGAATTCAAATTAATAATGATCACAGATTAACTTAAGATATTTTAAATAAAATAAATTAAACCAATAACGTGCACTATCAAATTAATACACAAAACTGAGATTGACAACAATTGAGCCCGAAGGCTCTTTAACAAAAGCATCAAAGAGTTGAACCCTTATAGATAAGCAAAGAATAAAATTACCATAACAAAGATGAAATATCTGAGAAAAATTAAAGGAAAAACATGTGCTAGAGGTAGAATAAACTCAGTACCTAGTACAATAATAAAAACAAAACAATTGAAATGGTATGGCTGTGTTTAAATTTGATTTAAACACACATGAATTTTAATAACAAAATTTACGAAATCCAGTCAGAAGTTCTAAATGTACTTCTGATTTCATAAACAAGCAGTTTTAACCTCCAGTTTTACTTCATAATTTCGCCAGTTTATATTTAATTTAGATCTGTTTAATCTTGAATTAAACAGGCAAATTTCAGTTCACATTTACGAAATATTAAAAACCAATCTTGTTTCGCAAGCATCAAGTTTAAAGACTGGAGCAAACTGCATCTTAGCATTTCACGCCGTAAGCGACCTACTAAACACAAGTTCACCGCTCTGGCTTGCAAACACACACGGAAATGCAATCCGCTTACAGTGCTGAATTGCTACTTCGTACCTTTAAACACGCTCTAGTAATCTACACAATAATTGAACTTTGATATGTTACTTAGTTAAGCATTCTTGTTTTGTATAAATAGAACGTTTATTTCCGTAATAAAACAATCTGCATCTAATGTCTGATTCATTCACTACGTCGCTACCCTGATACCAAGCCATAATATTATTGGGACGTGAGGCTGCGTCCCTCAGGGTAGTTTACTGTCGTCCCTTTTAAGTACCATTGACTACATTGGTTTAAAACATAAATGCAGTCTCATTTATGTGCTTAAGGGATAGAACCAGCGCAATGCAACGGAAACCTGATCAGCCTCCAGGCAATTCTGTTCTGGCTGTGTTATAACTATGTCAAACGAGAGGATACCAAAAAGAGTACTAGAAAACCATGGGGAAAAAGAAGAAGGGAAAACAAAGGGTGCTGTGGGAAAAAACGATACAAAAAAAGTGAAAGAGAGAGAAAAAAGAAAGGAGAAAACAACACTTAGAAATCTATAAATTGGCAGGAGTTCAGAAAATGGACTAAGGACCTTAAACCCTATGACAAGGGAATATCGAGAGAATAGAAGAAGAACATTCATGTGAAATAGATAAGTATATAGTAAGTCTAGAAGTTATTAAGCCAAGTAGAAATCAGTGGGAAGAACTGACAGATACCATAGAAAAAGGAAATAGGGAAGAGGAGGAGTAAATAGAAAAACTGACATTGGAGAATTTAAGAAAAATTATATAAAAATAATAAGTCCGACCAAAGCTGAAATATTAGCAGAAAAATAAAACTATAAACTTCTCGAAAACTAATGACGAAAATATGGGATTGCAATTACCAAGGAAATGCCACTAGAACGAGTAAAAGCCATAATCAGCCTAATGTTCAAAAAGGAAGTTAGAATGAATTGCAGCAACTATAGGGGCATTGAAAAAACATTAGTGAGAGTGGTTTAAGCAAAATCCGTAGTCAATCAGATATTTATTGTCAGACAGATACACAGCTAGCACAAAATATCTTCAGCATTGATTTGACCCAGTTTATGGTATCACAGCGATTTAAAGTTACCAATGGGTTGAAGTAAAGGGGCTCATTATTTGTATCATCAGTTTTGTTGAAGTTCTTGTTACAGGAGGACATGAGAAGAGCCAAGATAAAAAGCTCAATTGTCAATAAAAGCTGAATATATTTGGCAGAAAACAAGCTAATGGTGTATGGAAGCGAAGCACTAACCAGAAACCATGCCAGCCTGCAAATGTTGAGATGGTTGCGACTCATGCAGCAAATGGTGCAGGGAAGGGCACCAGCAATAATCTGAAAAAGACAGTTTCGCAGACGTAGAAAACAGGGAAGATCGAGGAAATTTGTTTTTGTGGAAAGCAGGAACAATTCAGATAAATATCTTAAGTACATAACATGCTAGTAATACTAGGCGACTTCAATGCCCAAGTGGAAAAAGAAGTGTATCTGAGGGAGGTGACCGGAAAACAAACGGTTCATAAAATTGCTAATGATGATGGACACAGAATATGCAAGTTTCAGCTAAATTTATATGTGAAAACAGCAAAATTTCAACATCTAACCAAAAAGTAACTTGGAGACATCCAGCAGGAATTGTTCAGAACCAGATCAACCACATACCTATTGGTCACAAAAAACACAATTATTAAAGAAGTAAAAGATGTAATAACATATAAGTAGAGGGGTAAAGATGTAATAACATATAAGTAGAGGGGAAAACAACGAGATAGATTATTATATGGTAACAACAGTGAACATAACAACAAAGCAAAGATGTTTACTATACTACGTTTGCCAACAGGTTCAGTAAAAATTTCGCCCACAAATGAGCGCTAAATTTGAATTCGATATTGCTATTCGTCAGCCGGTTGTACCCAGCTCAATTTTATTAGAAATCAATGTAGAGTACCTATTTACTTTGTATCTTGTAAAATAGGTTCTTGTGATCTAAGACCCTCACAGTAATTTGATTTCTGGATCTCTTCATTATATGTAGTATAGCAGATGTGAAAAAATAATGAAAACTGATAAAATAAGGGATAAGCAATAAAAAAAGGCAACAAAACAAAACTAACTGAGAATGAAATAGATAAATATCAAGAGACAAAAATGAAGTAACAAAGTTATGCAAGCGAACCAGGAAGAATTGGTAAAGTAATAAGCTGGAAGAAATACAAAATAAGAAAAGAAATAACAATGCAAGAAGAGCAAAATATAGACCTTTAATAAAACTAGAGGTAATAAGAACAGGCAAAGGAAAATAGTACTTAGAAACGAAAAAAGTCTTTAGAAAAGTTCTGAAAACGCTGACGAGTGAAATCGACGACCACGGCATAACTCGGAAGAACCTACCATTGTGGACAACAGCTGTGAAAACCTGTATTCAAAGATAGAAACTGAAGTTAGAAAGTTTGGGCTAGAACTAAACAAAGTAAAAACTAAATATAATCTATGCACTCCTTCTTTATAAATCAGTATGGTTTTGGCTATGAAATTTGTCTTGTTAGATTGCACATTCTACGGTTTTAATTACTATTTTCTTGTACAATCTGAAACGGGCATCTGGCCGCCCTTGCCTAGATTGTTTATTTTAAGATTTACGTAACCAGTGTACTCACCGGTTTACTTTTCTTTAATCAACACAAATCATAACGTTCTAAACTTATAATGTACGCAGTGAAACGGGCTGCTGGTCTCCCTCGCCTGTATTGTTTGTTTTAATATTTATACATCTAGCCAGCTTGTATTCGCATGCTTTTGCATTGTTAATTAGCCTTAAAATGTGTAACTTAAATAAAATACTGCTGGAGCCTGTGGTTTGAATCTGATCACAATTCGTTAAAAACCCCTAACCACACAAATATTTAACAATCGCTAAATACGTAGAGCTAAGTTGTCATTTTTAATAGCCTTGGAGAGAAACTAAACAAGACGAAGTTGGCCGAAGATACGCTCTTCACCAAATCACTTTCACGAGTGAAAGTAGCGAAGAAATGGAAGCGGCTGAGAGAACCTGCAGTGTTTAAAGTCCACTGCATAAGTTTATATACAGCAAGCCATGTTTGCGTTTCGAATAAATTCAATTTTTATCGTATACTGGAAAGTGCACAACATGCAAGCTAAGCAGTTTCAGGGCGTACATTTTGGCTATGTGACGCCAGTCGTTAGAGGAGCACCAAAGCCAGCAGCTCAGGACTTCCCTGTTCATTCTTGGGGAATTTTCACACACACACGTCATGCGAGAGATGACGTAATCTATGCGACATGGCTTCGATAAGCCTGTATGCGGTCGAGTCAGCTGGATGAAAATATCGCGAGAACAGAGAAATACGCGTGATAGATAAATTAAATGAGTACGTGAATTGCAAATTCAGGTTTTGATGCACGAAATCCGAGAGTGGGTTGTCATGCAGTTTACTGGTCGCGATTTTATGGACAGGTGTTTTGAAAGTTACTTAAATATAAATGTGACTAACCCTAAGCTCAAACGTAGGTATTTCCTTTTGTTTTTTATGTTGTTCTATGTATTTTTTATGGGTCAATATATTTGTACAATCAAATTGTTCCTTTTGTGTGTGGTTTTTGAGGTTAGTTTAACCCCAGGAACACTACAAGCTTCCTGTTTTAGCAGATATTAAGACTTCAAAGCAATGCACTGAGTTAAATTAAGAGTTTTATGTAACAAACGACTTCCGGGGTTGGACCGTGTCATGATTGAGATTGAAGAACTCAACGTTTCGCCCACTTTCGTAAGGGGCTTCATCAGGAGGAAAAAAGCTGATGAAGCCCCTTACGAAAGTGGGCGAAACGTTGAGTTCTTCGATCTCAATCATGACACGGTCCAATCCCGGAAGTCGTTTGTTACTTAATGACAATGGCCGTGAAAGCCTCAAAAATCATCTAAGAGTTTTATGCATACTGAGCTAGCTAGGTAAACGAACAGGGCAAATTAATTTAGAAAAGTACTAAGGCCAACTAACGTCCCATTGCAGCAGTTAACTAAAGACATGCTTTGTAATTCACAGCCGCCTATGACTAAAAGACTTTGAAAACCCTTTAGTGTAAGAAAACATTCATTGACTATCATTTTTTCATCAAATCAAAAAACCAAAATAAATCAAATACCTGTTGCATTCCTTCTGTGTTTCACACCAGGCCAAGTACGCAGTGAACAGCTCGTTGTGTGTGTGGTTTTCCCTGCAGTAGTGCTGGCACCGCGCCTGTTCAGCGCAGTACCTGAAGTAGGCTTCAAAGGTGTCGCTGATCTTCAGAAACCCTTGCAACATGTTCTCGATGCACGGGGGCTGCTTGTACCGCCGCATGTCCCGCACCAGCGGAAATATGCAGTTCCTCCAGAACAACACATTGGCGTCCAGAATCTCCGTTATGTTCGAAAACAGCTTCTCTGTGTCTATTTCCTTCAGCAGGTTGACGGATTGCAAATTTTTTAAGCACGCTAAAAACAGCTGCAACAATCATTGTTAGACATGGTAAAGAATGGTGTAGGGCGACACTTACATCTGTTACCACCTTAAGGGTTTTTATATAAGCAACTTCGGTTTTGATGAGCTCCCATAAAGCCGTTTGCTGTTGTTGTAGCCGTTCGGATAGATCTGTAAAATTAGTTTTTGAATGTATCTTTACATTGGTAATGTAGATAATCTAAGCAAAGAAAATTAAATGACTCCTTTTAGCGTGTTTTGTTAACTTAATTGTGAATAAAATACACCTCTTCAGGGGGTCACGCGCCGCCGACTCTAAGCTCATTGGACTCGAATTGGGAATTTTATTTTTTTTTGTACGTTAATTTAGCTGCTATACTGCAAAATGGTACAATTTTAAATTACATCTAAAGGGCAGATATCTGTTACCCAAATATTAATAAGAAAATATATTAAGGCAGATGTAACATCAAAATGAGATTCTCATAATCAGTTCTCAAAGAAAACACGTTTTAAATACGCAATTATATTATTTTTCAGTTCTAAAATTGAAACTAAAAATAAGTTTGCATTATTTTCGAAATGTATATAAACATAGTCATTCCTTCCGGTGGGCGGAAGTCAGTTTCCTCATAAGTAATACAGCTACGGGCTCATGATACGGTTATGTGCGCCTAACAATAAAATGTTATGCCTTATTAGACCACGTTTCGTTTAACATCCCTTATAAAGCAACAGTGACATGGCTTTAAGAAATCTAATAGTGGCAGCGCACGGAAAACGAGATCAAGTTTTATTCCTGGTTAAACCGCTGTAATTCTCTGAGACCCAAACGCGACCTATTGTAGAATGGTGAACAAAAGTAAACCGTGGACGTCGGGGAGTTCCAAAATATTCGAATTTGTAACCATTTTAAAATACAATTTTAATTTCTCATTTATAACAACTTCGCAACATCGGTTATCACCCACGAACTTTTTTTTTTACGACTGCTCTACGTATTGGCGAAGAATATAAAAAGGAAGGATACTTCTAGGTTGAATAAAGGTTAGAGATATCACAAATAAGTTATTCGGTCTTCCGATACATTTTAGTCACATGGATATTTTATTGAATTGAAAAATGTGATCAAGAGAAGTTGATGACAATGCGATTTTACTGAAAGCTTGTTGGAAATTGACTGAAAATTTACTGCTGCAAACCTATTTACAATTGTATACAATGTTACTATACGTTTATAAACATATTGCTATAAAATCGGTGACAGTTTGTTGAATTTAATGAAATTTTAGTTGTCATATTATTAAGCATTTGTTACACTTTGACGACACAATTACTGAAAACTTGTTACAAACTTATTGACAATTTTTGCATATTAACTGCAAGCTTACGAAACGTGCTATAAATGTTCAGAGTTTGTTGAATGTACTGAAATCCGCTAACAATTTGTTGTCAATTTACTGAACATTTCTTGAAACGTTAAAGAAAAGTTGTTACAGAATACCGAAACGTTGTTACAATTGCCTGTCAATTTGCTGAAAACTTCGGAAATATACATTATAGATATATAGAACTTTTATGAAAAAAGGTACCAAAAATGTGGTGCAAGTTTTCTGAAATTTTTATTACTTCTTGCTAGAGAAATAAATACGCTAAAGCTCACTCCAATTTCACTATAAATGTCTCGAATGATTTCCTACTATTGTGTTCAAAATGTTGAAAAGTTACCAAAAACTTTACGAAAAGTTTAATTCAAATTTCTCTAATTCTTCACAATTTTTCTAAAAAAAAGGGAAAGGTTACTAAAAATATGGTGCAAATTTGATGAACATATTTCATCCTTTCCAGACAACATGCTGAAGAACTGCGTAAACTCACCAATCATTCACTGCAAAATTTGCTACCAATTTACCAAAAATTAACTGCTAATTTGCTGAAAATTTGATCCTCGATAGAGAAATTTCTAACGAATTGCGCAAACTCACTAAAAGTTTACTGAAAGGTCAAGAAAGGCATTACACCCTTGCTAGAGAAATTGCTGAAGAATTGCGCAACTCACTGAAAGTTCACTGCAAATACCTCGAATGATTTACTACAATTTTGCTAAAAATGCTTGAGAGTTACCGGAAATATGATAAAAATTTGCTCAAATTTTTATAACACCCTCGCTAGAGAAATTTATAAAAAAACGCGCCAACTCAGTAAACATTTAAGGAAGTTCTCTGCAATTTTCTCGAATGACTTAATACAATTTTGCAGAATAATGATGAAAAGCTACCAAAACTCTGTTGCAAATTTTATTTCTTATTTGCTAGCGAAACTGTGGAAGAATTGTGTAAACTCACTAAAAATTCACTGAAATTTACTATTTGCGAAAAAGTACCTAACTGTAAATTTGTTGAAATTTTGTAACATCTTTGCTAGAGAACTTGTTGAAGAATTGTGCCAACTCACTAAAAGTTCACTGCAAATATATTTAATTTTCCAAATATGCTGGAGAGTAACCAACAATGTGATGCAAATTTGCTCAAATTTTTATTATACTCTTGTTAGAGAAATAGTTGAAGAATTACGTAAACTCACTAAAAATCCATGGATTCAACTGAAAATTTCTCGAATGCTTTATTACAATTTTCCTATAAGATGGTGCAAAGTTACCAACCAACAAACTGGCGCAAATTTGCTAAAAATTATATTACACCTTTGCTAGAGAAATTGCTGAAGAATTGCATAGTCACTAAAGAATCACTGTACGTTCACAATAAATTTATCGAATGATTTACTTCAATTTTCCGAAAAATGCTGTAAAGTTACCAAAAATGTAGTGGAGTTTTGCTGACAATTTTTATTACACCTTTGCTAGAGAAATTTTTGAAGAATTTCGCAAGGTCACTAACAATTTACGGCAAATTTCTCGTATGATTTACTAGATTGTTTTCAAAATGATCAAGATTATCAAAAACATGCAAATTTGCTGAAATGTTGTTACACCTTTGCTAGAGACGTTTTTGAGAACTGAGTAAAGTCAGTAATAATTCACTGAAAATTTGGCGAACGATCTATTACAATTTCTTAAAAATGCTGAAAAGTTACCACAAATATGGTGCAAATTTGCTAAAACTTTTCATCATTTTTCTGCAAAATTGTAATAGAGATCGTTCGCGAAATTTTCAGTGAATTTTTAGTGAGTTTGCTTATTTCCTCACCAATTTATATGACAAAGGTGAAATCATATATTCAACAAATTTACACATTTTTGGTAACTTTCTAGCATTTTTGGCAAAATTGTAATAACTCTTTCGAGAAATATGCAATGAACTTTTAGCAATTTTTAATGCGTTTGCGTAATTCTTCAGCAATTTCTCTAGCAAAGGTGAAATCAAATATTCAACAAATTTACATATTTTTGGCAACTTTCCAGAATTTTTGGAAAAATTGTAGTAAATCATATGAGAAAATTATAGTGAACTTTCAGTGAATTGTTACTGAATTTACGCAATTCTTCGGCAGTTTTGCTAGCACGAGTTTAATAAAATTTGCAGCGAAATTGCACCATTTTTTGCAACTTTTCAGCAATTTTAGCGAAACTGTAGTAATTCATTAAAGACATTTGTAGTGAACTTCCAGTGAATTTTTAATGAGTTCGCGCAATTCTTAAGTAATTTTCCTAGAAAAAGTGTAAGAAAAATTTCAGCAGATTTGCATTACATTTTTAGTAACTCTCAGCATTTATAGCAAAATTGTAGTAAATATTCGAGAAATTTACAGTGAATTTTGAGCGAACTTTTAGTGAGTTTGTCCAATTTTCCGGAAAATTCTCTAAAAGAGTGTACTATAATTTTCAGCAAATGTGCTCCACATTTTTAGCAAATTTTCAGAATTTTTAAACAAATTGTAGTAAATCATCAAAGACACTTGCAGTTAGCTTTCAGTAAATTTTTGGTGAGTTTGTGCAATTCTTCAGAAATTTCTCTAGCAAGGGTGTAGAGCAAATTTCTTTCACATTTTTACAACTGTACAGCATTTTAAGCAAAATTGCGGTAAATTATTGGAGAAATTTGTAGTGAACTTTCAATGATTTTTTAGTGAGTTCCCGCAATTCTTCAGCTATTTCTCTAGCAAAGATATGATGGAATTTTTACAAAATTTACACCACATTTTTTGTAACTTTTCAGCATTTTTAACGGAATACTCAAATATTCGATACATTTATAATGACTTTTGAGTGAGTTTTACTGAGTTACCAAACAATGGCGCCACTTTGTTGAATATTGTATTACATCTGACGAATTTATTAAAAGTTAACTAAAAATTGTCTAGCTAGGAAAGTGCCTGAAGAATTGCGGAAACTCACTAAAAATTCACTGCAAATTTCTCGAATGCCTCACTACAATTTTGCGAAAAAACATGAAACGTTACCCAAAATATTGTGAAAATTCGCTGAAAAGTTATTTCAAGCTTGAAAAAAGTCTAAATTTTGCCAAGCCACCTCACTTCAACGACTGCATTACTTTCCTACCCCCACAAAAGGTTCGATACCAAATTAAAGCATCGAATAGTGTAAATTCTTTTGTTGGAAACTGTAAATGGCTCAAAACAAACCTTTTTTCAGAAGGCTAAAATGTTCGTTTTTCCTGGAATTTCAATAAATTAAATGCGAGTAAATGACCTATTTTTCTGAATTGCCAATTGGTAACCTTTATAAGTTTTATCTATAAGTTTCAGTGACTTCTCAACATTCCCCAGTTTAGGAAACCCTGTTTCAGAACACAAGTATTTTAAAGGGGGTAGGTCAAGTTCTAAAAGTGGATATACAAAAAAAAATTACAATTTCTCACTATTCTAATTTCAAGCACAATAATTATTGATGATTAAGAAGTGTAATGCGGTAATAGCGCCTTCGTCAGTGGATAAATGATTCATATATGTCTTTCCATCATAGGTATGGAAGGAACAAAAAGATCCTATAGATTGTTCGTTTTGCATAATAGGGATATCGGGGTTATTTGTAATAAGAAAAACGACTAGTGAATAGTTTACCATCCGGAAATGTCCTGATTTTCACGTTTCTCCACCACCTGCATCTTTAGAGGAACAGCCAGAAGACGAAAATGTCGAAATTGGTTAGAGCAATGAGCCAGAATGTAATCCTTCAGATGCATCATACAAGAAACAGGCGACTTAATAGTTTTCCGAGTTTAATTCCACGAACGAGGTAATAATGTTTGATGGAAGCTTTTGCACATAAACATAAAACAAAAAAAATGGCGACTGTTCCTTGGCACATTTGAGCAAGTTTGAAACAAGTTTGATTACATAATGGTGATGCAATGTTCCATCTTAGGGAATCCTACAACTCATGTTTACAAAATATTTTTCGTTACTATGTTAATGGTTGTGGTAGATCTCAGAATTGCGTAGTGAACGACTGACGAATACCTCCCAACTTATATAAATACGAATATTGATTATATCGTCACTTGCGGTAAGACATTCGCCATTTTCAATCTTTAACAAAATTTACTTTTGTGCACGTTTTTAGTTAATTTTGATATCTTAAATGTTCACCGTATACATCCAAATTTTACGCAATTCTACACGAGTGTTTGTCTGGCAGCATGCAAGACCTCAGATATAACCTGGCTCAAATGTGCACCAAAAGGAATGTTTTTATTTACACTATCTCTAATTAATCAACATACATGAATGCATATGCGTTAGTCACTAGGCCATTCCAAATGATAAGTTTTGGATTAAGGATAAATCAATATTCAAGCTTTGAAAAATTTAGACTTAAATTAGTACTAAAGTCTGCGATCGTGAAACGTGAGCCAAGTGCAACTACGGAACCGAATGATATTACAAAACCGTCTCTACTTTTCACTAACGAATAGTCGCATTTGGATAATTTCTTCCTTGGGAATCTGACGAATGTTTCTATCGGGATATTTTAAGGTTGGACAGTACATACCAGGAAAGATGACAATCTGGAATGCTGGAAGATTACTGTGTCGATGTTATTACAGGATAGTAATAAAGAATCATTTAAAAAATATGTCCACATACAATAAAAAGTGGCATTTGAATTATTTTTTCCCTGGGAATCTGGCGAGTCTTTCCATTAGGATATTTTAAGGTTCAGAAACGGTACAGTGAAACACGACTTTCTGGGTTGTTGGAAGATAACTATATCACTGTATATAATGACAGAGGCAATAAATAACTTTCCAAATATTAAATTTCCACTTACAAGAAACAGTGGGATTTGAATTAAATCTACCCTGGGAATCTGGCGAGTGTTTCTATTAGGATATTTTAAGGTTGGAGAAGCGGTACTAGAAAAGATGGCATTCTAACATGCGGGAAGGGGACTCGGTTACTGTATCACGGAATAAAATAATAGTGGTCATGATCATTTTTAAAAACCAATAATTTCCACTTACAAGGAGTGTCATTTTAATTAATTTTTTCTTGAGAACTGGAGATTGCATGAGAATATTTTATAGTTGGAAAAGCGGTACCAGAAAAAATGGGTTCTGGCATGCTGGAAGGTGACTGTATCCACTGTATCAAACAATAATGGCAATGATTTATTTTCAAATAAATACATTTAATCCTCCCTGGGAATGTAGCGAGTGTTTCTCTTGGAATATTTCAAGGTTGGAGAAATGTTACTAGAGAAGGTAGCATTCTACCATGCTGGGAGATTACTATATGACTGAAAAAAGGAGTAGCGACAATGAAACATTTTCAAAATTTAAATTTTCACTTATTACAACGAGTGGCATTTGAATTAGTTCTTCTCTGGAAATGTGGCAAGTATTTCTATCAGAATATTTTAAGGTTGGAGAAATTATACCAGGGAAGATTTCACTCAGACATGCTGGAAGGTTACTATATCCACTGTATCAAAGAATAGTGGCAATGATTTATTTTCAAATAAATACATTTCAAACAAGAAATGGTGGCTGGATAACATCCTCCATGGGAATGTAGCGAGTCTTTCCCTTGGAATATTTCAAGGTTGGAGAAATGTTACTAGGGAAGATAGCATGCTGGAATATTACTATATGACTGATAAAAAAGGAATAGCGACAATAAATCATTTTCAAAATTTAGAGTTTTACCCATTACAAGGAGTGGCATTTGAATTAGCTCTTTCCTGGAAATCTGACAACTATTTCTATCAGAATATTTTAAGGTTGGAGAAATTATACCAGGGAAGATGGCACTCTGGCATGCTGGAAGGTTACTGTATCCACTGTATCAAAGAATAGTGGCAATGACTTATTTTCAAATAAATACATTTCAAACGAAGAAATGGTAGCTGGATTACATCCTCCCTAGGAATGTAGCGTGTGTTTCTCTTGGAATATTTCAAGGTTGGAGAAATGTTACTAGAGAATGTAGCATTCTAGCATGCTGGGAGATCACTATATGGCTGCTAAAAAAAGGATTAGAGACAATTAATCATTTTAAAGATTTAAAGTTCTACTTATTACAAGGAGTGGCATTTTAATTAGTTCTTCCTTGGATATCTGGCAAGTATTTCTATCAGAATATTTTAAGGTTGGAGAAATGATACCAGGGAAGATGGCATTCTTGCATGCTGAAAGCTTACGGTATCACTGTATCAAAAATAGTTGCAATGATTCATGTTCAAATAAATAAATTTCCACTGAAAGCAAAACATGGATTACTTTCGCCCTGGGATCTGGTGAATGTTTCTATTGAGATATTTTAAGGTTGGAGAAACGGCCCCAGGAAATATTGTATTCTGACATACTGGATAGTTACTATATCACTGTATAAAAGAACAGCGGCATTGAATCATTTATAAAATATTTCATTTCCACTTACAACAAACAGTGACATTTGAATTAATTCTTCCCTGAGAATTTGGAGAAACGGCATCAGAGAAGGTGGCACACTGTCATGCTGGAATATGACTGTATCACTGTATAAAATAATAGTTGCAATATATAATTTTCATAAAATGAATTGTACGTATAACAAATGCTGCCATTTGAATTATTTCTTCCCTGCAAAACTGGTGTGTTTTTCCATTACGACATTTTAAGATTGGAAAAATGGTACTAGGGAATATAGCATTCTGGAATGCTAGAAGATTACTATAGCACTGTTTAAAGGCCTAGTAGCGACGAATAATTTTCAGAATATTAAATTTACCCTTATAAGAAACAATGGCTTTTGAATTAAGTTTTCCCTAGGAATCTTCGAGTATTTCCATTACACTATTTTAAAGTTGGAGAAACGATACCAAGGAAGGTGGCATTCTACCATGCTCGAAGATTACTGTATCACAGTATAAAGGAATAGTGGCAATGAATAATGTTCAGAACATCAAAGTTCCACTTCTAAGAATCAGTGGCATTTGGATTAATTCTTCCTTAGGAATTTGGTTGGAGAAACGGTACCAGAGAAGAAGGCATTCTAGCATGCTGAAAGGTTGCTATATTACTGTATAAAATAATAGTGGTAATGATAATTTTCAAAAAAAATTCCACTTACAGTGGCATTTGGACTACTCTACTTCTTCCCTGAGAATGTGGTTGAAAAACCGGTAAGTATAAAAAATGGTGGCAATGATTTATATGAAAACATTAAATTTCCACTTATAACGCACAGTGGCCTATGGATTATTTCTTCCCTGCGAATATGGGAAGTGTTTCTATAAGGATATTTTAAGGTTCCAGAAACTGTAGGTACTACGAAATATGGCATTCTGGCATGTTGAAAAGTTACTGTATCATTGTATAAAAGAATAGTGACAATGAATCATTTTCAAAAAATTAAATTTCTACTTATAACAAACAGCTGTATCTGGGCGAATTCTTCCCTGAGATCTTGGCGAGTGTTTCTCTTAAGATATTTTAAGGCTGGAGAAACAGTACCAGAAAAAAATGCATTCTAGCATCCTGGAAGGTTGCTGTATTACTGTATAGAACGATCATTTTCAAAACAAATAATTTCCACTTCTAGTGGCATTTGGACCACTCTACTTCTTCCCTGGGAATGTGGCGAGTGTTTCTCTCAGGATATTTTAAGGTTGGAGAAACGGTACCAGAAAAGTACGCATTCTAGCACGCTGGAAGGTTGCTGTATTACTGTATAGAACGATAATTTTCAAAAACAAATAATTTCCACTAATAGTGGCATTTGAACCACTCTACTTCTTCCCTGGGAATGTGGCGAGTGATTCCATCAAGATATGTTATAGTTGGAGAAATGGTAAGTATAAAACATATTGGCGATGACTCATATAAAAAATAATAAATTTATACTTATAACAAACAGTTGCATCTGCCCGAATTCTTCCCTGAGATCTTGGCGAGTGTTTCTCTCAGGATATTTTAAGGCTGGATTTTAAGGTTGGAGAAACGGTACCAGAAAAGAAGGCATTCTAGCATGCTGGAAGGTTGCTGTATTACTGTATAGAACGATCATTTTCAAAAACAAATTTCCACTTATAGTGGCATTTGGACTACTCTACTTCTTCTCTGGGAATGTGGCGAGTGTTTCCATCAAGATGTTAAGGTTGGAGAAACGGTACCAGAAAAGAAAGCATTCTAGCATGCTGGAAGGTTGCTGTATTACTGTATAGAACGATCATTTTCAAAAACAAATGTCCACTTATAGTGGCATTTGGACCACTCTACTTCTTCCCTGGGAATGTGGCGAGTGTTTTTCTCAGGATATTTTAAGGTTGATGAAACGGTACTAGAAAAGAAGGCATTCTAGCATGCTGGAAGGTGGCTGTATTACTGTATAGAACGATCATTTTCAAAAACAAATGTCCACTTATAGTGGCATTTGGACCACTCTACTTCTTCCCTGGGAATGTGGCGAGTGTTTTTCTCAGGATATTTTAAGGTTGATGAAACGGTACTAGAAAAGAAGGCATTCTAGCATGCTGGAAGGTTGCTGTATTACTGTATAGAATGATCATTTTCAAAAACAAATTTCCACTTATAGTGGCATTTGGACTACTCTACTTCTTCTCTGGGAATGTGGCGAGTGTTTTTCTCAGGATATTTTAAGGTTGATGAAACGGTACTAGAAAAGAAGGCATTCTAGCATGCTGGAAGGTTGCTGTATTACTGTATAGAATGATCATTTTCAAAAACAAATTTCCACTTATAGTGGCATTTGGACTACTCTACTTCTTCTCTGGGAATGTGGCGAGTGTTTCCATCAAGATGTTAAGGTTGGAGAAACGGTACCAGATAAGAAAGCATTCTAGCATGCTGGAAGGTGGCTGTATTACTGTATAGAACGATCATTTTCAAAAACAAATGTCCACTTATAGTGGCATTTGGACCACTCTACTTCTTCCCTGGGAATGTGGCGAGTGTTTTTCTCAGGATATTTTAAGGTTGATGAAACGGTACTAGAAAAGAAGGCATTCTAGCATGCTGGAAGGTTGCTGTATTACTGTATAGAATGATCATTTTCAAAAACAAATTTCCACTTATAGTGGCATTTGGACTACTCTACTTCTTCTCTGGGAATGTGGCGAGTGTTTCCATCAAGATGTTAAGGTTGGAGAAACGGTACCAGATAAGAAAGCATTCTAGCATGCTGGAAGGTTGCTGTATTACTTTATAGAACGATCATTTTCAAAAACAAATGTCCACTTATAGTGGCATTTGGACCACTCTACTTCTTCCCTGGGAATGTGGCGAGTGTTTTTCTCAGGATATTTTAAGGTTGATGAAACGGTACTAGAAAAGAAGGCATTCTAGCATGCTGGAAGGTTGCTGTATTACTGTATAGAACGATCATTTTCAAAAACAAATGTCCACTTATAGTGGCATTTGGACCACTCTACTTCTTCCCTGGGAATGTGGCGAGTGTTTTTCTCAGGATATTTTAAGGTTGGAGAAACGGTACTAGAAAAGAACGCATTCTAGCATGCTAGAAGGTTGCTGTATTACTGTAGAGAACGATCATTTTCAAAACAAATGTCCACTTATAGTGGCATTTGGACCACTCTACTTCTTCCCTGGGAATGTGGCGAGTGTTTTTCTCAGGATATTTTAAGGTTGGAGAAACGGTACTAGAAAAGAACGCATTCTAGCATGCTGGAAGGTTGCTGTATTACTGTAGAGAACGATCATTTTCAAAAACAAATGTCCACTTATAGTGGCATTTGGACCACTCTACTTCTTCCCTGGGAATGTGGCGAGTGTTTTTCTCAGGATATTTTAAGGTTGGAGAAACGGTACTAGAAAAGAACGCATTCTAGCATGCTGGAAGGTTGCTGTATTACTGTAGAGAACGATCATTTTCAAAAACAAATGTCCACTTATAGTGGCATTTGGACCACTCTACTTCTTCCCTGGAAATGTGGCGAGTGTTTTTCTCAGGATATTTTAAGGTTGGAGAAATGGTACTAGAAAAGAACGCATTCTAGCATGCTGGAAGGTTGCTGTATTACTGTAGAGAACGATCATTTTCAAAAACAAATGTCCACTTATAGTGGCATTTGGACCACTCTACTTCTTCCCTGGGAATGTGGCGAGTGTTTCTCTCACGATATTTAAGGTTGGGAAACGGTACCAGAAAAGTACGCATTCTAGCATGCTGGAAGGTTGCTGTATTACTGTATAGAACGATAATTTTCAAAAACAAATAATTTCCACTAATAGTGGCATTTGAACCAGTCTACTTCTTCCCTGGGAATGTGGCGAGTGTTTCCATCAAGATATGTTAAAGTTGGAGAAATGGTAAGTATAAAACATATTGGCGACGACTCATATAAAAAATAATAAATTTATACTTATAACAAACAGTTGCATCTGGCCGAATTCTTCCCTGAGATCTTGGCGAGTGTTTCGCTCAGGATATTTTAAGGCTGGATTTTAAGGTTGGAGAAACGGTACCAGAAAAGAAGGCATTCTAGCATGCTGGCAGGTTGTACTACTCTATAGAACGATCATTTTCAAAAACAAATTTCCACTTATAGTGGCATTTGGACTACTCTACTTCTTCTCTGGGAATGTGGCGAGTGTTTTCCATCAAGATGTTAAGGTTGGAGAAACGGTACCAGAAACGAAAGCATTCTAGCATGCTGGAAGGTTGCTGTATTACTGTATAGAACGATAATTTTCAAAAACAAATGTCCACTTATAGTGGCATTTGGATCACTCTACTTCTTCCCTGGGAATGTGGCGAGTGTTTTTCTCAGGATATTTTAAGGTTGGAGAAACGGTACCAGAAACGAAAGCATTCTAGCATGCTGGAAGGTTGCTGTATTACTGTATAGAACGATAATTTTCAAAAACAAATGTCCACTTATAGTGGCATTTGGATCACTCTACTTCTTCCCTGGGAATGTGGCGAGTGTTTTTCTCAGGATATTTTAAGGTTGGAGAAACGGTACTAGAAAAGAACGCATTCTAGCATGCTGGAAGGTTGCTGTATTACTGTAGAGAACGATCATTTTCAAAAACAAATGTCCACTTATAGTGGCATTTGGACCACTCTACTTCTTCCCTGGGAATGTGGCGAGTGTTTTTCTCAGGATATTTTAAGGTTGGAGAAACGGTACTAGAAAAGAACGCATACTAGCATGCTGGAAGGTTGCTGTATTACTGTAGAGAACGATCATTTTCAAAAACAAATGTCCACTTATAGTGGCATTTGGACCACTCTACTTCTTCCCTGGGAATGTGGCGAGTGTTTTTCTCAGGATATTTTAAGGTTGGAGAAACGGTACTAGAAAAGAACGCATTCTAGCATGCTGGAAGGTTGCTGTATTACTGTAGAGGACGATCATTTTCAAAAACAAATGTCCACTTATAGTGGCATTTGGACCACTCTACTTCTTCCCTGGGAATGTGGCGAGTGTTTTTATCAGGATATTTTAAGGTTGGAGAAACGGTACTAGAAAAGAACGCATTCTAGCATGCTGGAAGGTTGCTGTATTACTGTAGAGAACGATCATTTTCAAAAACAAATGTCCACTTATAGTGGCATTTGGACCACTCTACTTTTTCCCTGGGAATGTTTCGAGTGTTTTTCTCAGGATATTTTAAGGTTGGAGAAACGGTACTAGAAAAGAACGCATTCTAGCATGCTGGAAGGTTGCTGTATTACTGTGGAGAACGATCATTTTCAAAAACAAATGTCCACTTATAGTGGCATTTGGACCACTCTACTTCTTCCCTGGGAATGTGGCGAGTGTTTTTCTCAGGATATTTTAAGGTTGCAGAAACGGTACTAGAAAAGAACGCATTCTAGCATGCTGGAAGGTTGCTGTATTACTGTAGAGAACGATCATTTTCAAAAACAAATGTCCACTTATACTGGCATTTGGACCACTCTACTTCTTCCCTGGGAATGTGGCGAGTGTTTTTCTCAGGATATTTTAAGGTTGGAGAAACGGTACTAGAAAAGAAGGCATTCTAGCATGCTGGAAGGTTGCTGTATTACTGTAGAGAACGATCATTTTCAAAACAAATGTCCACTTATAGTGGCATTTGGACCACTCTAATTCTTCCCTGGGAATGTGGCGAGTGTTTTTCTCAGGATATTTTAAGTTTGGAGAAACGGTACTAGAAAAGAACGCATTCTAGCATGCTGGAAGGTTGCTGTATTACTGTAGAGGACGATCATTTTCAAAAACAAATGTCCACTTATAGTGGCATTTGGACCACTCTACTTCTTCCCTGGGAATGTGGCGAGTGTTTTTCTCAGGATATTTTAAGGTTGGAGAAACGGTACTAGAAAAGAACGCATTCTAGCATGCTGGAAGGTTGCTGTATTACTGTAGAGAACGATCATTTTCAAAAACAAATGTCCACTTATAGTGGCATTTGGACCACTCTACTTCTTCCCTGGGAATGTGGCGAGTGTTTCTCTCACGATATTTTAAGGTTGGGAAACGGTACCAGAAAAGTACGCATTCTAGCATGCTGGAAGGTTGCTGTATTACTGTATAGAACGATAATTTTCAAAAACAAATAATTTCCACTAATAGTGGCATTTGAACCAGTCTACTTCTTCCCTGGGAATGTGGCGAGTGTTTCCATCAAGATATGTTAAAGTTGGAGAAATGGTAAGTATAAAACATATTGGCGACGACTCATATAAAAAATAATAAATTTATACTTATAACAAACAGGTGCATCTGGCCGAATTCTTCCCTGAGATCTTGGCGAGTGTTTCTCTCAGGATATTTTAAGGCTGGATTTTAAGGTTGGAGAAACGGTACCAGAAAAGAAGGCATTCTAGCATGCTGGAAGGTTGTACTACTGTATAGAACGATCATTTTCAAAAACAAATTTCCACTTATAGTGGCATTTGGACTACTCTACTTCTTCTCTGGGAATGTGGCGAGTGTTTCCATCAAGATGTTAAGGTTGGAGAAACGGTACCAGAAAAGAAAGCATTCTAGCATGCTGGAAGGTTGCTGTATTACTGTATAGAACGATAATTTTCAAAAACAAATGTCCACTTATAGTGGCATTTGGACCACTCTACTTCTTCCCTGGGAATGTGGCGAGTGTTTTTCTCAGGATATTTTAAGGTTGGAGAAACGGTACTAGAAAAGAACGCATTCTAGCATGCTGGAAGGTTGCTGTATTACTGTAGAGAACGATCATTTTCAAAAACAAATGTCCACTTATAGTGGCATTTGGACCACTCTACTTCTTCCCTGGGAATGTGGTGAGTGTTTCTCTCAGGATATTTTAAGGTTGGAGAAACGGTACTAGAAAAGAACGCATTCTAGCATGCTGGAAGGTTGCTGTATTACTGTAGAGAACGATCATTTTCAAAAACAAATGTCCACTTATAGTGGCATTTGGACCACTCTACTTCTTCCCTGGGAATGTGGCGAGTGTTTTTCTCAGGATATTTTAAGGTTGGAGAAACGGTACTAGAAAAGAACGCATTCTAGCATGCTGGAAGGTTGCTGTATTACTGTATAGAACGATAATTTTCAAAAACAAATGTCCACTTATAGTGGCATTTGGACCACTCTACTTCTTCCCTGGGAATGTGGCGAGTGTTTCTCTCACGATATTTTAAGGTTGGGGAAACGGTACCAGAAAAGTACGCATTCTAGCATGCTGGAAGGTTGATGTATTACTGTAGAGAACGATCATTTTCAAAAACAAATGTCCACTTATAGTGGCATTTGGACCACTCTACTTCTTCCCTGGGAATGTGGCGAGTGTTTTTCTCAGGATATTTTAAGGTTGGAGAAACGGTACTAGAAAAGAACGCATTCTAGCATGCTGGAAGGTTGCTGTATTACTGTAGAGAACGATCATTTTCAAAAACAAATGTCCACTTATAGTGGCATTTGGACCACTCTACTTCTTCCCTGGGAATGTGGTGAGTGTTTTTCTCAGGATATTTTAAGGTTGGAGAAACGGTACTAGAAAAGAACGCATTCTAGCATGCTGGAAGGTTGCTGTATTACTGTAGAGAACGATCATTTTCAAAAACAAATGTCCACTTATAGTGGCATTTGGACCACTCTACTTCTTCCCTGGGAATGTGGCGAGTGTTTTTCTCAGGATATTTTAAGGTTGGAGAAACGGTACTAGAAAGAACGCATTCTAGCATGCTGGAAGGTTGCTGTATTACTGTAGAGAACGATCATTTTCAAAAACAAATGTCCACTTATAGTGGCATTTGGACCACTCTACTTCTTCCTGGGAATGTGGCGAGTGTTTTTCTCAGGATATTTTAAGGTTGGAGAAACGGTACTAGAAAAGAACGCATTCTAGCATGCTGGAAGGTTGCTGTATTACTGTAGAGAACGATCATTTTCAAAAACAAATGTCCACTTATACTGGCATTTGGACCACTCTACTTCTTCCCTGGGAATGTGGCGAGTGTTTTTCTCAGGATATTTTAAGGTTGGAGAAACGGTACTAGAAAAGAACGCATTCTAGCATGTTGGAAGGTTGCTGTATTACTGAATAGAACGATCATTTTCAAAAACAAATGTCCACTTATAGTGGCATTTGGACCACTCTACTTCTTCCCTGGGAATGTGGCGAGTGTTTTTCTCAGGATATTTTAAGGTTGGAGAAACGGTACTAGAGAAGAAGGCATTCTAGCATGCTGGAAGGTTGCTCTATTACTGTATAGAACGATCATTTTCAAAAACAAATGTCCACTTATAGTGGCATTTTGACCACTCTACTTCTTCCCTGGGAATGTGGCGGGTGTTTCTCTCAGGATATTTTAAGGTTGGAGAAACGGTACCAGAAAAGTACGCATTCTAGCACGCTGGAAGGTTGCTGTATTACTGTATAGAACGATAATTTTCAAAAACAAATAATTTCCACTAATAGTGGCATTTGAACCACTCTACTTCTTCCCTGGGAATGTGGCGAGTGTTTCCATCAAGATATGTTAAAGTTGGAGAAATGGTAAGTATTATAAAACATATTGGCGATGACTTATATAAAAAATAATAAATTTATTCTTATAACAGTTGCATCTGGCCGAATTCTTCCCTGAGATGTTGGCGAGTGTTTCTCTCAGGATATTTTAAGGCTAGATTTTTAGGTTGGAGAAACGGTACCAGAAAAGAAGGCATTCCAGCATGCTGGAAGGTTGCTCTATTACTGTATAGAACGATCATTTTCAAAAACAAATTTCCACTTATAGTGGCATTTGGACTACTCTACTTCTTCTCTGGGATTGTGGCGAGTGTTTCCATCAAGATGTTAAGGTTGGAGAAACTGTACCAGAAAAGAAAGCATTCTAGCATGTTGGAAGGTTGCTGTATTACTGAATAGAACGATTATTTTCAAAAACAAATGTCCACTTATAGTGGCATTTGGACCACTCTACTTCTTCCCTGGGAATGTGGCCAGTGTTTTTCTCAGGATATTTTAAGGTTGGAGAAACGGTACTAGATAAGAAAGCATTCTAGCATGCTGGAAGGTTGCTGTATTACTGTATAGAACGAACATTTTCAAAAACTAATTTCCACTTATAGTGGCATTTTGACCACTCTACTTCTTCCTGGGAATGTGGCGAGTGTTCCTCTCAGGATATTTTAAGGTTGGAGAAACGGTACTAGATAAGAAAGCATTCTAGCATGCTGGAAGGTTGCTGTATTACTGTATAGAACGAACATTTTCAAAAACTAATTTCCACTTATAGTGGCATTTTGACTACTCTACTTCTTCTCTGGGAATGTGCCGAGTGCTTCCATCAAGATGATAAGGTTGGAGAAACGGTATAGTATAAAAAATAGTGGCAATGACTCATATAAAAAAATAAATTTCCACTTACAACACAGAGTTGCTTTTCGATTATTTCTTACCTAGGAATCTGGGAAGTGTTTCCATCAGGATATCTTACGGTTAAAGAAAAGGCACATTCTGCCATGTTAAGAAATGACTGTATTACTGTATACATTAACAGTGGCTATGAATCATTTTGAAAATTAAATTTCAACTTATAATAAGCAGTGGATTATTTCTTCCCTGGGAGCCTGACAAAGTGTTTTTATCAGGATATTTTAAGGTTGGAGAAACGGCACGATTATTAGCCAACCACATAGAGCTGTTCTATATATGTTAGTGCCATGGGGTTTCGTTTTGTGAAAAGAAGCTAGAAAAGGTTTAAATTCGTTGTCCATTCATATACATCTAAAAAAAAATCGATTTACACAATCCTGTTTCATTATTTAGACTTTTTTTAATACGCATTTTCCGTCAACGACAGTACAAATGTGGGTCGAACTTCTTCAAACTGCCCTCGCAACTTGTTATTCTGAATAAAAACCACCGATCTAGCATTTAGCATAAAGAAAGGGCAATACATCTCCGCGACAGGCGAAGTTAAAAAATCTTGCATGCACAGCGGCTACACGCAAAATCCCGGTTCAGCTTAGCTGTTCAGCGGTTCCGATCGTGTCCCAAATTGACGGAATCGTGCGTATTCAGAACACTCAATCAGATAAAGAAAAGGCTGCTTACCACTGTAATCAATAATTTCCCTCCAGTCCGTCTCCAGCTTGTACAAGGCATCGATGGACTCGCACTGCCCCTGGGGGTAGATCTGGCAGTTGGGGATGCCGTTCTTGGCGTAGGTGTTCAGCTGCTCCACCAGCAGCTCCATCCTGGTGTCCTTTGGAAAACGCAAGTGCTAATGATTCGAATATTGACAGTGGAGAGCCTACCTTTGCATTGCTGAAAAAGCCGGACCACCGCTGCTTGGTCTGCTTTTTGCTCGAGTCGGAATCTTGCAGCGAAAGGCGGTTTTCCGGCAGGATGTTAGTGCTGGAGGCGACACTACCATCTTCTATACTCGAACTGAAGAAGCTGCTCGCGCGGGACTTGGAATTCTATGGTGGAAAGCGCAATATAGGTAAAGAGCTTATGTACACTAGGATACGTTTTATAGCGACAGCCGCCAGGTATAGGAAGTGCTTTATCGATTTTATTTCCAATATACATTTTAGCTCAGTCATGGATTACCCCGTATCTACATGATCACAAATTGAGAAGCAATAGTAGGCCTTTCGCTTGTAGCTGTACTCAATACTAAATAAATAAAATAATGGAGTAATTTAACGAACTAGTTGTATTCAAACATATGCAGGTACTAAAATATTAAACGAACAACCAGAGTATTTGCGAACGCTGCTGTTCTACATAGTGCTGCCCATTGTCCTATTTTTAGCATTTTGGCAAGCTCTTGCTTACTTTTAACAGAGCAGCACCAAATGTTGAAATTATTCGAAGGATTATGACCGTTGCTGAGCCTTTCCCGAGCCGTTACCACAGTCCTAATATTTTTTTAAGCATAAAAATGGAGCTTTCGTTGACTTGTATTGTTGAGCGATGGTAATTAATCCTAGCTATTCGTTTAATAAATAAATTTCAGTTCTAATATTCGTCATGTGACAATCATTTTCAATGTTGTCATTTGTGAAACCTAACTAACTTGCGTAACAACAGCAGATTTTTAAATTAGATTGCACTCACTGGGCGCCATACATAGTATTTACTCGACCACTGACTATGCCTACAATTTTATTTTCTAGAGGAAATAAGAAGTTATGTTTTTCTACTGTGTGCTCATATACCTATACAGACAAGTAGTCTGGCACAATTATGCTTCTATTTAAAGTTTTATTTTCTGATAATGAATATGAGCCTCTCTACCCAGTGTTAAAAACTGTCCCAAGTTTTTATTCAAATATACCTTTGTACATTGTGAGTCGTAAATTTACCGCATTCGAACATTTGGAGATTTCAGTTGAATTTCCCATTCAAAATTATTAAATAGAAACAAGTTATATTTAGGAGCTTTCAGTGAATTAAATGATTTTATAGCAACTATTACGAGACATATGTATCGGTAAGTAAAACATACGATTTACTTCTGGTTCTTATGTTTAATTTTGTTGTTCTCACATATACTGTTGTCAATGCACATAAAAATATAACACATTATCAGTTGCTATATGTATTACTAATTTTCTTAACTTTGCTTTTTAGCTTTCATTATCCTGGCTTGTCTTGCTAGAATCGTAACTTTTATGATCTTTTTCAAAATACAGAAATTATTAGTGGTTTTACTTTGACGCTTTTAGATATAAATAATGTTTTGAATTATTTAGAACAGTTTTAGAGACATGACCTAGGCAAAAGTTAGCTTTTCTTGGCAGCATTCGAAACCATGTGAGCAATTTCAAATACACCTGGCGAAAAACATACCTACTTATTTGAACAAGAGGATATAATCACGTATCTACTGTAATAGAAACATTAAGATCAAACATTTTTGTATGCTGTAGTTATTAATATGATGTAGTTTACCTACATTTCTTACTTATATTCATACTACTCACTCTTACACAGTTACATGACAAACATAATGAATATACACGTGTAACAGATCATCCGTGTCAGCTATTTTTCTAGCAAACCGTTCAATTAAAGAGGATCGCAAAATAATGCAATATCACAACCTGTATGAAGAATATATTTAAGGTATTGACGTCGATCAGAGCTAATTTAAAAAATTTAAGCAAAGCTGACCATGACCATGAGTACTCTGTTTGCACTGTTTTTAAAACATTTCTAACTATTCGTGAAATTAGAGTTGAGGTAAGTGACATTATTTGCTCTTGCTAGACATAAATCAATTGAGCAATCACTTTAAAAATGTTTGAGAACTAAACTATGAATTGCTATTGTTATACATAACACAATTAAAAAATCGATTTTAATACGTTATAAACTATATTTTAATAATATTAGACGTAAAACAATAGAGCGATCGCTGTATACGCGTTTGAGAACCATAATTTACTATTTACTGTTATTCGCTATTCCTAGACGTGCAATAATTGAGAAATAATTTTACAAACTTACTATTGCTATATACAAATCAATCAAAGGATCGCTTTAGAAACGTTTAAGAACTATTTTATTTGCTATTACTGTACGTAAAACAATTAATCGATAGCTTTAGAAACGTGTGAAATGATTAACTGACGCGTTACTAGATGCAAAACAATTGAGTGGTCGTTTTAGAAACGTCCGAGAACTACTATTTACTATTGTTAGATGCAAAATCATTGGGCGATCGTTTTATCTACGCTTATGAACTAAACGTTTTAGAACTATTGGTCGATGTAAAACAATTGGGCAATAACTTTAGCAACGTTTAAGAACTATTATTTACTACTGCCAGATGTAAAAAATTAAGCAATCGCATAGAAATGCTTGGGAACTATTATTTACTATTGGAGATGTAAAACACTTGAGCGATCGCTTTAGAAACGTTTGAGAGCTATAACTTACTGGTGATATACGCCAAACAATTGTGCGACCGCTTTAGAACCGCCTGAGAGACATTATTTACTATTGTCAGGTGAAAAAAAACTGGGCGATCGCCTTAGCTAGGTTTAAGTACCTACTATTATTTACTATTGGTCAACGTAAAACAATTGAGTAATCACTTTAGCAACGTTTAAGTAGTATTATTTGCTACTGATATATGTAAAACAATTGAGCGCTTGCATATAAATGCCTGCGGAACTATTATTTACTATTGTTAATGAAAAAAATTGGGCGATCGGTTTAGCTACGGTTAAGAACTATTATTTGCTACTGATAGATGTAAAACAAATGAGGAATCACTTTAGCAACGTTTAAGTAGTATTATTTGCTACCGATAGATGTAAAACAATTAAGCAATCGCATATAAATGCTTGCCAACTAGTATTTACTATTGGTAGATTTGAAACACTTGGGCGATCGCTTTAGCACCATTTGAGAACCATTATTTACTCTTGCTACACGAAAAACAATTGAGCGATTGCTGTACACTAGTTTGTGAACTCTATTATTAACTATTAGCCAACATGAAACAACTGAACGATCGCTTTAGAAACGGGTGAAAACGATTATTTACTATTTGTAGATGTGAAACAATTGAGCGATAGCTTTAACAACGTTTGAGCATATCATTTACTGATGCTATACGCAAAATATTTGGGCAATCGCTTTAGAATGCCTAAGAAACATTATTTACCATGGTCAGGCGGAAAACAACTGGGAGATTGCTTTAGCTAGGTTTAAAAACTATTATTTACTCTTGGTCGACGTAAAACAATTGAACAATCACTTTAGCAACGTTTATAGTATTATTTGCTACTGATAGATGTAAAACAATTGAGCAATCGCATATAAATGCTTGCCAACTATTATTTACTATTGGTAGATGTGAAACATTGGGACGATCGATTTAGCGCAATTTGAGAACCATTATTTACTCTTGCTACACGAAAAATAATTGAGCGATTGCTCTCACTAGTTGGAGAACTCTATTATTAACTATTAGCCAACATGAAACAACTGAACGATCGCTTTAGAAACGGGTGAAAACGATTATTTACTATTTGTAGATGTGAAACAATTGAGCGATAGCTTTAACAACGTTTGAGCATATCATTTACTGATGCTATACGCAAAATATTTGGGCAATCGCTTTAGAATGCCTAAGAAACATTATTTACCATGGTCAGGCGGAAAACAACTGGGAGATTGCTTTAGCTAGGTTTAAAAACTATTATTTACTCTTGGTCGACGTAAAACAATTGAACAATCACTTTAGCAACGTTTATAGTATTATTTGCTACTGATAGATGTAAAACAATTGAGCAATCGCATATAAATGCTTGCCAACTATTATTTACTATTGGTAGATGTGAAACATTGGGACGATCGATTTAGCGCAATTTGAGAACCATTATTTACTCTTGCTACACGAAAAATAATTGAGCGATTGCTCTCACTAGTTGGAGAACTCTATTATTAACTATTAGCCAACATGAAACAACTGAACGATCGCTTTAGAAACGGGTGAAAACGATTATTTACTATTTGTAGATGTGAAACAATTGAGCGATAGCTTTAACAACGTTTGAGCACTATCTTTACTGGTGCTATACGCAAATATTTGGACAATCGCTTTAGAATGGCCTGAGAAACATTATTTACCATTGTCAGGCGGAAATCAACTGAGAGATTGCTTTAGCTAGGTTTAAGAACTATTATTTGCTACTGATAGATGTAAAACAAATGAGCAATCACTTTAGCAACGTTTAAGTAGTATTATTTGCTACTGATAAATGTAAAACAATTGAGCAATGGCATATAAATGCTTGCCAACTATTATTTACCATTGGTAGATGTGAAACACTTGGGAGATCGCTTTAGCACCATTTGAGAACCATTATTTACGTTTGCTGCACGAAATTGAGCGATTGCTGTATACTAGTTTGAGAACTATTATTAACTATTAGCCAACATAAAACCACTGAACGATCGCTTTAGAAACGGGTGAAAACGATTATTTACTATTAGTAGACGTGAAACAATTGAGCGATAGCCTTAGCAACGCTTGAGCATTATCATTTACTGATGCTTGTAATGTAGCATGCTGTGAGAATGCTTAATTATTTTCAATTAATATCAAGATATCAAAAGGGTATCATGTGATAACAAGTGTAAGAGAATAACGGGTGGCAGAAAATATTAGCAACCAAGAGGTTGTTGACAAGAGTAAAAAAGTTTCTATAATTTAAAAGAATCTCCGTCAAAATAGTCACATTAAAGGTCTAATAATACCTTTAATTGTGAGGATATAATTGCAATTTGATACGTGTTAGTAAGAATAGCCTTCTGCATGATCAAATACTGACCAAGGGGTCAATATTATTCTTCACATAGTGAGTTGGAGATTTATAGAAGCCATTTCAAGTGGTAATTGGTTTACAAGCCATCAGTTTAGTGAGTGTTTGTGTGTTGGGCATGCTGCAATACCGTTTTAAGAAAATATTAAACGGTCAAGTCTGCCTACAACGAGCTTTTATGGGTCCTCATCATCTCCAAGTAGGTGTTTGACGACTTCGATCAGTGTGAAACTGATATTAGAACCACATCGGAAGTACGAGTTTGGCTGTTGAAGGTTAGTGTATTATAGTAACAGTTTGGATACGGCAAATTTAGAATTTAAAACTTGTATTTAGATTTAGAGAATCTTAGAATATTAAGTTTTCTAAATTAATATTGTGATTTGAGTACTCGACGGTTTCGATCTTTATAATTAGAAATTTATCATTTTGATCTAGTTATTTTAAAAGTATTTAACCGCATTTATTGGAAATTTCATTTAATTAAATAATTTTGACAACTTTAATCTGACTATTAATTTGTAATGTCAATTCAAACGTTTAATACACTATAACAGTTAATTAGATTCAAACTCAAGTACTAAGAGTGTGATTTAAATAATTACATTAATATTTATTTAATTATTCAAAGTACAATTCATTAATACAGTATATATATATTTGACATTAACTCATTCAGCTGGGAAGTACAGAGAGTCTCAATTGCTAAATAAGCTGGCTAGCCGAGGTATATTTAAACATGACATAATTTCAAAGTCAATTATGAAAGTATGATATATGTCAATATATGATTCAGTTGAAAGCAACAAGGTAAGTGAGAATTATATACATTATTATTGATATTACTTCTGTGAATTAAGCAAACAGGGTAGATATCACTAATTTTTATTATACATTAAAATATCCTACAAAAGGGGTGGTGTAATATGCTATACGCAAAAAATTTGGGCGATCGCTTTAGAACCGCCTGAGAAACATTATTTACAAGTGTCAGGCGGAAAGCAACTGGGCGATTGCTTTAGCTAGGTTTCAGAACTATTATTTACTATTCGTCGACGTAAATCAATTGAGCAGTCATTTCAGCAACGTTTAAGTAGTATTATTTCCTACTGATAGATGTAAAATAATTGAGCAATCGCATATATATGCTTGCCAACTATTATTTGTTATTGGTAGATGTGACACACTTGGGCGATCGCTTTAGCATCAACTGAGAACCATTATTGAGCGATTTCTGTATACTAGTTTGAGAACTATTATTAACTATTAGCCAACATGAAACAACTGAACGATTGCTTTATAAACGGGTGAAAACTATTATTTACTATTAGTAGATGTGAAACAATTGAGTGGTAGCTTTAGCAACGTTTGAAAACTAGTATTTACTATTGATCAACGTAAAACGATTAAAACAGTTGTTTTACAAACTTAAAACTGCCAACTAAAAGGTAATTTTACACACTGTCGTGGATAAAAACTATTATTAACTATTAGTCAACATAAAGCAACTCAGTGATGGTACTATAAATGTGTGAACACTATTATTTACTATTAGTAGATGTAAAACACTTAACCGATTGTTTTAGAAACGTTTGAGAACTATTATTTACTGTTGATAGACGCAAAATAATTGAGCAATCGCCTTGTACTGGTTCCAGAACTATTATTAACTATTAGTCAACATAATAAAGAACTGAGAGATTTCTTTAGAAATGTGTGAACACTATTATTTACTATTGGTAGATGTACAACAATTGCTCAATCACTTTAGCAACGTTTGAAAACTATTATTTACTGATGCTGGACGCAAAACAATTCAGCGATTGCTTTATACTGGTTGAGAACTATTATCAACTGTGAGTCAACATAAAACAACTAAGCGATTGGCCTATGGCTTCAGAATCGTTTGAAAACTATTATTTACTATTGGTAGATGTAATGAATTGAACGATAAATCTACAAAAGTTTCAGAACCATTTCTTCTTCCTCTTATTATAGGCAAGTGGCTTGTTTTTAACCACAAAGTGGTCCTATGAGCCCTCTTTACCCGTAAGTCGGGTAGGTAGCTAGCCTTGCTCATCGAGGAAGAGTTCCCTTGTTAGGGGTTAACGATTACCACAGATGTCACGAAAGGTAGTAATGTTAAAAGAAATAATTTTACAATTGAAAAATTAATTTAGTGAACGTGTAAAATTACGACACTACTGTTGAACATAGGGCCAAATTGTTGGAGAAATGGTCTATTTTGATACAAACAATTTTTTTTATGGTGGTAGCAATTCAATATTCAAAGTCAGTTTTAGAATGCAGCTACCATGAGATAAAAAATATAATTCTGAGCAGGCCTTGATATGTGTTATACGTTTGGTAGTACTGAAGTGTATTGTCAGTCTATGTCAAATTCGAGATTTGCAGGTTAAGTTTTACGTCAGTCTGTGTCAAACAACCTTATATGTATTATACATACCTATATTATTAGTAGGGCCTGGAAACGGCCGAAAACATTACGGCGCCGACATAGTCTCACTTTGAGTATAACGCGTCTAGTGCGCATGCCTGAGAATTCAAACTCCGCCTTTAGAAGTGAATTTTAAACTTGATTACTTCCCCCTAACCTTTTAATTTCGAATTTGACATACTGACAATACACTTCAGAACTGCCAAACGTATAACACATATCAAGGTCTGCTCAGAATCATTTTTTTATCTCATGGTACTTCCGGTGTACTCTGGTTGACGTAGATGTATTTTAACATACAGGTAATTTTATTTTCCTACTGTATGGGATGATCAGTTTTCGAGAAAAATTGTTGGTACGAGTAGTCCGTCTATTATATCCTACACCTACATAATGCAAATATCACGGTTTCTTGTACAAAGAAAACACCTAAGAGCTGTGTGAGTAAATAATCATCAATAACACTCCATTTGCTCCTTCTAATGCATTCAAAATTAGATTATTAGTCACTTACCGAAGTTGATGGTTTTCGCGAATGATTGCCATAAATTGTTCCCGAAAACTTCTTATTGCTTGTTACGTCTTTAGCTGCAAAAACAACTGCAGTTGATAACACCTACAACTATCTTTCGCTAAACGCACCTGTAATCCTGACATGCTTGCCAACGAGACAAGCTGTGTCTTGGGAGAAGGGTAACCACGCGTTGGTATTGCTTCCCTTGTCCTGCAGCCAGGCGTCGCAGGAGGCCAGGTCGATATTACGCAATTCGCATAATTTCGTTAGCGAGTCGCTGAAAAATCATGAGGTTAACAATGGTCCGTTTGCGAATGCACTCGACAACGAGGGAAGAGCCAGCCACATTTTCCCAACTCCTATTCGCGGGAAACCATATCATTCAATTTAACAGAAATAAATTCCCCGGATGTGTGTGTATTCGATATTCGATTCTGGATCCCGTTTAACGGATTTGATTCGGGGCGCGTGTTGAGCGCGGTTGTCGAAATCCTATTGAACGCAGCCTTTAAGCTTCTCGAACTCCGGTCGCGAAATTAAAAAGAGCAAAGGGATAGTGCCGGCGGACTTAAGACATAATCCTATAACAGCTACCTAAACTGACTAGATCCTACAACTCACGTTGTACTAGTGGCGACAAAGTATAGCAATATCATTTTGTTTCTTTTCATTGTGCCCCAATTTCTACTAATGCACAGGACTAAACGTTAAACTGACATTTGTGAGGTTAACAGTGCAAGGCAAGTGTTAAATTATAGTATCACATTCAGTTTGCAGCATTTATTCATACTCCTTGTTTTGTTCCGCAAAGAAACTACTAAGTTTCACATTGATCCATATCGTCGTGTGGAACTATAACAATCTCTTTGAAATTTTCCCCAAGAAAGTGGGATTGATTTGTCATAACCTGTACAACGTCAGTTGAAAATCTAGTAACCTACTTTAAAGTAACACCTCGTACGGCGGGGAAGAACAGCTCGTTGTCCCACGTTGACTCATCCCCAACCTCGAAGTTGACGCTGTAGCACTCGCTGCTGGATTTCTGGAGCAAAAAGGCAAAATCATTCACTCCATCGGCGCCCTATTTCAAGAGATTGTCACCAACTCGGCGGTTGTCAGCGGCAAGATTGCGAGACGTTAAAACGAGACGCAAATTTAATTTTACGGGCGGCGATTTTGCAAATTGCAAAAATCGACGTCCTCCCGGAACACGTTTCGTCAAGTATTCCGCAAGCTCTCGGCCAATAATCAGGGAATATTGTGCCAATATGTTAATTTGGTAAAAAATGTGCGTTATTACGTAGTTTGCTCAACACGGGCTTTATCGATGTCTGGAATGTCAGATGGGGCATAAGCTGTAGGTTTGCTCCCTAGTATTACATTAAACTTTTTCCGATATGCCACGCTGACCTCCAATATTTCAGCCGGATTTATGCCTGCTGGAGGGACCGCGTTGACTTTCTTGTGGAAAAATTGCCTCTATAAATTACGCAGATATAAGACAACGAAGAGTATTTTTAGAAAAGGAATAGGGTGTATCTTTGTATAGGAAGCTTGAAAAAATTTTGCTGCAATATTAGAAAGATGTAGAATAAAGAGCATCATATTACAAATATAAAAGACGTACTTGTACCAATATAGTTCTATGAATCAGGTAGTTGGGTATTCAATAAAAAGAATAAAATAAAGTTCAAATACCCTTAACAAAATAGTACAAAAAGCTAGATTAAATAGAATAATAAATGTTAAAACTATGGAAGAATAAGAGTAACATCTACTCTTAGTTGACTTTGCGAAAGAATTTAAAGGGTACTATAGAAGAAGAACATAAGCAAACAGAATTGAGGCACAAACCGGGTTCTGCGCCGGCAGTTAATAATAATAATAATAATAATAATCGTCACTGATTTCACAAATGTATATTATAACGTACCAGTAACCAGTTGAAAAGATATGGGAAGGGATACATAAAGCAAAAGTAAATCACACTATAATATAAGCAATACAAAAACTGTATAAACTCTTGTATAGCAAATAGCAAATATTATAAGGGTTTGCAAATAACGAAGGCAATCAAACTAGGATATTGTATTATGTTATAAGACATAAGAGGAAAAGAAACCACCCTCCATTGGTTCAACCTCAAGAAGTTTTTGACTAGCTTCAGTCTTTCCTCTTCTACAACTGTTAACCCTTCAAGGCTGGGTGGTGTGCTTACTTTTTATGTTTCAATGTTCAGCCTGTCTTTATTGATTATTAAAAATAATTCTTAGTAGTAGAAATAGACAGGACGACGGATAAACTGACGTTGTAGAGTTATACAGAGATTGTACGGGATATGGATGTATAAGGAGATGCAGACTAAACATTTACAACGTAATAATAAAAAGTAGAACTCTATTACGTAGCTGAAGCCTGGAAGATGACGAAAGAAGATGAAGGAAGGAGCATGTCGACTATCAAAAAGGAAATGCAGAACACATATAAGAATAAGGGTTAAACAAAAAGTTTTCTTGGAACAAACATACCAGAAAAATTACAAAGAGAAGACTACGAAAAAATGTTATGCAATTAATATTCAGATTTTAAGATTCATAAGAACGTGAGGCAAATGAATTCGAAAAGCAAAGAGCGCAAAATATCTACAAGAAGAACAATATCTTAACCGGATATAGTGGAGAAAAGATTTGGGAAGCGGAAAGCGCCAACAAACGCTATAATCTACGGGAAATGATGGAAGTGTAGATGACTGCAATCGATAATATAAACAATTTTTTGTCTTGGTACCGGCATGCCAGAAAAATGTCAGAGGACTTAAAGCTGTCATGGAGTGGTATCACTGGAAACAAGAAAGAGCGAAAGATTCAGAAGAACTTGGGGAGAATGCATGCGGAACGCAATAAGCGCAGGAAATAGTGGAGAAAGTTTGGAAATCGGAAAGCGCCCACAAACGCTATTAACTATAAAAATTATGAAAATGTAAAGGACCATAATGGACGATCTAACCAAAAACCTTGGTACGAACATGCCAGGAAAATGACAGAAGGAAAACTACCAAGAGCTGTCATGGAGTGGGCATCATAGGCGAGAAGGAAGAGAAAAAGATTCAGAAGAACTTTGGAAGAATGAATGCAATGTATCAACTAGATATAGTGAAGAAAAAGTCTGAAAAGTGGAAAGCGCCAACAAATGCTATAAACTGTGGAAAATTATGTAAGTGTACAGGACAATAGTCAAGGGTAATACCACAAGCAGTGGATATATTTTTGACAAATATTTTGTCGTTTCCATGTAAATTATTGCGTTTAAATTTCACGATACAAAATCACATCAAAAATGTCACGAGCCGAAGGCAAGTGACATTTAAATGTGATTTTGTTGAGTGAAATTTGCAATAATTTCTATGGAAATGGCAAAATATTAAAAAAAATATATATCCACTTCGAGTGGTATTTGGGACGACTATTTAACAATATTAATACATAACGATTAACTTTATTGAAAAATAATCCAACAATTAATATAATTATTCATTCTCAATTAAATTCAGCGGAATACTTCCAAAACACAGCATTTTAAAATTTTTAAAACAAGCCACACAGTTTGTTGGGGTTTAGTGTTACGTAACCTAGCGATATCACTAAGGACAGAACATCGTTGCTAAGCGATACTTCGCAACAAGGCTATTTATTTTTTGAGTACGTACATTGTTTTGTGAATATTTTGCATGGTGCCCAATATTCAGTGATATACTGTTGTTATTGGTTGAAAAAAGCAAATGTCTGCAATGTGATTGGCTTATATGTTATAGTGTTGAATAGTCAACAATATATACTTTTTCGGAATGGATATTCTAGGAAATTGGCAGAGTGAAAGCTAGCAGAAGATGTCATGGAATGGATATTATAGAGAAGAGAAGGAGCAAGGGTGTGAAAAGCAATGAACGCAGAAAATCAATAAGAAAAACACTTTCTCCAACGAATATAGTGCAGAAAAGATCTGGAAATCGGAAGCGCCGACAGACGCTATAAACTGTCGGAAATGATTGCAATGCAAAGGACCATCATCGACATAAACAAAAAGACTTTCTTGGTACGGACATGCTAGAAAAGTGCCAGATGTAAGACTACCAAAAGTAATCATCGGAAAGAAGAAGGAGATAAAGATCCAGAAAAACTTAGGAAAAAGAATTCAGAAAGCAATGAACGCCAGAAATCTACTGGAAGTACACTGCATCAACTGGATATAGTGGAGAAAAATTTTCAAAATCGGAAAGCTTCAACAGACGCTATAAACTATGGGAAACAATGGAAATGTAAAGGGCCATAAGCTGTCATGGAATTGATATCATTGGAGAGAAGGAAGAGAGAAATATTCAGAAGAAGTTGGGGAGAATGATTGCGTGCAGCAATTAGCGCACAAAATCTACAGGACAAACCATTCCTCAACCGATTACAGTGGAGAAATAGTTTGGAAATTGGAAAGTGCCGACAGACGCTATAAAATATGGAAAATAATGGATATGTAAAGGACCGTGATGGACAATCTAAACAAAAAAAAAAGCTTTTGGTACGAACGTGTCAGGAAAATATCAGAGGGAAGGTTGCTTAAAGCTGTCACAGAATGGATATTATTGGAGGAAAGAAAGAGAGAAGATTTAGAAGAACTAGGGGAGAATAAACGCAGAAAGCCATGAGCGGAAGAAGATTACACGAAGACCAATGCCTCAACTGGATATACTCAAGAAAAGGTGTGGAAATCGGAAAGCGCTGACAAACTTTATAAACCATAGAAAACGATGGAAATGTAAAAGACCATAATGAATCTAAGCAAGAAAAACTATCCTGGTACGGACTTGCTAGGAAAATCACAAAAGGCTACCAAAAGAAACCACGGAATGGTTATCGTTAGAGAGAAGAAAAAGGGAAGAAAGGGAAAGAACTTTTTGAGAAGAAATGTAGGAAGTAATAAGCGCAAGAATCTACAAGAAGTGGAGCAAGGATTTGGACTTCGGAAATTGCCGGTAGATACTAGAAACTATGGCAAACGATAGAAGTGTAAAGGGCCATAATAGAGCAATATACACAGAAAAACTCTTCTTGATATGGACATGCCAGGAAAATGACAGATGGCAGAATACTAAAAACAGCTATGAAATGGTTGTCGTCCGCGAAAATAAGGAGAGGAAGATTCAGAAAAACGTGAAATACGGAAAGCAATGAACGCAAGAAATCTACAGGAAGAACATTTTCTTAATTGGATATAGTAAAGAAAAAGTATGGTAATCGGAAAGCGCCGACAAAAGATATGAACTATGGAAAATTATGGAAATATAAAGGACTATAATGGACAATTTAAGCAAGAAAACTGTTTTGTTACGGGCGTGTCTAGAAAATGTCAGAGGGAAAGCTACTTAAAGCTTTCATAGAATGAATATCACTGGAGAGAAGAAAGAGAGCAAGATACAAACTTAGAGAGGATAAAAGCGGAAAACAATGAGCACAGAAAATCTATAGGAAAAACAATGTCATAACGGGGTATAGTAGAGAAAATGATAAAAATGCAAAACAGCTATAATTGACGATATAAACAAAGAAAAACTTTTCTGGTACGGACATGTCAGGAAACTTTCAGAGGTAAGGCTATTTAGATCTGTCATGGAATGACTATCGTTGGAGAGAAAAAAAGAGAGAAAGATTTAAAAAAATTGAAGATAATCAATACGGAAAGCAATGAGCGCAGAAAAGTGAAGAAAAAGTGTGGAAATCGAAAAGGAAAATTTAAGAGGAAAGGTTAGTTACTTTTAGGACATGTTCATCGTATGAAGGAGTAGAAGTTGACAAAGCGAATTGTGGAGATTGAAAAGAACCAGTTGACATCTCTTGTCTGTTATGCTTACTTTCATACTTAAAAGATAGCGGAGTTGTGTTTTCTTGTAAATTATATTGCAGAATTGTATTTAATATAATCAAATGTACGCGAAGCCGGGCGGTGAACGAAACGTAAAGTTCAATTTCACGTGTGTGGCGAGCAATGCAAGTCCAAATCCATCCGCAGGACGAAAGGGAATTTCAACGCATTTGAAAGCATTTTTCGCTGACGCTTTTAAGGTCAACAGTAGTCGCAGCTCAGCTCCAGTTGGGGGCTGCATGTACCTGCGACTCCAGAATACGTTGTGAGTAAATTGCCCTAAGTCAAATTAAATAAAAGCGGCGTGCAGCCTGCAGTAAATAGTTTGTTGCGCACTAGTTTAAAGTGCAGCGAATATCGTTTGTAAATCAAGCGAAAGCAATGTTACCATAGACAAAGAGAGCATATCTGTGAATCAGTCCGAGGCGTACATTTTGGGAAGTGCTAATTTAGCAGTCCCGTAGGGCCTGTCAGCAATCGGGAGTTTCCCAGCATCGGGTGTGTTAGCTTTCTATGCATCACGTCATCCGAGAACATGCATCAGTTCAATGTAAATTTTATACCGGAAAATGTTTACAGTCAAAACGCGATAAGGGTTGCGTTCAGTCTTAATAAGCTACTGTGAACGTGAAATAATGTGAAAATAGCACTCAGTTTTCGCGCGAGCAGGGCTGGCTCCAAGACATTGTAATTTTTGCGTTTTTTTGTTGTTTATATATGCTTTGTAAAGTACATGTGAATAGTCTCGCACGTAGGTTTCTCTTTAAGTGAATCCTGGTTTTCCTTGAGTTTTTAAAATTTGATTTCTGGTTTTATATACGTTTTGAAGTCAATAGATTGTGTAAACCAATTGACTTTCATTGTGCAGTGTTTGAAGTTAGTTTCAATCAGAAAACACTATGCCGGGGGAACCAACTTTCTGTTCTGGCAAATATTGACACTTCACATCTACGAAATGGGGTATTTTAGAGTTCCATGTTTACTGAGCTAGCTAGGTAAACACAAAGGGCAAATAATTATTCAAATACTAAGGCCTGCGAGACGTTTTGTTTAATTTAAAGTGAGGGTCTAAACCTCACACATCGTTATAAGGCAAGATCAAAAAGTGAACAGGAGGAGTATGTACAATAAATAAACTAAAAAAATGGAATAAACAATATATGAAAAGACTGACGACCGCAGTTAAGAATATAAAAAACCCAAACCCTTAAGGAAAAGAGAGGATGATGCAAGAAAAAGAAGAAAGCCTTGGAAATTGAATCAAATCGATCAATTCAAGGTTCAAAATGAATTGCAATTACTGCTGAAAATTCAATAGACCTAAGACAATTGAGAAAGTTGCATGCAAAACCAGATGTATAGAAGAGAGCACCACGTTCGTCAATCAGAGGTTAGCTTTAGAAGTTTTATCGATTTCTAGCATAAAAGTTCTAAAGCTAACCTCTGACTGAAGAACTTGGCGGAGCACATTTTGTGTAATGTGTTTGCTTTTGGCATCACTTTACTAAAAAGTATGATAATTTCTTTCATAATTTATGTCTTCTCTCTACAGTTTTTTCGCTATTTATTTACGTTCCACCTTAAAAATGTTATTTCAAAGCGTTAAATATTCAGTAACATCGATACTTTAGTACAACTAATTCGAATACCAAGAACTTGAAACTTCTACAGTAGCACAAAACTCTTAATCGAATTTAAAGATCCATACTCTCACGAGTTGGTAAATTTCGAATAAAAGTCGTAGAAGTACGGAAAAGGGTGACCTAGGGATCGTGCCCCACTATTTATTGCGCGGCAGAAGACGGTGACGAAGAGAAAGTGAGTGGTCGACGTATGGGATTTAAATACCACTTTTTCGTTCCGGGATTTAGAGATGCTATTTTTCCTTAACCTACTTAACAGGTTCTGTTATCCATGCTAATGTTTATAGATTTTACAGACTGTTCAGAGCCGTTCGATTTGACTGCATTCAGAATTTTAATTTGGAATTTCGACGTGTTATTTCAGGCAATCCAAAAGTCTGCAAAACAGATTCAACGCCTATAATTGGCCTAACGGCTGTTGGCTGAGTATCAAAATAAAAATTAAAAAAATAAAACAAAAACTGTTATTTACTGGGAACATGACCAATGGGGCGACCCGCAATACAGTTAAAACCAGTACAGCCGAAGATAAATTAATAAAAAATTCTCGCCTTTCTGAAAATGGGGTAACGCCATTTGCACTGCTTTGAAAAAACGGTACAGCGAGTATATTTTACACTGAACAGCGCCGTACTTAGTTTGCAGCATATTAAGTCGTTTACTGTCATGTAACACCCACTCGAATTTAATTTTAACCTTTGTGGAAATTACACGAGCCGAGCTCCTTTCAAGTTTTTCCATGCGTTAGGTTTGGATGCTTCTCTGACATGAATATTGAGAAGGTGAATATGCGCATAAAAAGATTAAAATTCGCAAGTAGTAAATAGCCTTTAAAGCATTGGATATGGTAATGCACTACATGTCTACATTCAAAATCGTTGAGGAAAGTGGTATTTTGCATATTAACAACCATTACAGCATAGCAACGGCGATTCGTTTTACGTTTGACAATACTCATGTGTATTGTTGCTGGCACTGTAGGTCTACGTCATATTAGAAGTGTTGGCACAGACTGATGCAAGACCTAACCTGCTAACCTCGAATTTGACATAGACTTACAGTGCCACCAACAATGCACTTCAGTACTGCCAAACGCGTAATATCAACTGGAGCTGCTTATTGCGTTTCAGTACAGCTCCCGTATCGTAACCTTAGAAATTTCACGCAGTCAGTCTCGGGTGCAATCGCATCATATCGTGCACTTCGGCTGCTTCCAAGATCACTATTCGCTGGTGCGTCACTGCTGTACATTCACCCTAAAAGCTGACCCTTGCGTCTTTAAACTGTACTATTTTTATATAGGCTTGTTTCCTGCAAATAATGTTGGTCCAATTGTTTTATTTGCAAGAACTATTGTAGATTAAATTATTTATAAAGTACATTATAAGCGCTTTCGAAGATCTGTGATTTTAACTCGGAGTGTACGCTTACTTCTACACTGTATCGTATTGATGCGCGAAGTGAAACTTTTTCTAAGGTTACAATGCGGGAGCTGTACATAAAAAAGAGTTCTGCGCAGCTTGGTTATGTTTTGGGATTTAGTGTTACTTTCAAGTTGAAACTTAATGTTTCACATTTATTATGAAATGCGATAAAATAGTATACGGAATGCGTTAGGAAAGTAGTTTTACTGAACTCGTATGGATTTTAAGTACGGGCGTCAGCGAGTACTCAAATCAGCCATACTTGTTCAGTAAAACATCACTTTTCTAAACTTGTTCCGTAATATACTATTATAAAACTGCATTGTAATTATTAAGAGTTCGTTTGGAAAAGTTTCACATTAGAGATCAAATTTTCGACTTTCAGATCTATAAATAATTAATTACAACTTTGAACAAATTTAGATAGTTTGTTTTGACTTTTATATAAATGACTGCCTTTTTACTAAAATACTCGTATTTGTCAACGACAATAGAACAAGGATGATGAGGCATTAAAAGTAAATGTTCAAAAGTAATATCTCAACATAAAACCTAAGAAAATTATGTTATTACAAAATAAAATGAGAAGTTTAACCACCTGCAATATATGGTTATCAAGAATATTTTTTTGCAAACCCGTTTACCGTCTCCACAAATACATATTTCAACAGCTAAATTGTGACCCTTTACTGGAAACTGCAACTAAGACTAAAAGTCATGTTACGATTTAGATACAACAATCCACTCTAGCCATTTACAACTGACCGAGAAGAAAGCAATTATAGGCAATTTGAGAATATGGCTTAAAGCAGTAAAATACATTTTAAACACCCTGTTTTTAAGCTTTATTCTAACCATGGCTACTTGTCTAAAATTTTTGCAAAATTTAACAAGCATCAAAGAAGAAAAAATTAAACCACATTTGTGGATGTAGATACCTTTTTCTTCTCACTTTTTTCTTTTGCAACAACATATTTCGACAGCTAAGTTGCCATATTGTTAGGTCACCTTAAGAATTGACGCCGTCATTTCATTTTTATACACCTGGAGAGGGGCTTTGGAATTCGTCCAGCTCTCGTGTGGACTCAACTTAGCGTGGGGAAACAGTGTTGCCAGGTCTGACGTTTTAACAGTAGATCTACCGATTTGTGCCTTAATCTACTGTTATAATGCTGTCGGTTAACATATACAGTTGCGGGTTTAAAATAAATGAGGTTAGAACAAAATTAGGTTTTTTTAATATCCTTATTTTTCAACAAAAAAGTACAAATATTTAGGTAAACTCAAAAAATATGCCAAGCACTCAAAGCAAATGGTAAACAAGAATCTACATACTAATGTTCACATCGAAACTGTAATCGTCTGACAAATGAAGAATATCAAACTAAAAGTTGATGTAAGAGTTACATAGACCAGATAAGCCGCTCTAATCAGAAAGAAAAAAATCATAATTGGTTTTGAAGCACAATTTGAAGAAAAACAGAGAAATATCTACATTTGTTATTAGGATTTGTTCTATTGCAGCTAGTTAGTATAAGTGCAATGCAAGATGAAAGTCTGGTCGAACTACCTGTCCATTTCTTGCTCCAATCCCTAATAAAATTAGCGACAATTTCTAGTGAAAAGTTTCTCGGCTTTCTTATAAAATTATGTGCCTCATTCATTATGGAATTTATTGCAGGCAGTTCATTTTTATGTACGAGTATGTACATACAATTTTTAGTATGCATTTTACGCTCTCAACCTATAAAGCTCTTATATGCTTTTAGAGGTCCATAAAGTTCTAGATGAGAGGGTTTAGCTACTACCCACTGCGGATGCTGTCCTAACGAGGGTATAAAACTATTAGTAAGTATGGTGGTTCACTTAATTTAGTAGCGTAATAATTCCATTCAAATATATCAAATCAAGATGTTCCTTGGTATGTCCAAAATATAGTATAATCAAAAATTATTTTAATCTAGTATGGCGATGGAATAGTTCCTAATTTATGAATGCAACTATAACACATTTAAAAATCAAATGTCAAGTTTCACATTTAAGTGTAAACGTGGTTACATTCATACATTAGGAAATATTCCATAGCCATACTAGATGAAAATAATTTTTTATCATCCTTTATCTAATAGACTTGTCCGTCCGTCCGTCCGTCCGTCCGTCCGGGACGCTGTTTCAGCAGCCAAACCGTAAGAGATAGAGAAAAAAGTTATGAAAGTTATATGTTTGGAATGGTCATGTCAGGTCAGGAACCGAATTTCAGTCACGTGACACTTCCGGTTTTCGAAAAAGAACGTTTTTCAAATAGAACGCGTATTAAGCAAAAATGTTTCAGCAGCCAAACGGAGCTGTGACCCTCTGCGCCTTAAAACGTCGATCGGTTAGGCAACCACTTTGACACCTTCCAGGTCTGGGTACAGTTTTTATTTAATACGCGTTCTATTTGAAAAACGGTCTTTTTTGTTTTTTTAAATGAGACATTTGTCTCACTGGATTGCTTGTACTTTATTATTAGGTGAAATCGTTATGCTAAGGCACTATTACGCTTCTAGCTAGCCGATCTTGGTGTTTTTAAGTATTCGTGCTTATCGGCACGTCCCATTTCATCCCATCAAAAAGTGGTTTGTGCAGCGTCTGATTAAAAATGCAAGACTAGTGGGTATTCTTGGAATGTCTTTGACGTACCCTTTGAAATCATTTTGCGAGGCACTGCAAATTCGAATTACTTAGAATTTGCTTGTCTGAACCGCTTTCTGTAGCCATAGCGTCCAGGCTTGGGCAGTATCCCATCCCATCTCACTCGCACCTGCCTTTGAACACTGCGGCTCGTTTCTTCCTATACGAATAAATTTCGCTGGCTGCTAAATCGCCGTCGTAAGACACATTCGCTGAACAATGCTGTTCTGCTATAACAGCTAAATGTTACGATTTGAGCTGTTTTGAATTGTGCATGATCTAAACACGTATCGGTGAATTACAACGAAGTTAATGTATCGTGAATTCCTTTGGCGAATAGCTCAGGCTTTGTTTGGCCTTGTTTTATTTAATGTGCCTTCCGCGGATCTGCACTGCCTTTGTTCCAAGAATTCTTATAACTTGACCAATTAATAACGCTTCACAGGCAAAATTAAGATTTTGCTATTTTATTTGTTCATTATTTGAGGTATCATATACTGTGTTAGGCTGGAAACATACAGCACCTGATTTAAACAAAAAGTAAAGCATTTTTATGTATTAAGGTATGTTCTGATCCAGCCAAACCACTTTTCACGAACCCAGCGAAAGTTCTTATTCTGTTAACAAGCTTTCTACTCCACATACAGACTTTGTAGCAGATACTCATGTAGTACTCTTTTGGTACCTGCAATCCTACACGTATTTTGCTGTTCGGCGCACAAGCAAAAATATACATGCTTCCGCTGAGCTACTGGAAGTATGAAATAAGAATAAAAAGCCAGAAATAGCAACAATTCTAATATGAAAAATCTAGGAGAAATAACAGTAAAGAACAAGATAAAAACAATTAAGGAGTGATAAGTAAATTGTAATCACAATCGCAAATTCAACAAATTTCTACAATTAACGAAGTCATATAACTTTTTCATTCAGGGCAATGAAAATTAAGAGTTGCAACAACAGATATTTGAAAAACAGTCAAGGTAAAATAACTTGTCAATTGAAATTATCAACAAAACTGCATTTATTGTGTAGTAATTTGAAACTACAGTAAATAATAAATGTTTGAAGTGTTCACACTTTTTATTAATCCGTTTACAGGAAATTATTTTCCTCATTTACGTAATCTCTATCAACAGTTCTAAAACATTTAATTAAATTTTTCTTACGAATGCTTTGTGTCGCCTACGTTTTTACCTACTGACAAACAAAGAATTCCAATGATACAATGATTGTATTGAATTGTTGGGATACGATTTTTTTCACTTGTGCGCCTGAGTTTCCGCTTTTTAGCGAAGGCCCCTTGCAATACATTTTATACTTCTATATTAATGTGCACTCTTCATTTATCAATTCAGATTAAAAAGCCTTTAACTTATGATAAATGATTGAAGCCCATGCGATCAGTAACACTGGAGGATTTAAAGAATTTGATGCTTTAATGTTGCATGCAAGCACCGACTTGGCATAGTTGAGCATTGACACGAGTGGTGTAATTTTGAATTCTCACGATGCGTAATTTTTAACTTACATCACCTGATTAGCATTACCTACATTAACAACAGCTACATTCAGAGCTAAATTACTTGAATCGCTTCGGGAAAGTGGTTTTCTATAGTATCTTAATTCTTTGATATGTGGCACGTCACTGCTACTTGTCATATTTACATTTTCTAAACGTTGCTGTCAACAGTGTTAAATGGGTTGCCTATATTATCAAGTGGTCATCTTTTTCACTGTCTCTGTATAATACATAATGGCCTAGAAAGATCAAAGTGTAGTTGAAAATACAAACTGTTCTTTAACAATAAATACGCACGCAAATATTTGAATATTTGAAAACAAACGTCGGAGTTGGTTTGTGAATTATTTTCCATCTATTTGAGTATCCAATAATAACCTAAAGCGAACAATGCATAATTTCTTAATTTGAAGAAATTTTCTTCGTAAATTTCATAATCGTAAACAAAAACAAATAACCCGTTTAATGGTGCAATGACAAACTTTCATTTTCATTTTATTTAAAGATATAATGCTATATGCAATATTGTCCTAAGTGATTTTACTAAGTACAAAATCAGCTAAACGTTTTCCTTCTTCATTTAAATTGGGTAATAAAGAGATTAAACAGAAGCAACAGCAATTCATTGCTTCACCATTGTTGCAATTTTCAAGCACAATGAAAGAACTCAGTCGAATGCCTTAAAAAATGAACCAGAAACTTTAGTAACATAAAAAATTTACAACAGAATGAGGGTTATAATTTGAGTATTCAGATTTGCACTTTCTCTTAAATAGTGGCTCACCAGAAGTGAAAAGTTTAGAATTCTTCTGGAACACCTTAGGAATGAAATATACTAGCAGCTGTCTTGTTATACAAGATCTTTATATTTTGTGTTTTGTTCAGCTATTTGAAAAATTTACTACGGGGTAAAATTGAAACTAAGAAGTAATAATAATGTTAGACTAAGGTCATTGTTTAACCGTTTCCCCATCTGTTACAATTTTTCAGATCTCTATAGTCTATACGAATAATTGAAAGACTTCACCCACTAGAACTAGACACTTTAGAGAAAACAATACAGGTTACAATTTTGTATTTCAAATTTGCACTTACAGAGTGGAAGGTTTTGAATTTTTGAAGCCTATCAAGGGATCTTTCACATGCTATAACATCGTAATAACATGGGACCCACAGCTTTACATCACTTCCGAATTATGGTATTCTGTAGCCGTTTTCATCCGGATTTTTAAAAACTTTTGCAGGACCGGGAATTGAACTTGCGACCATCAGATAGATCATTAGCCAGAATGCCTAAACACTGAGCTACCGCGCCCGGCACACAACATCTTTGTTTTCAGTGTGTTTTATAGCCTAAATCTATAGTTGAAAAAAAAGTTAGGGGCTATGGCTCGAATATCGATCTTGTTTTTGAGTGTAATTGTAGTACCATCAACATTTTAAAATTTTAAAAATTTTTCTAAATGAAAGAGATATTTAACCGTGGAAATGTTCAACAAATATTTTGCTCTCTCGAATGTACAGGTAAATATCAAATATGAAATACAGGCGTTATTGTTTGTCCTACCTAAAAGTCCTAAATAAATACTGTTAATTGAGTCACGGCAACATTTTATGCACCCAATTAATTATCTCCTTTTGGCATGTTGATACTTTTTATTAATAAAACTCAGATTTTTTCCTAAAATTTAGTAGATCTAGTAATTGCGTTATTATCAATACAAGGTTTACCAACTTTTCCAGAAGAAAAATAAAAAAAATAAGAATAATCAAAATAACATAACTGATATTTTAATTGGAAATCTTCATCATCTATTAGCAAAACCATACTATAATGTGCAAATCTTATTTTGATAAAACGCAGGCATTAGTGTTATTTATTGAAAAATATGTAACTGAATTATAATTCTACGGTGAATGGATAACAAATGTTAAAAATCTGGTGTGATACACTCACACAACTTCCTTTTACAGTGTTCTTATAATTAGTCAAAAATATCATTTTTCATTTTTAGCCATTTGTCAAAAATTTTCAAAAATTACAAATACTACAAAAACGGTACAAAATAGAGCGTTAGTTGAAGAGACAAATTTTCTCTAGAATTTTAAGGTGAATTCAAAAATGTAATAATATACTGGGTGTTTTATTTAAAATAGGAGTTAATAAAAAAAATAGAAAAAAAAACAAAAGAAACCTACTTTAGAAGTATTCAACTGGAAAATCACCTATTTCACATCAATACACATTAAAAATGTAGTAAAAATGTGAAGTTTAAAAAAAATCGTTAGAGCCGTTTTTGAAAAAATCGAAAAAAACTGAAAAATCACAAGAGTAAACACCTACTTCCGGTTATGCGATTTTCTTCAAAAGCTTGCTGTCTCATCTACATAGTACACGAAACTTATATATGAAGTTTCAACGCCATACCTCTTTTCGTTTTTGAGATAATCTGTTCACAGACAGACACACAGACAGACAGACAGACAGACAGACAGACCAATGAAAAAAAATATGTTTTTTGGAATCAGGGGACTCTAAAACGTGAAGATCTGTTGAAAACTCAATTTCGAATTTTTGGGGTGAATCCAATACTTCCTTTATAGTAAAAGGAAGTAAAAAGCACATGCCTGTGATAGTTACAATTACTGATTAATGAATAACATTTGTAGCGCAGATACTCACCATTACAGTTATGTTCAATATTCTTGTTTTTTTCATGAAAAATATTTGAAAAAACCCCTAACGATATTTATTTATAGTATATATCGACAAAATTAATAATAATGTTAGCTTAATTATGATACCATACTTTAATATTCACCCATGTGTTCAAAAAGAAATTCGTAAGGGTTGGCCATGGAAAATTTGTTTGTGTTCTATTGTAAAAACCATTATAATTGCAGCTTAATTGAATTTTCAATATAAACTTATGACAAGAGCAGTGATGGCCGTTAATGAATTCTAAAGCTTGCTGTTGATATTACTTTTATTTTCCGTAGCCAACCTGTAAGTAATTTCTTTTTGGAAACGTGGTACTTTATATTCCAGTAATAACGAAATTAATTCATTTTGTTGGTTTGTTATTTGTTTTCCAACATAATAAACGTAGTTGATGATTTTGAGCGAGTTGTTTCTAATCGGTGTGTTTGGTTTTCAATAGAAAATAATAGACATTTTGAAAATAAACAAAATTATGAACTTATTGTTTACATAATATAACAGCAAAGTGTGGAGTTTTTAATTACAAGAGAAATATATTTTTTAGATGACAAAAAAACTGGGTTTTGCAGTCTAAAACAGAAAACTAGGGATAAAATAAATAATCCAATATTTTAACAATGTGAATTGTAAATCTTAGATTGTTATTCACACATCAAGTGACATGTTTGTTCGTAATATGGTGCCAACAGGATGGAGCACCTCCACGTAATACTATCATTCAGATGGAATTTTAATCACAACAGTAGTTATAACATTATAACTTTTATAAAAAATAAAATATATGTATAATAAGACTCCTTGCCAGAAAACTGGAACTGTTAAATGTATTTATTTAGTTTTGGAACTATAATCTTGTTTATTGACCCTCGACAGCGGGGGTAAAATGGCTTTTATGTCCCATACAGTTGCTAAGTAGTATAACAAGCACCAACAACGTAGTACAGCAACTCTAACAATCTGCATAGAAACCATAGCACACACCAAAAATTCACAGCGCAAGCGCAGCAATGACGCAGTAGTCTGTAGCCAATATACTTAATCCATGAATTTTATCCATTTTGAGAACCAGAATGAAATAAATCGTTGTATGTACCACGTACCTAATCACGAATCTCGGAAAATGTAAAGTTCTCCGCTTCGAGTCGCGCTTTAAACATTTCCTCGTGCCATAATCTGTTGATTATATCCTTAATACATAAATAACTATTATAAAATTGCCAAATATTCATTTAGTTAACTTTGCAAGTGCTATTATAAAAGTTATACAGAAGACGGAAGTGGGCAAATGTATTAATTATAATTTCAATTAGATATATTGGTTTATTCATTTTTTATTGTAGTGTTGTGCAAACTACGCGCAGCGCTTTCTTAACGCCAAGTATGTAAGCGAAGATTTATTGAGTTATGTAGTAAATGACGTTTGAGTATGGCCAAAGCTGGAGTGTGAATTAATATAAAAGATCGTAAAAAATAGCTAACAACAGTAAACATGATTTTATGTTTACTCGCAAAATAACACAAATAAAAGAAATGAATCAAAAAGCAATAGAGAACAATCTCTACCGGAAAGAGACACGTTAGGCATCAATCGTTAGGATATCACAAAAATAATGACACAAAAATGCCCAAACTCTGCCTGTGTTTTCCGGTTTTGTGACGATCGGGAGGATCTTTCCGATTCTCCGAAGCTTGATGCTTTCAATAGATAGATACGATCCAGTATACAAAATACGACGACGTCTCCCAGACCGAAGAAATTAGGCCTTCAAAAATCGACGCTGAAAACCATACTGATCACTTTCTTCGAAAGTCAAGGCATCATTCACAAGGGATTTGTGCTGTTTACTGAAACATATTCGTTGTGTGCGGTCACCTTTGGTAAGTTGTAGCATTCCAAAGTTAAGCTACTGAAATATAGTAAATCTGAATGATCACAAAACCTGATAGTTAGACAACTTAAAGTACTTAGGAGAAATACAGGTTGCATAATCTTCATCTAGTTCTTTTTGATTTCAAATAGAAGGTTAATTTGAGAATTTTTAAATTAAAAATAAAAGAGGAAACCACTTCTTGTTTTGAATAAAAAGCAGATTGAGGCTTCATAGCATCCAGCAGGAAATAAATTAAGAGCTAAATCACTGCTTAAAAGAATACAAAATTGCAAGCTTTTCCTCTGTAAGGTTGTAATTAATCTAATTCTACATTATATTAAGAAGTAATGATTTTTCAGGCAAATAGAATTAATTCATTGGGCAGTTTGTTAATAGAAAAAGCAGTTACGAAATAACTGGTAGGTAAATACATTGGGCGATCCGTACATATCCTAATAGAAAATGTCTTTGGTTTAGTTTTTTGCTTCCCCTGTTATTCTTTGCTATCTTTGAGCACGGGACGTCATGATTCAGTGGGATAGAGTCACCCGGAGTCTCGGTGAAACCTTTTTGGAAGGCCTAACAGAAATGAAACCATGTTACATCAACACTAATTCTTGTTTAAGAACTCCTCACCAGAAAAGCCGCTTCATTTACCTGTTAAGGCGTAGGATCGCCTTCTTTTTAGTTAGGTTAGTCCTAAAGCCGCAGGAAAATTATATAAACTATTCAATTCATTCATAACCCAAAATATGTCAAGTTACCAGTTTAAAATGTGTATATGAAATTCAATCTACCGTCAATAGCTTCATAATAATGTAATAAGAAGATTTAATTACGTTTTCAGTAACGACGCTAAAAAACAGGTTATATTTGTAAATGTTAAAAAGGGGTTTAATGTTATACCGCAGGTATCTGTCAAATAATGGGCATTTCTTTTACTTTAGAAATGTGAATTAAGTTAGCCGGTAAATCATTTACCAGCCGTCATTGAAGATATAAATAGGTTAGGAGGGTATAAAGAGCTCTTTAAATTTATCTTACCTAAAGGTGCCAAATTTCCGAAAAACAAAGAAAACATTTCTATAAAACTCATGATTGATTAATCAATGTAAATCAAACTGATATGTACTCTAATTCGATATTTATAAAGTATCATATAGAAACTGCCATAGTCTAAAGCCTTTATGCGAAAGTGAAGTAAACAAAAATCCCACGTTTATCATATCCATATCGCAGCCGAGGATTGAGCTAGTCCGAGTTATGTGAGCCCTCTAAGGTAGATTGCAATAGTTGGTACAAAGTGACACCTTTTACATGATAATGCCTTTGTGTATTCTGCGTTAATCGTGAAGTCGTTTTTCTCCGAATCTGTCTCCAGCGGACTTCATGCTGTTTTCTCAGCTCTAATCGATCCTAAGGACAAGGGGATTTGACGAAATAGAAGACATTTAATGCAATGTTACCGCCGAACAGTCTTTCAGGATGTTAACGGTGAAGAAGTCGAGGGAGATTACTTTGAAAGGCGCTAGGAGCACTTTTCCCTATAAGATCGGTTCCGTTTCATATTGGTGCAACTTTGTAGGACAAATAAGAAGTAGAGGAGTAGTGGCGAAATAGAGGAATGGCATACTAAAAGTAGGTAGGTTGGGATGGATAAGAATAATAAGGAATAGAGGAGGTGGGAGCTAGTTTGCAAAGCACTGGTTATGAACGCTCTGTACGTTCTAAGAGTGCTATAAAATTACATAAAATATAAACCACAATTACCTGCGACCGTGACAGCACGTGCTTCTTGGCGGGAGCCTGCACAGCGGGATCGGGGGCAGAAGCTACTGCCGGCTCGGGGGTGGGAATGGCCCTCGCAGGGGGCGCCAGCAGGGTGCGGGCGCAGTCCGGCTCCGACCTGGAGTCTTTCAAGGCCGAGTCTGCGGCGGGTTCCACCGACTGCCTCATCTCGATTTCGTCTAGGTGGTTGAGGCTCTTCGAGCGCACCTGCGAACAAATTTTACTTTAAGCGTCTGCACAATTCAGGAAATAAAGTCGGCATTACAGGCGATATCTGCGGATGACATCGGTAAGCAATTCCGCAGATCGCTGCCACGCGGGGAAGCCCGAGATCTGCATTAAATTTGGTTCCGGGCGACACGACGGTGCTAGTTTTATTTTTCGCCGGGAATAGGATCCCAGCGAGTGCTTTTCTAGGGCTGAATGGGCACCGCGTGCAAACGGTTGCAATTTTTCTTTGTTTGATCAGAATCGACTTTTTGTAGAACTGGCTGATTCGTGCGCCAGAAGTCGCTTTTAGTAACAAACAGTCGTTACAAATCTTCGGAATAATAAATACTATAGTGAATATTTTCCTTAAAAAAAAATTGAATACAGGGTATCACAAAATGTTTTATCGCAAAGGAATAGTATGGCCAAAAGGCAAAAAAAGCTAAACAGTTTTCTTATTCTAAAGGTGCCATTTTCAGTAATTAATTAATTTCTAAAGATGGATCGTATGCGTATACGATATTAGTTTGCCATAGAGAGTTTGACCTAGAGATTTAAGATTATTCTTGTTATATATAAACGTGTGTGGTGTCTGCGTGTATCACGTTTTCATCGTCACCGACCGTCATCACCGTACCCTCCATAATTGGCCATTGGCTAAGTGATTAAGATGTCTGACGGTCTGACTAGCAATCGGACATTACCAAGTTCCTTTTACCATTTCCGTATTATTAGAAACATTAATATATGTATGTTTACTTATATTGCTTTTTCAGTACCATTGATTGTTAATTAAGCACAACTCTCCAACTCCGGTGAGGTTTTAAAAAATGTAGAATTCGGATAAAAGCCTCTACATAATACCATCTTTCGGAAAAAAACCATAGTTTCAGCAACATTATAATAGGACTAATTAGTTTTATAATGAGTCGGACGGTATCAGATATTGGTTGAATGCATAGTTTATTTGAGGTAAAATTACAAGACAAAGAGCTCGCAAAAACTTATCATTCATTGGCATACTTTTCAATTAAACATGAATAATTCATTTAAATTTCAAAATTTATTGTTACAAGAAAATAAAACTTGGTTAGGATCAAAGTTGAATTCTCCGCTATCTAGCAAGTTTCACAAAATGCAACCACAGTTGGGGTCAAGTTCAGATTGGCGACATCCTAAACGTGAAGGATAATTGGAATTACACAATTTTTAAAAATTTCAGTTTATGTTATCTGCATTTTTCGCAGCTGTCAACGAAACACCAAATGATAGTAATAAAAGTGTTTTCGCGAATGTTCAATGAGTAGAGAACTATTACGATAATTTCAACCAGTAAAGCAAGTGTATGCAGTGGCGGTTATCTATTCGTATTAGCACACCTTTGCCCTTGATTAGGATAGTTTCAAATTTGAGGTTTCGCGCCCAAGAAAGGAGAAGAAAGTATAACTTTTCATTCTGCTTAGCCCGTCGTGCCAATTTCAACGTTCGGAGGGACATCTCTTTAGTTGTGTACTGGTTTTTAAGCTCGGAGACTCGTGAAGTGACCGCTATGGCTGGTCTGATGTCGTTGGTGTAAGATGGGCTAGTTAATTTCAAACTTGAACAGATGCTATTATGCAATGTTTGCATATAGTGTGTGAATTGTTCCTAAAGGTAGTAGTTTGTTGAAGCTTTACCATGACGGTCAGACAAATTATGACGCATCTAATCGAATGCACACTTTATCAGTTGTAAATTTCTGACCAGATTTAAGAAATTATTGATTTTCTGTTTTGTAATCATCTCGAATTCGTTATCGAAAACCCATACTCGCCCGATATTCATTTGGCTACCAGGGATTTCACCCTTAGCCACGGGTTATTTATCGTTATTTTTGTAATATATTACAACTAAAGGGTTGTCCAATAGCGGCATCAGAACTTTAAAAACTGATTGTAGTAATCTTGGATTGGTTGAGCCTTCAATTTTTTTATGGTTGTGTTTAGTCAACTTTGGCAAATCATGGCCGCTATACCACTTCAACGACATATACTTTTTGACGAATTCATTTAACCAAAATAGGCCTCATCGCGAAATATGAGTTTTTTTACCAAAATCTGAATCGATTTCTAACTGTTCCAGAGTCCAATCAGCGAACTGTCAACTTTGCAAATGTTCATTTAGCTTCAGTTACTGGACGAATTAAATCTTGTAAGAAGAAGACTTAAGTCGTTACGCAAAATTCGGCAAGTTGTGGTCTGACAAACCATAAACTTCACGTAGAGCGCCGAACGTTGCTCGAATAGAAGGAGAATTTTAATAATAAATACGAACTGTTTCTATACAGTGTTAAAACATTTAACGTTCCGTGATGATTTGCCAGAGTTGACTAAACACAGCTATACAAAAATTGAAAGTTCAACCAATCTAAGATGACTACAATTAGTTTTTAAAGTTCTGACGCCGCTATTGGAAAACCCTATACTTATGATAAAATTTGGCATATCTAACTTTCCGCTAATTTTTGAATGTGCATTACCAAGCAGCTGTTATTTATGAAATAAATTTTGGGGCGTATTTCCTCAGTAGCGCAGTAACCCTACCAGTGCTCTCCTCTGTGAAGAAGGTGTTACGCAGATAGCAGCTGTTGCTTATAGTGTGATCCCACTGCGACGAGGTAAACTCATTGTTTGTTACGGCCCCGCCCTTCAGTTGTATAGAGATTTTAAATCACTGGTTGCTTTTAATTTGTAAAGCGCAATGTAGCACACCTATTTTGAAGTTAAAACATCAAATGTATAAAAATACGGTCAAAAGTTTTGAGGGAAAGCTTTTCCGAGTCGGAGCTTCCCATAAAAGCACCCCAGGTTAGTGTAAACGACTGGGTGACGCCTACAAACCAATTATATCATAATATCATTTCTATGTCTTGACTGATTCGACTTTTATAGGCAAACACCTGCATTTACAGCTTCAGACCCAGCTCAATTCCCATTGCAGCTAGCCGTGTGCACTTTTCACCAGTAACACCTTAGACACCATATTCAGACTGATATCCACCTGTGATTTTGAACGGTCTGAGAATATATAACATTGAGTGCAGAGCAAATTTCCTCTCAGCGTCTGATTCGTTCTAAATTATTTAATTATGTTATTTATCATTGTTCTCTTATTTAATTTTTAACAATACATATTAAGTTGCTAATACATTTTCTGGAGTATTAATCACATCCTACAAAAATATTGGCTCGTGAAATTAAAATTAAGATAGCATTTACAATTACAGGTTCTATATTTGCATGCAACATCAATTATTTAGCAATTACAATAAAATCATTATTTATACCAACAATACAAATTTTTAATTTAATGCAAAATTCTACTACGTAGTCTATGAAAATGTTTTTAATAACAGAAACTGATTTTTTCCAAATTATGCTCTCGTGATTATTATTCATTTCATCGTTCGCACAATATTTTTCGTCAGATTGAGAACTACTGACTGTTACATTTGCAGGGTTTGAAATAATGCTCAAACCTGATTAAAAATTCCCTACAATTTTGCTGAAGTTCTACTGGTATTTGCTAAAAATTGGTTACAGTTTATCCGCACAATTACTGAAAACGTATGTAACATAACTGAAAATTCAAGAAAACTTTGACTGGGGACTTTCTGAACACACACTGCAAGCTTACTTACAATGTGGCGAAAGGTACTGGAAAACTGCCAAAATGAACTTACAGTTTCTGCAAAACTTGTCGAAAACTAACTGATCTTTTTCTTGTATATTTACTGAAACCTATCTAATAATCACTGCAAACTTCTTTAAATTTTCCCAGAAAGTTAATGAAAATACAACACTACGTGATGTGCCAAAATGTATGTTTATAACACATTCAAGCATGCGTAACCTTATAATTTCCTTAAATTTAACTCATTGCAGTTCGAAAACACACAAGATTTTGCAATACTGCTACTAAAAACTTGCTAGAAGCTTGCTGAAAGTTTACTAAAAATATGCCAAGAACAAGCTACAAAATTGCTAGCAATTTGCTGCAAACTTATTCAAAATCTTTTTCAGCCCAAAAATGCTTCATTAATTTTAGGTGCCAATTTTCGTTTCTTTCAGTCAATTCTTATCTAATCCAATTCATCGGACTTGATAGCAGTGTGAACACCCAGTTTAGGAATACATTTCAAAACCTTGTTTACAGCTGCCAGATAAGCGTCAAATATTTTTATGGGTGCTAAATTTGACATTATGAAACTTCAGATAAAATAGCAGACATTTCATAGACGTGATTTGTCCGGCATGCCTGAAAGTACGTTTCATTCAGTTCCTATGACCCAATTCCACAGCTCTCTTATCAACGACCGAACACTTGCAATAACAAGGTTGCTTTGAATTTTAATAACGTTTTGATTTTCAATTCCCATTCACAATGGGCGTTTAAGTGCTTAATTAGATCGGCCTTATGTGCTACGGCAGATCGTAAATAAACACGATTATGTTTCAACATTAATTACTGTCATTGTAATTGAACAGCCTCATGCGGCAAGATTTATTCGGGCTGCCTCAATGCAGGTGCATCTGTAATCCGGATTCTCGACAGTCTAGATTTTGAACGGTACTTGGCGTAATTGACTTTGGGAGAAATTGTTACACATGCATTATCGTCTGTTAAAGATGATGGGAATATGCAACTTTGTAGCAAGATAGCTTGGTTGCTTAAATTCATTGCAATCGTGAAACTGGAAGGCTTCGTTCGTCTGCTGATAAAGGGAGAAAGAAGCATATGAAACCAAATATTATTATGTCCATCGAAGGCGACTACCGCTCCTCGAATACCTGGCATTCCTGACAACGCCTCAAATTAAAAATTGGACGACGTCCTAAATGCGTCCAGAATTTTTGTTCACGCCCGATACTTCAGTCTTTAGTTGTGCTCCTGCCCTTAAAATTCTACAACCTTTGGCCAGTTTATAGTTAATAAAGTTATTTGGTCCTTCGAAAATGTATACATTTCGATGTTTAATTAAAAAAAACTTTGCTTACTCGTGCATTTATTACATTCTGCGACCTACTTGTTTGACGTTTTATAGTACATACGACTGAATGCTCCTAGTTCAATTAACATTCGTTGTTAATACTGCTACAAGTTGAAAATACTCGCCTAATAGTTACCTTTAATCGGAGAACATTAAAATCACAGTGATTTATTGTCGATTTATGTGGTTTTTAAATTATCTTCTTATTTTTGCTCACTTCATGGGTATCTAACTCGCATAATACCCGAATTACTCCCAGAAAATGCAGGAACTCATAGCCAGTTAAAACCGAAATAACAGCAAAAAGACTTGACAAGTAAAAGAATAAATTATATGGTATGTCTATACGTCTATGGCATAGGAACGGAGTCCCAGTACACAAGAAAATATAGGAAGTGAGAGCCGAAGGAAGACAAAAAAGGAACTGTGAATTACAGAGGAAAGAAATAACAACGAAGCGACAAAGATTAAAAGAAAAACGTCTAAGAAGTTAAGAAAAAAGCTCACTACTAAGATATCTAAGGCATGACACCTGAAAAATATTGCAACGAAATGAAGGGCGGGTAGAAGAAGAAAATGAAGAAGGTTCTCAATTATACGAAAGCGACAAGAAAGAGCAAACAAAACATCCAAATTTTGGTAGATGGAATTGAGATGAACGACTAAGATGATATGCACATTTAACTCGCATCAAACCAAGGCGATAGACCGCCTTTATCAAACCCGAAACACGCTCCAAGAAAATATACAAATTGAGAGCTGAGGGGGAAAGACAATTAAAATCTGTAAAAAATTCCCTCGTCCCATGAGAATGGGAAAAGAAAACATCCTTCACAATTTTTAAGAAAGGAGTTAAGAAACAATGCCGATGATGCCACGATCATACCAGCAGCAGAGCAATACGATTACCTACAGAGAATGCTGCGTATCTACAAAAGACGAAATAATTAACAAATAGTAAGTTAGCAATGAATGACCACATCATCGAAAAAGTCGTAGTCTTCAAATATCTGCAAACTCTGATCGAACAGCTAAGATGGGCGAGCGAGTTACCAACCCTTCAAGAGTGTCTGTCAATAAGGTCCACACGTTGAATGATCAAATACCAAACGCGGAAATAAGACAGAGATGTGACATACTCATACGAATAAGACAAACCAGATGAGCATGCGTCAAAGATGGAAGTCCATCCTCTAGTGAAGATAGTGACAGATAGACGACAGGCAACACAGAGGCCACTAAGCAGACTGCCAAAGCGGTGGAAGGTATATTTGACGTCAATCTTTTAAAAAACTAAGTTTGTAAAAACAATTAGAAAGTTCAAAACAAAAGTAAGAAGAAGAATATTGAAGAAAGGCGATAAGCAAGAAGAGAACGACCATCCAAGAAATTAATGTTGAACAACTATAAAAGCTCAAATTGTATAAGAAGTCAAGCAAAATGTGGAAAAAGGGATAAAATTACATTCGAGGAGTCAGCACAAATAGAGGATAACTAAACAACGGCAGAAGGAATTAAGAAAAACCAACTAGGATGATATGGATGTATATATAACTCACATAGATACTAAAAGAAAGATAGGGTATAATGAAACATAAGTATAGAATTTGGTTAAAGAATGGTAAAGATAAAAAATATATAATTTCAATCAAGCTCGTACAAGTAAGATTGGTAAAGTGGCAGAACAGTTGCTGTTATCTTAGTCACTTTGTTAGAACCGTTTGGAAATTGTATTGCATTTAGAGCGCACAAATGAGATGAAGGGATTCATATTTTAATTTGGTTGAGCCCGTGGTCCTAAAGTCAGTACGGAGAAGGACAGTTCAGTCTCAGTATTTGACCAGCAATCATCGATGAAACAGCTTCATTTGTAGAGCAATCGTTAGGGAACCGATCATATTTAGAGTTGATCAAGGACAGTCAAGCTAAGAGGTTTTGTGTTTGTGATGCGCGTGTACCCCCTTTGATATCTCCAAATAGCAGATTACTAAAATTTTAAAACTCGGAATCTCACATCGTCCTGAAATATCGCGAAAATTTCATATCGATCTACGATCGAATTTACAGGAACCACTATCGTTCATCGACGCCTTGTATCGCAGCCATCCCTGCCATCTATGCATCTCTTAAAAGAAATCGTACACTGCATGTAGATTCGCGCAGATTGGTCGTGAAAAATTTTTGAACTACTGTTGTGCATCCTTCTAGCACGCCTCGGTCTATGCTCAGCGGTAGGTTCTACAATGGCTTCAACGGGAGGAGGGGTGTAGGCGTTACCCTTGTCGATGCTGCTAATTGATTGAAGTAAACTTTAAATACTTTTGGATACTATTGGATACGGTACATACAAAAACTTAATATTATATATACAAAAAAACACACACAAATAGAACACGAAACAAAAATATGTACAAAGGCCCACCTAGTCTTGGGCGCTGGGGGCGCCCGAGGGGAGGGGGCGGCCTTGCCTAGGCGCTAGAGGCAGGGAACGGAGCCTGGACGCGGTCCGTTCCTTTCGGGGAGCGGAACGGGGCACGGCTCGTTGTGGGCGCTGACGTCTGGAGGGGGGCGTCAAGCGGGGCGGGGAGGCTCTCTGGGTAGGTCGGCGGCGCGAGTACACTTCTCGGGGACGTCGGCTGGAGCGGGGCGTTGTTGGAGCCCGGGGTCGGGTTTCCGCTAGGGGAGTCCGGGGAAGGTTGGTCCGACACAGTCCAGAAGTGGCTGGATGCTGCAGAAGACAAAGTCCAGAAGTGGCTGGATGCTGCAGAAGGCAAAGTCTAGAAGTAGCTGGATGTCCTGGAGAGGCTGACCCTTGGAAGGCTGGATGGTTCCTGGAGCTGAAGTGGCTACTGATGGACTCTCCTGGGTTGAGTGTGGCAGGCTGGAGGCTGCTGGATGCTTAGTGTTGTCCTGGAAGGTTGGTTGGCTCCTAGTGGACTCTCCTGGGTTGAGTGAGGAGCTGTCCTGGAAGGCTGGATGATCCTGAAGAGGCTGATCCTTGGAAGGCTGATGGTTCCTGGTGGACTCTCCTGGATTGAGTCGGCGATGGAAGGCTGGATGGTTCTTGGTGGACTCTCCTGGGTTGAGTGATTTCTTCTCGCCAGGGCCTCCCTATTTAAAGCAGCCCTGGTCTTTGTGTTCAGTTTCCTGGGTTCTCATTGGTCCGAGGAGGAAGGATGACTGCTTATTTTCATCGTGATTCCTAATTCCGCGGTTATTTCCGCGGCGTGATCTATTAGCGCTTTGATTTGTGTCCCAATAAATGGTCATTGAAATGCTGATTCCAACGATACCCCATTTGCTAGGTTTCGTTGCATATTAATTGAAATCAGAATTTTTCCACGTGCTCTGCGTATAAAAGCGCTTACGTATTATTATATCTATATTTTTTCTATGTGGGTTTAAAAAGTTCTCTTTGTTTTCCTTGGGTGCGCGCTAATTTTTTCAGTATTTTGATACCACACATCACTGCCTAGGATTTTTCCTTTAGCTAATCTAATTTGTAATATTTAGCCGGATGTAAGCGGCTTTTTGTCCCGATTTAACCGTTAGAAAATATGTCTTCGCTGGGCCGCCGTTTACTTCGAAATTTCTGTAGCGTTTACTTGTAACAATCGCCCGCATTGCGAGCGGTGATATTTTTACTGGCTGATGGAAAAATTATTTTTAATCGACCTGTATGCGTGCTAAAGACTTGGGCGTTGTTTTATTAGGTTGCGGCTAATTTTTCCCATCGACAGGTATCATCATGTGTGGTTGGGTTTGTGCGCATTATTGATTAGGAGCGTTTTGTTAATTGAACTTGGATTTCAATTCGAGCAGCTCGCCCGGGTTTCCTTCAGAAGCGCCGCTTGTCGGCTGGCTCGGGTGTTTTATATAACCCCCCCATGCTGCATTTTAGAACTGGCAGGCCGTTGGCATTTTATTGTTTTATTTGTGCGAAGGTTTGCATTTAAAAATTGGTGTACTTTGCCACTGGTATGCCGTAATTTATGTTTTTATTTCTGCAACGGTTTTCCTTTGAAATTTGTGTTGGATCGAGACGTTTGTCGGTGAACAGATGTTTTGGTAATTTGGTTGTCGCCGCCAGCTTGGCGACGCAACTTTCCTGTGTGGATTTTTATCTGTTCACTGATTCATATTACTTCTAACCAAGCTCTGGAGAAAATCTTCCCATATATCTCGCGTGGGATGAACGCCAATTTCGCAGTCGATATGCTAGAGTACTTTCACGCTTTACTTTCGTTTTTGAGCTAGGAGCTCGCTGCATTTGCGAGCCAGCCGTCAACGCCCAACTTTGGTGGTGAGTTTTTAACAACTTATCGATCAGGTTGTCGATAAGGGTATAGTAAGTTTAAAATGATTGTCGGATTCAACTCGTCCTGAAATATCGAGAAAATATCATATGAACGATATTTTTCCACTGTCTATGTCTAGGGTGTATATTATAATAGACCATTGCCAAAAAATGACATTCAGAGAACAAAATTATATGGATCTCCGATCGAGGTTACAGGAACCGCTATCGTTCATCGACGCCTTGTATCGCAGCATGTTGAAGCATCCCTGAAAAAACGTTCGGTACATCGCGTGTAGATTCGCGCTGATTGCTCGTGGAAAGTCTTGGGACTACCATTCTGCATTCTTTTAATGACGCTTTGGAAAAAATCTTATCCTACATCGCGCATAGGATTGACACCGGTTTCGCCGGTTTCCCATTTTTCTTTGTTATCGAGCCAAGAGCTCGCTATATTTGCGGGGCTGCCTTCATTGCTTAACTGTGGCGGCGAATGCGGCGATTTTGTGCAACACTCTCGGTTTTTATAATCTGCCCTGACTGGTATGCATTCCGACTAAGTCTCATTTATGGTTTATTATTTAATAGTGCATATGTCCAGGTCCAGAAAGATTGAATTATAAGCATTTTTAAGCAAATAAATCAATGCTAAAACCTTTAACTCAGTGGTGCGCGCTGAATATTTTTTAAAAGATCAAAATCTAGTAGAAATTGTCGTCACTAAGATCAACTTACCCTTTGACTTTTCAGTTTCTTGAGTGATTGCAATAAATGCGTATACATATTGCTTTATATTTAAAATGTGTGCAGTGATTTTTTCAAAATAACTATTAAAATAATCCCAAGTTACCTGCGTGTAACAGTTAATAGTGCATAAGTAATTGAACAAATATTCTTTTTTCACTGCACTGTAATTTATATGATCTTTGTGAGACCCCTACGGATTATGAAACCCCACTCCAACGCCTCTATTATTATCTTAGTTTAACAAGTATAGCATAGTTGCTCTAATAGTATACAACAATAGTCACGCGTCACCTAGTCATATAGATATTGTTTTCTCTTGTGTTTTAGCAGGCTAGCTTGTCGGCTGCTGGGCCTGTTTACTTAATAGTATTTGGATTTGCTGTTTAATTTTATTTTTAAAGCGCAGCGCAGTTCCGCGTATGTTCAGTGTGGAATTTCAGAGGTCCAAAAATAAGGTAAAATTCAAAGTTTTGTATCGCACACATTTTTGGAAGCCGTGATCGGAATTTAGTGTCGTGGAACTGTCTCATTGCATCATTTTATACGATTTTACCCCGGTATCCCCCTATATTCCAAGCTATAATTATTTCAAATGTCACTCCTTTTGAAAAGCTCGTGCGTCTTCCTAACTAAGTGATTTTAATTAACCACAAAATATTTTGTGACATAAGACTTTTCACTGAAACAACGCGAGTAAAAGTGGACATACGAGAAAATGCGGTGTTTTGAATGTTCCTCTCGTTCCGTTTCTATAGAGGGAGATAGGGAAAATCGATATATTTACAACAAGGAAAACTTTTTATGCTGTCGGAATACCGCCAAGCTGATAACCTAAATATCTTTTTAAAGACTTGGAGATCCAGGGTCGTGACATTGCAAATTCTGTAACCAAATCCCCTGTGCGGGCGCGAAATATTGACAAGCTCGGTTAACCCTGCGAATATCCTGGTGTTGCTTATATTTACACTTCCCTGCGTAGGTAAGGTTAATAATAACCGCTGTTAGTTGTTGGCTTGACCGAGTAACCTACCACCTTTCTTTGCGAAGCTAATAAACTGGCTGCGTCCAAGTACCTTCTCCGTGATACTAAGTCTTCGTATGGTCTGTCACGCAGCCTTCAAAATACTTCCACGACGTTCGGCTTCAAAGGCAATTTAAAGCCCTGGCTTTGCTACTTACATACGCCGAGCTTATTGGAAACAAGAAACTGGATGGCATCTTCTGGCGCATTTAATATTCCTGCCCTTTGAAGTAGCAGACATAAAATTAAACGCGACCGAGTGGAAAGATCTCGAAAGCTTAATGTGTTTGAGTAAACCTATTTAATTTTGTCACGTTTTTCAAACTCACAATGACTTTTCGTTAATGTCGCCTCGCTTGACGTTAGCGTGGGACGCTTGTATTATTACTTTCGGTTTTATTTTGAAATTTAATTGCGCAGAGCTTATGTGAGTAATCACCTGGGATGAGTTATCTTTTGGAGTAATCTATAATGTTGAGGGCTGCACTTTATCATTTCAAATAAATTTATATCCTGTGTTGTTTTATTATCCTATCCGATCTAACAATGTGTCGTAAACCGCGAAGAATAAGGAGTTGCTGCCAAGGGCGACTTTGCTTAGGGATTATAATTTTCCCTTAGCTTAAGCTCAGGGAACTACGTCCTGGTTCTTTCCACGTAGAAGATATTTATTTTTCTAAGCTCCCTTCAGCTCTTTATGCTGGGAGCCTGGAGGGGTTTTGTGTTATCTTAATGGTGTCGTTTTTTAATAGAATAAAATGACGGGAACCACCTGATAAACGTTGAATAAAGTCTTTACTGCATCTAAAAACATAAGAGTCCTTATTTGGAAAATGTGAAATTTGTAACTTTAGTTCGAGATGCGCCAGAAGTAAAATCAGGGATTTAATAAAACAAGACTGAGGGAAAACTTCACTAATAAAAAAGATGAAGTTTATTGGAACTTTCAGTACGAAACTTTCTCTAATTTTACGAACTTGTGAAATAAGTTGCTTGTTATGAGGGTTTCAGTATGCTAATCTTATAGGTACTTTAAAAAATGATGCCACGTTTTTTTATTGAGTCTTAACAATATCTACGGGGGAAATGTTGCAAAATTGTGCTCAACATAAAAGGCAAATGTACCTATAATCTCCAATTAAATCGCACTCTTGAAGAACAGAGGGAGAGTAAGTCTTTTACTCTGTTTTGGTATATATTCAGATGGCATCATAAATATGCACGAATTTTACGTGTCTCCGCAATACAGCACAAGTAAGAATCATTTATAAAGCTCAAGGAACAAATAAAGAAAACGCAGATATTTTTAGACGCTTGATAATTTGTTTCGCACGCCTCGGCCGTAGGCAATTAATTTTCCGAGACAAATTACCCGCATCCTTTCAAAAACATTATGAGCACATCGCATTTAAGAAAAACCAGCACAAAGGTAAGCGTTACCGTGCCAATCCCTCGGCGAATCTAAAACTTTTTGGTTGGGTAAAAAGGTACACATTTTACGTGAAACAAATGCCACCAATCTGCTTATCGCGGCTAGGTAAAAAAAATTAAAAATTGTATCCATTACGACCTGCCCGACGGCGATGAAACCTAACATCGCTTTCCCCTTGTTTTCTTTGTAATTGAGTATTTGTTTTTAGAACATTCTGTTGTTGGGGTGCGATCGATGACGCATTTCATTCGTCGTAATGAAATATGTGAGGGTGGAAAATTGCTGAAACACAGACTTTTGTGGTTTAAATTTAGTTTGCATACCTGATTTTTTCCCGTAACAAGCCGGCAAGGTGTTAGTTTTCATAAGGCGAAAATATGTCTTAACAAATCTTGCACGGACACGTCTCTGTTTTCAATATTATGAAGTTATTATACAGTTTAACTTTAGAGCCTTTAAATTTGAACAGTAAGGTATCAGACACGTAGTTTTAGACTACTGAAATAGTTAGAAAACATATCGCCATAAAACTTTAAACACATGTTTTTAAAGATCGTAACCTCCATGTAAATTCCCACCATCACTCCTTTGGGACTTTTCCTTTATATCGTCCCATGAATAACAATTTGTAACACACTTCTCCCTTTAGTATCAGGCCTATTAATCTATGCCTTCCGCATTTGCTTTCCAGTAGCTCTATTTAACAGTTGATTTGTTATTCTGTCCAACTTATCGTTTTGATTTTCTTCTAGTATAATTGTTATTGGGCGCAAAATGTTGCACAATTAGCTAATGAGCCACATCTCTACCGAATCTACAATAAATTGTACTATTATACCTCATTTTTAAGAATAATGGTTGCTATACGAAGAACGTACATATGTATACACAGCCACTCAGCCCCAGTCAAAACTATTTCTCAAAAGGCTCTATTTTCTAGGAAAATAGAACTATAATTGATGTTCAAAACCTTCAGATAAGAAGTTCGCATCGAAAACGATTTCTACTATAATGCGCTTCGTTATCGGAAGTCCTCTGTGAAAAGCGTCGAATAGACTCCTTTAATTAGGGATATCTTCGCTTTTTACACTTAGGCGAACCATGAATTCAACTATTTTATTTGCTTATTCAAACCGCATAGTATTTCACTTCACAATTTTGTATTGACAACGCATTTTATTATTAATAATTCATAAATTTAAATTTTTGACTGTTTTGTTTTACAAACGCGGCGAATTTATGTAAGCTGTTGGGAATCCTAACTGTAACATAATAAACACTAGACTATATTGAGACTGGACGTTAGTAATTAATATTATTTAATCATAGCTTAGTGCTTAAAAAATGTATTTATATAAGAACGAGTTTGGAAAATTATCTGTCCTTTGAAGTACGTTCCTGACGTGTAATAGAAATTTCGCAGGCCAAAGAGGGCCGGAACTATATAATAAACATTATGACTTGTACGTGCTATTATGCGTGGGGCCGATTTTGTCCTCAGGTTTTCATGGCCTAAGTAGCCTAAGTAAGTGGGAATTTTGGTGAACAGACATCGGTAGCGAGCAGTCGCTTCCAAGACGAATAATTTGTAAATAAACATATTTTAAGCTACTGAAGTCTTTAATTTCTCAAGTAAAGCCTTAATAAGTGTAACACGTGATCTGGGTCGAACTGAAATCCCCGACGTTAGACGTATCGCGACAAAGTATTTCAGCATTAACCTTCTGGGTTGTTTTACGTTTGTCGAACCCAGTATCATGTGCGTATTATCCTATACTTCTGATATTTTTTTCATACGACGTACTGATAGCTGTTCATTTTATTAGATTAGGTTAGTGTATGATAGAAGCCTTAAATGGTAAGTAGTGTTTATCGTTGCCACTGATGGTAACTGGTGCTCATGTTGTTTTTATTTAGTAGATACAAAAGCCCAAAACCTTCCACTTAAGAGAAATGCTCGACCTGAAAAGCAACTAAATGTATATGGACATCCAAAATTTCTAAAATATGAGAAATGTTCTACCCGAATGCAGTTTTTCTGTTTTCCGTCAAGTGGGGCACTCCGATTCCTTAGATATCGAGTAGCGGTCGTAAATCAACAAATTCAGAGAGCAGATGAGAGCGGGAACGAAGAAAAATGTCTAAATGTGAGAAAACAATAAACTCGGGTGCCCTGAGCGACAGGCAGGTTCGCATGGGACCGCAGTATTGTGGGAGTTTTCATATATCATTTATTAAGTGATATCCCATATTGCTTCCCTATAAATCAATTATCAAAGTAAGCGGAAACTCGAGGTTCTCTCCTGTGGAGGAAATTGAGCGCGCTTCCTGTAATACGAAACTCGATACATGTAAAGTTGGAGCGATATTTTATAGCAGCCACTACGCCGGTTCGCTTTACGGTTTACTTATATGGCGTTTGCCCAGCATCTGTATATTTGATACGTAACGCTTTATGACACCTATACCGCTGAAACGCGCACGAAAGCGGGTATTTCAGCGGATGACGTGCCGCTAATCGGAATAGTTGGTTATCGCCGTCTGAGTAATTAATCTTATCACGCCAGCGCCAGTGGCTGAAACGCAATATTCGTATGGTATTGATGAAATTACCCTGGTACATCTATTTTTATCAAAGCATTTACCTGGCAGGGGTATTTAAAACGAGAACGAATTCATTGTAAATGTTGTAAAAGATCCTTGTATAGCCACTTGTTCCGCGGGTAAGTAACAGAATAATATAGAAAACTTTATAAAGCTCATGAAAGCTAAAAGAAACAATAAAGACACTGTGTAATTCATAGTTTCAGAACGGATCTACTGGCACTCGTGCACGTGCTTACGAACTGGACTTTAAAATTCGAGTATCCCCGGATATTTCTTGTTCTTAAGAAGTAGATAAATATTTGGCTGCTATGAATCAGAACAAGATCTGCCAGGTGTGCGCCTGATGAAGGCTTATAGGACTATACATTTGGTAGTAGAACAAACCCTACGCCTTCACAAAAGAAGAAAAAGCAATTTTGCATATGAATGATCGGAATCTGAAGAACTCGACAAATTTTCTGTAGAAGAATTAAAAGTGCAAGTGTTTAAATACATGTTACAGCGAATCAAAAACAGTGTAAATGACATGAGGCAGCAATAAATGGGAAGAAGTGCTAGGTAAATGTTAGTAAAAGCAGAAGAAATTCTGGAGAACAATATGTAACACTCTTTCGTCGTGAAAAGATGTAAGTATTGTTCTTCGAGCCCGTTGGGATCTTTGGGATAAGATTTCTCTTAGCGATCGATTGTCCGTTCTTAAATATTAATTTTATTTATATCTTAATGGGTACGCTAAAAGCTTCTGTATGTCTAGAATTACATTAGAAAGCCATCCCTTCAGGAATTATCTTAATAAAATGGAAAAAGTTAATTGCACACCGGAGCTTTAACACAAATGGGCGTTAGAAATAAATGCGAAATGCTTAATTCCAATCAGCCCTCAAATCGGCCATTACACTCGTCCGAATTCAAATTTTTTGACGATTCAATGCAGCGGCAGCAATTTATTGCTTATCATATCCTGGCCGAAATGCAAAGCTCAAATTGTTTTATCGTCTGGACATGGATGACTACTACGTGTTTGCCACGTTCCCCGAAACGGTTTCAAACAGCTCCCTTAAATTTAAAATGCTGTTTCGTGGCCTGACGAGCTCGGGTAAATGGCTTTCCAAAGCGATCTTTTTATTTGCTTTTCATAGCGTTACATTACTTTCTTTAATTTGAAATGGAATTAGCCAGTACGCCACGACCGAAACGCGCGGGCAGTATGTAAACGGTTTAATGCCGTTTTAACGCCTGCATTTGAAAATGTTTCGCACGAGCAGATGCTCTTTGTTGGCCGTTGAAAAAGCCGTACGTTCAAAAGGAATTGCTTTATTCCCTTTTTGGGATCTGTCGGCCGTTAACGGGAATTCGGGAATACTTTCTCAACGGTATGTAAAAAGGAATTTTATTTAATATAGCTGAAACAGCAATACGTATTTACTAAATATTACAGAAAAGTTTACCAAATTTAAAGATCGAAAATTTTAACTAGCGTTTAGAATATTAGTTCAAGAATAAAATATTCATAATACTCAAATATTTTTATGTGCATATGTTAGAGGCAGCTTGTATAATTCAGTCATTTTATATAATGACTAGGCAGTTTATATAATTTCATAAATTTCTTAAAATACCAGTCTGTTTATTTCATGTTTGTCGATATTAAACATAATTCCGGTGCAATTGTCGTTATTATATGGAATCCCTAGGCATTTTATGCAATGGTTGCACAGTTGCAGGCAATGTGTATATTATGTTTGAAGTTGGAGGTTCTTTTAAATAAATCAGCATCCCTGATTTTCATTTCTAGGCTGTGTGTCGTTCTAGCTTGTTTAGGTTTGTTGCAGCCTTTTACTGTATATTATATGCATCCTTATATGAGTTGGTCTGTCTCGGGCGATGTTCACCGGTCGCTGCCTAATGCCGGTGATGAGTTCACCTGCCATAAATACCTACAAACTTTGCTAGGGTGATGAATTACCGTACACCCATTAAATGCATTGGCTAGTGACTGTTCATTTTTACCTTAAAAACGCATCTGATAAAATGTCTATAGCTACGCAATATATGAAAAATAGTCTTAAGAGATGCATTTCAAAAACTGCCTAACTTTGCTAGGCGTTATATAAAATTACTGAATTATACTCGTACATGTTGCCTGTAACATATTATTAATTTATTAAAAGTTGTTTGACAAATCATTGGATTTCTTTCCGAAGACCTTAATTTTCAAGTAACGACACACAAAAAGTGTAACCCTGGAGATTTAGCAGCCATTCTATAACACTTCTTCAGTCTATCCTACTGCCATGGTTTAACTTTAACTCATATCTAATTTCCACTACAAAGTGTGCTACCCAATCGTTAAAATGATATTTTGTGGTCCACGTCGTCCTTACAGGTAACAGGTGACAGAATTACGTCCAATTTTGGAAGCTGAAACGGACCTTTGTCCAGCTATGACTCAGCTCAACAACAATAATTAATAGCCTTCCCATATATGGCCAATTTGTAACGTTAACAAATACATTTTAGCAAATAGTGGCTGCGCCAGAATAATAATTTAGTGTCGTGTTCGTGTAGAGATACCATGTATAATTGTATCAATTTTACAGCACCTTACTGTGTGTACTACCAGATTCCTTAATAACGTGGTTAGTACAGATATGTAGGAAATTGCTAGATATAAGTGGTGGGTTATATCATACCAAATATTCAGAACTCTGATCGGTTTAGTTCTCGAATTGATTAATTTTAATTAATTGTAATGACTATGACTACATGTCAGTTGCATTCCTTTAGAGCTGATTAAAATCTCCATTGTCTGTCATATAATAAAGTTTTAGTAATTAGCCGTCGGTTCAATCGTGTGCTTGACGTTAATTGATTGCTTCTTTGTGAAAAATTTAAAATCAATTCCACAGGCCTCATTAAAGCAGACACAATTTCGACATAATCAGTAGCCTTCCAACTTTCTGATGTGCCTGGAAGTTTGTTTTGAAAATTTTGTTTGGCGTAATATTTTTTCCATAATAGAAGCTTGAGCAAACCAACAGCTCGTAGTGGTTAAAACTGTTTAAATTGATAATTAACTTGATCTTATTACACCTTCACATTTTTCAGCATGAACTTGAGCTTAAATTTAATTTTATTGCAAAGCAATAAGCAAATGCTAAAAAAAATCAAAATCAAAGGTTTTACTAAGAGTAACTGTTGATGTAAAAGGTCGGTTGAAGTTTACTGCGTCGAAAATTAAAATCCGTTCGCCTCGCTTCTATTTGGAAGAAGAGATTACCGCAAAAAATGAACGTTAAACTTCTTGCTTAAAAGAAATTTTGCATAATTAATAATCAGGCAAAAAGCGCTAAGCTATGAGATCCATTAGGCCAAAGTGCTTGCTCGCTGCACGTATTCTGTATTCATCGGAAGCATCCCCTCGATTCTGGGGTCATACGATGGCCACATCACATAAAAGTTGCTGAAAATAAAGTGCAGTTTTAAAGGCTTTGTTAGAAAAATTGACCATTGAAAAAGAAACTTATTGACTCGAAAGTTAATTACCCAAAATGAGACTTATCCACATCTGTGTGGATGTGAATTAAAAGTCTTCCAGATATAAATTGTGAACAAAAAGTGGAAAATCATTCTTTAAGACATGTAACTTAAATACTATTTTATCTGTGAAGCAATTTCAGGGAGTGTCTTCCAAGTACTATTGAATTATAGTGCGCCCTGGAAAACATCTGTAACTTTATTCTAAAATCTCGGGTCTGGGGAAATAAACATAATTGATCCAAGCACGTTTGGATGGCAAGTTTTCTCTGCAATAAGTTTGCACACGAACGTCAATTCAAGCTGCACTCAGAAAACAAGTTTCAAGTTCCATGGGAGCTGTGCCGGCAAGGGCAAAAAGTGTTATTGCCAAAGAGCAATATCCATTCTCCTGCAGAACGGGCCGTACTAAGGGCAGTTTCACACTAATAAAGTTTAGATCGACATTCTAAAATTGCGACTAAAGGCATTAACTCTGATACTTAAATGGAACGCTCCATGGCGTTGAGCATTCCACGAAAACCCTTTAAATCACAATAGTCGGATCCTGAAAATTGCAATTTTAATTTTTATTAAATTGGTGTGCAAATTGCAGCCGCCAGGATTTTAATACCAAAATTTCTAGTAATTTCAAGAAGATACGTTTTCATAATTTAAAACTGTTACACGGCGAAAAGGAATCTTCCTTGATACGCTGTCCAAAGCAATATATTTCCTGGGTGCCTCCAGAATTTCAATATTGGATTTGAAGGCACGCTAAGCGGCATCATACGGTGGCGCTTAAACTAACCCGTTTACATCCCCTACGAACTGCAAATACAATCATATCGATTATTACACGCCCTACACGAGCAGATCCGCGACTGACAAATTAAACGGAATTGAAACTAGCTTGAAATGCATTCGCCCTCGTTGTGTCACTCGAGCGCCAGAAACTTTTGTGTGCTTTCTATTTTCAGGGGGTTTTAACTCTCTGCACTGAAAACTTGAAACTGTTTACTCAACTTCGTAAGTATTCATATTAGATTGCCAAATGCATAGACTCTACTATTATGTACATAGATGCTGCAACTAAAAACATCGTAAGTATCTAAATATGTAGGCACCTTCCTCATACAGGTAATTAGATTTACAAAAAATATACATGGAATTTCAGAGCTTTCTAAATCATAAAGAAGATCTGAGTTAATTCCAATACGTTGGATGTAATATTACTGTCTCTTTAGATTTATAATTGAAAGTGAACTGTTTTTATGAGGGTTTAGGCAAGTCGCTTAACTTGCGCAAGTTTGGAGCTCTTTCCCATATGGGAAGACCTAACTCGTTTTTTTAAATCGACTGGATTTCGACAGGCCTAATAAGATTTATTAATGACAGAATGTAATACCCTCCAGCAATAATAATTTGATAACGAGCCAGCCTCGGTTGTCCGCTGATTATTGTATGCTCAATATAACTTTTCGATTATACCATTGTTTGCTTGTGTTCTGTCCCACCTTCAGGCTAGAGTAATTAACTGAGTGCGCCCACAAACAATTATGTACACCTTATACGTCTATACCGAATCGGATTTCAGATATAAACATCTTTGTTTTCAGAGTAAAACTGATATATGGCTCATTCAAGCGATTTGTGTGTACTTTAAGTTTTGTTACATGTTAAGGTGTAACCTAAGGCAGCACAGGAAGCACTTGGAGAGAAATATATGAAAGTAAAGCTTTTTAGAATAGATCAACTGTGAATTAAATATATGACTTAAATTAGCTAAATTAGACAAAGATAAACAGAAGTATGAGAACGAAATATACAAAGGCAAGAATGAACATAATATTTTCAGACCGAAAATTATTGCAAATAAACCAACAAATTTAACACATTGTTAAAGAAAAACATATCAAAGTAGCAGAAGAACAACTAAGAAAAATCATGAAGAAATCTAAAACAACAGAACCAAGAGGTATGTGTGGAGAATTACTACCAATAGTACAGTCATTTGGTAGTTTTACCTGGAAAGTTTTCCGGGAGTTTTGAAAATGGGCAATTTTATAGATTTCAACTTTGCCACTTTGCGCAAAACTATTTGAAGCAGTCGATTTTAGCAGAGAGCACCAGTATGAATTGGAGGCTCAAAAGGGAAGTAGCTTCATTCCTAAATTTCTTGGGAGACTGCAAGCGAAGGCACAGTTAATGTAGCTGCCGGTTACCTTACAGAGCGAGTCGAGATCCAGAAGATATTGCAGTTTGACGATTTGGAAACCGGAAGTCAATAAGAAAGCTGCCGCGTTATCGAGCGACGCAATATTGGACCCATCATTAGGCCGAGCTGCGAGAACCCAAGTGCAGGTAGTTCGTAACAGGCGTTCGTTAGTACTCAAGGTGGGTGATTGTATACGGTTATTAACAATTAAAGAGTCACTATAGTCGTCGACATCGGTGATTTATTGTGCGCCAATAGACGTGAGCACCCGCTTTCTTGTGTTCTTTGAGCATTACGTTAGAAATAGCTGCCGGAGGGGTGCGTTAATTATCTTTAACATAAGTACGTAGTAGAAACAGCTTTCTGCGCATATAGTGATATTGCTGTTAGTTTCGAGACGGAGTAGAAATATACACTCACTTTGTGGTGTAGTATTTAACACTACTATTCTTTAGCATTATATATTTAATAGGAAATATATCTGTTACCTTTCAGCATAGAACGAGACCAGGTCAATTGCTGCAAGAGAGTTGCCTAACCACGACCTGAGGTAAGTAGAGTACGAGAGAGATCTGATTGTTAGCTGTCAATAGAAGAATGCAAAATTAGTTTATAAAAAAATATCGGTGTATGAGACACCTAGTTGCAATGTGACTCCACAATGGTGGGGATCAAACGTCAGCGTAACTGCCGTATTGCACACTTATTGTATAAGGTGAAATGCGAGGATATGAAAAATAGAAAAATATATAATATTATCAAGGAGTTTAAGAAACTAATATGTCTGAAAAGGGTTCTTATTTATTCGGCGCTGCTCTTTGAAAATTAAACTCTACAATATCTAATATTAGAAAAGATATTTCCAAGAACAAAAGCATAATCAGTAACACCAGCTACTAAACAAAAAGAAAACTTGTTTCGTGAGGTAGTTTTTGCTTCTGTTTATTATTTAGGTAACTGGATTGATATTAAACTATTTAATTAATCAAAGGGGCATTTGGCTGCAAGCTATCGGTTAAGATTAGTTGTGGTAGCTCTTGTAAAATGAACTGTTAGCTAAAAGAGAAGTAGGATATAAGTCAACAAATGGTAATATATTTCGGTACAGCAATTAATAAATGGAAAAAACCTAATGGATATAACGTATCATGTTATTAACAAACAGCTGTAAAAGTATGAATATTCTACAACTATTTTGAAATTAGCAAAACTTTATCAGCCAACCATTAAATATTTAGTTAAGACATTGTAGCATTGAAGTCTTACAAGAATGGAAGATATAGGTATATCGCTATTCATATATGGATACAGATACATTTTTATTAATATTTTGATACAGAGACATTTTTATTACTATTTGGATGCAGATACATGCGTGATACTATATGTACTCCAATAGTAGTGCAAATGTATTTTTAACAATACTAAAAGCATCTGTGCTGTTTGGCAAGTTTCGTTGTTAGAACTTTCAAGAGCCGGGCGCGACTGCAAATTTTTACCTTTCGGTTATTTTTCAGCTTGCCGACAAACTTTGGCAATAAGCCGCGAACTCGGTAATGTCTCGAACACTCGCAGAGGTGCAAATTTTGAGCCCCGATATGTCCAACCACCTCTCTCAGACAGTACAAATTGGAGTACCTGAATTAGGCTGAAACGTTATCGCTCGAGGAATCTTACGTGATAGCGCTTCCGAAACGGGCAAACACTAGGAAGTTTCCGAATAGATGAAGCACCGAGAAATATTCCCAGCTGTCAGTTTTATCTTCGCTTTAAATAGGATGTCACGTCAGCTGAGTTTTAGCAGAGATTATGACTGGGCCCAAATTAAACTACGGCGCCCTGCTGCGCCAATACGAGCTCACAAAATCGTTTGGTTCTGCCCAGTGGCTTGTGTTTAGCTCTGAATCGGTGGTTTTATAGCTGAATTTGGGGATTTCATAAAAGCTCCTGCAGTTAAGTTTTTAACAATGAGGACCTCGAATAAACATTACTGGCAACAGTAATATATACAGTCGAGAGTATGTTCGTACTTACCTGACCCTTACAAAAACAAACGTTTGTCAAAAATCAACAAGACCAAGTACCTACTGTTATGATTGTGTCACCAGGATATAGTTGTCAAGGTGACGCATCAATGAAAAAACAATAAGTTATAAAATATATCTTTTAAGAAGCTGCGTAGCGCAGTTGGGAAAGCGGTAGGCTTGTATAAGGCAAGTCCTCGATTCGAATCCCGTGTGGGCCGGATTTTTCCGCAGCCTTGCCGATTGGAATCGGACTCGGTGAGACACTTCACAGTTGGGCATCGAATGAACTGTGTTCTATGCAGAACCACAGATCTAAAAGATAGAGTAACAATGTCAAGACATCACGAAGACACACACCTCACGCAATGGTTGCTGCGCAAGCACAAAAGGTGCGCTCCAACTCTGCATCCCGAATCCGAGGAAGTTATGCATTGTACCGTTAGATGCAAGCGTATAAAACACCAGCCTCTACACTGCAAGGTAAATGAGGTTACAGATAATACATAGATATATCTTTTAACGTACACACAAATTTTTATTTAGTACTCCGTACTCAAGATACAACTTAACAGTGCCTACTCACTTAAATCCCAAGATAAATATGGCAAATGTGACAAATAGGTGGAAAATTTATGGCATTGATTGAACTTGTAACGTTAGCCCCCGCATTAAAATTACCTAAAGCACAAATAGTATTCTAGAAATTTGAATTGATCTAAAACTGTTACAATCATCACTCATATCTTCATAGAGCTCAGATTTTCAGTAAAGCCATCCTAGACACGGTACGCCGACGTAGCGTAAACAGATACGCCACGCAGTTCCTTCTCCAAGCCCTTCTAGAATTGTCGCGGTAACGAGAGTGTACAAGAAGAATCCGTAGCTTGAGACTTGAGAACCTGACTTCCCCGATCCTAACTACAAGCTCTAAGCCCCTTCAGGGCGTATCCCATTTGCTCTGCTCCTTTACCTGACTAGAACCGGTGGATTTGGTTCCCATCTTATTTTTTTAAAATTTATTTTATTTATTTAGTACTCAGCCAACAGCCGTTAGGCCAATTATAGGCGTCGCTGTACATTTTATGGGGACTTCCAATCCCACTAACGACTGTCATGATGTTATTATGACATCTGGGACCAACTATTTCCGTGGCAGTCGTACCACGAGGCGCCGAGAGATGCAGTCGTGGAATTCCCATCCAAGTTCTGACCAGAAAGAGCGTTGCTTAACTCTACTGATCGAACGTGGACGCTTGTTCAAGCTACACGAGACCCCCTCTTACTAGAAAGCCCGTTTAATTGCCGTACCATTTAATTCCCCCCTCCAATATTGCTATAACCGCTTTATAACCATAACCCAAAGCACTGTTTACCAGAGTACAGCCAAATTAGCCCGCCTGCCGTGAGTCCGAACCGAGACCGAAATCTTCCAGCGGTCCACCGGCGATTCGGTTGTTAAAGGCGGACTTTGTAAAAGGTTAAAATTTCCCGTTTATATTATTCCGAGTGGTCCAAACTTTCATAAATGGAGTACCACGTCCAGTCAGGCTTAATGCACTCCTTGTGAACGTTGCAAATACCGTAAAACACTTTATTCTATTGAATTTTCCCGCCCGTAAAATATAAATCACAAACGCCATCTTTGCCGACGCAAATACGGTTTGTTTCAGATCTATCGTTTCCAGTTCACATACATCGGAACTACCTCATCCGAACCTACGAGTACTCATTTCTACTTCATCCGGCCTTGTTTTAAGAGGGTAACAACCGGTCCAAACCAAAGTGTCATTTGGGTTGGCGAGCGTCCGAAAATAACAGAACGCAGAACTAATACACAGAAAGAATGTTGTTTTACAGTATTTTATGTACCTAATATTATTTTTTTAATTTGTATTTAGTTAGAAAACCATTATGCGATTTATTTCTGCACTGTGTTATTCCTGTATTTTATACAATTGAGTAGAACAGACCCTGGCATCTGAGATTTACCCGAGGCAACCAGTTTGAAATTAAATTTAGCGAATTTTGGCCATTTTTAAATAAGCATCCTTCGCAGGGACTTGAAACTAAATTTAAAGATTCCGGGTTGCATGTTCATTACAAAATGAAGTGTTCTACGGCGCAGTATTATAATATATGTACTTTATAAGAAATTTTGCAATAACATTGCAATATTTAGCTTAAAAACAAATCCATGTACTGGAATCTCAAGATCAAACACCAAACTAATTTAAAATATCAGAAGCTGGAAGGCGTGATTCGATCCTACATGATTGCTTTGTCATGCGTGTGTATAGATAAGTGAAATAATTCTCTTTTTTAACAATTTATAGTTCCGAATTAAAAATTCTGTTTTTATATTCTTAATCAGTTTATTATTCTTAGTGTCACTTGATATCCTGATGTATGTATAATAACACCACCACGGAAAGCAGAGCAAAAGCTCGAAGGGGCTCAATTTTCCAAGAATAGCCAAGGCCGGAAAAGTGGGAATTAAACTTTCACAGTTTTAAAGTGGCGTCTGACTACTAGGCGCTCAAACGTTATTTAGGTAACACTTTGTGTCTATTACATGTTAATGTTACTTATTACAAGTTCAAGTACTTAGATGTAAATATCACGCACCCTTTAATTAATGAGCAATCAATTTAATCAATGAGTCACTATTGTTATATGCATATCCCATTATTGCTACTAATCAGTAATTAAATCAATCGATCGTTTGCCATACTTGATACAGTAATTACATTTTATCAACTTTTTGTGTCTCCTTACTCTGTATTATAACATACAAGGACATAGATAATGCTACTTCCCTGCCGTATTGACAGGTTACTTGTAAAAATGCTATTTGTGAGCACCAAAAATTGCCCTAGCTCTGTCTGAGTTAATTCAACTATTGGAAAATTCTCTGAAATGTAGCTGAAACAGTTTCGTATGCACATTCCATTTGATATTTAATTAGTGCCATTTATTTCCTTTCATTTAATTAATTCCACTTTGATACATGTACACCGTTGTCGTCAATATAAATTTCGAAAATTTGCATAAACTAACTCGACTGCATCCAATTTTGTGGTTACATACGGGCTGAAAATTATGGGGCAACGTATTAATTGTTGCATTTATTTGAATTGCGTTTGTAGTATAACACGACGCCATTGTGTGGATGCAAACCCTACCTTATAGCCTTTAGAATTCTTGATATCAAGAATAGCGTCCAGCATACAAAGATTAAACTCCAGTAAAATGATTGCCAGTTGCCTTAAATTAAATATAAAAAGCCAACGGTCCTACCAGTTTGAATCAAGGACTGTTCGTCGCGGCCAGCTTTGAGAGAAACTATGTAAAAGAAGAAAGTGATATTGATGCAGACAGACGTTTTCTTTCCAGTTAGCTACTAATAAAATCGTCAATACAGTTGTCTCGCGGCATTTTCCATGTCAAAACTTTCCGCAACTTTAATCGCTGTCGAGCTTTCCACGAAACATGTTCTAATTCCACAGAGTTAGATTAGGAAATGTATCTCCAGGCTATTTTTCACAATGGCGGCCTAGGATTGGCGCTGCTAGCAATCAATGATGAACTAGTGCGTAATATCAACCCTGTTATGTTTAGATCAATAGCTTGGAATCAAAAGTAATCATTTCCACAAACACTGAAGAACGTGGAACTGCGCTGCGGGCTCGGAAAAACTGTGCGTTGCATGCTTGATGAAGGGTCAGAAGATAGTGGTCCAGTCGCAATTAACAAAGGGACGAGGTATTTTTTACGAAGCAGATCTGCCCGCTGCACATGTCACGTAAAATGCGAATGCGATGTGTCAAATGGGGAACCCACGTCAAAATCTCGTAACGATAAACAGAGTTACGAACAAGTTACTGAGCTCGAGATGTCGGAATCCCTGGTCGCTTAACACGTGACTTGCTTTCAATGAATCGTGGAGGATATTATTTTGTCATGACCACGAGGAAATTCCAGCTACCCCCGCGAACTCTTCGTGAAATGACAGGGAAAGCGGACAGTGCTGATGAAGCTTTAATTAAAACTTGCTTACAACAAAATTTAAGTCCTTGACAATCTCCAATAGAATAAATTTGAAACTTCCTCCAGATCGGATTGCAGGGAAAAGAACACGGTAGTCGCGTAATGCCCTGAAAATTAATTTAAAATGTAGGAGTCACTAATGGAAAATTTCCAATCAATATTTGCGATGGCTTAGCTGAAAATCCCTTACTGAAATCATGCAGCTGTGCTTGGGGCATTGTTCATGTTTGACTGTATTTCATAGCGTTATTATTTGATTTCTACTATGCAAAACTGTCAGGTTTTATACACTAAAAGCACCTGTTATAATGAAATTTTAAAAATAAGTATAACTCACCAAGGATATCGAACTTGCAAGCTTCATTGCACCATAACAAACTACGGGCATAAATAATCATCAAACCTCAAACCACTGAACAGTGAGATTGCTTATCTCATTAAACAAAAGACTTTTGTAATTTTATCTATGTATGTGTGGACCTCTGTGCCGTTTTAGAGTGCGGACAAGGTTTATTCATAAATAACTACTCATCTAATGACTAAGTAGCCCTGAAAAACATATAGAATTTGTACCATGCAGGAAAGCTACAGTTAGTAATACATGTTTTCATTTAAATAACCCCTTTCATGCTTCAATATATAATTTTGCAATGAAGCTGCTCACTGAAAAATATTTATTGGACGTAAACAAATATTGAGGTGTATTTGAAAGGGAGGAAGTGTTGCTACTACTTATGAGCTTTTTAGATTTCTCAGTGCGCGCGCTGGTGTTAGAATAATGAAAGATAAAACCCAAATAAATAGAGCTTTGTGATGTTCATTTCATCCCGTTTCTAATTTCCGAGTGCGCGCCGCCGGTTTTGAGTAGAATAGAGTACAGGGAGACAGACAAAAAAGCGTACAGTAAAGGTCGTGCCGTGGCAGTGGGCTTTACCCGTGATGTGAAATTACCTTATGGAAGTACTTTAACGGTTCTTGTGGCAACCCTACGGCTTTTGCCGCATTGTGTTCTTCCTTGGCATTAAGTTATATAAATAACTTCATTGACGAATTACTTCGAATCCATCTGTCCAGCCTGAGCTGTTGCTCCTGCTCATCCAGTGCAACCGTCAGGTACCATCCCCATGTTTCGGAGATTTAGAGCAAATTCCCACCGATATTCCTGAGTTGTTACCCTCTAACTTATTTTTTCGCCTAGAACACCGTCTCGAGCTGAAAGCCAGCACCTGACTTCAAATTGGTATCACTATTTATTGCTTTATCGCAAAAATATTCATCTGTTATGTCATTTCGCAAGCTTACCATAATTCATTTCGATTGCAATATTTAAGCATTAAATAGTACTTGGTACTCGTACGATACCGCGCAGCGTCAGCCTAATCAACTCAAGTTTGGAGCTCATCCCGTCTGGAAGGGCTAAACGCAATTTGGCGCGTTGGTTCGTTTTGTGGCAGTCAATTGACTCAAACAGACTTTCGACAACTTTCTTGTAATTTGTGTGTTAAATATACGCATATTATATTACTTTCATGTTGATTTCATTGCAAGACGCAAATGCAGTCGCTTATAAAACTCGCAAGCAGATGAAAGATTTACACAGAGTACCCAATTTTCACATTTCCCGAAGCTCAGAGATTGGTCGTCCATGTCAGGACCTGCTCAATGCACCATGGTATCTCCTAATCAATAATAAACACCTTCTATACTTTTCTACCGCTTTGACTTTTGTAAGGAAACACCAGCATTTTCCGTTTAAGACCCGGTCCACCCCATCGTGGCTAAAGAATGCCCTCTTCCTCTCACTAGCGCAAATAGTTCAAACATTGAAATGCGTGTGCATGGTTTACTTAACCCCAGTTTGATAAGCTGACAGGAAATTTTTAAGGTAATCGTTGAATTGTCTTTAATTGCTTGACATTAGACTTGGAGAAAATTACAGAAGACTACTGGAGCTGGTGCTTAGAAAGGCAAGCGAAATGTCGTGAAATTAATGTAGAGTGGGCGTTTGAATTTAAGATACCTACCTCTGAACTTAATAAATAGATGTATTCATTTACATAAACATTAAAATAATTTAAAAGTCGTGTAGCAGAGATGAGCGAAACTACACTTCAGCAAACAAACACCTTTTTAATTATTAAGTTAATGAATATGGAATTTAGAGTAACTTTCCAGAGAGCGAAGAGCTGGTAGTTGTAAAATATCCTACATAATAAATTAACTGTGTATTTCAATTCCAAATGAATTTAATTATAATAAATTTAAAAAAACACGTATATTAATTGTGTTTGATTACTTGTGCATGCAACTAAATCTCTAGCTCTGCCTGTGTTCAATTTGTAGGAATTTTTTAGTATCACTGTACAATATTGGTTAAGTTAATATACATATAGAGATCATTCTGCCTCAACAAAACTGAATCCTACAGGCTAAACCTGATTTCTTTAAATTGGGCTACTACAGCATTACAGTTCTACCCATGTCACAGTTTCGGGGCTTGATATAAGACACAAGCTTCAGCGTATAAAAAATAAATGGGGACGAACCGCCCAAGCAGACAAACAGTCCCAGTACGAGACAGAACTTCGTTAATTACAAAAATGTTGAATAAGCTGCCAATAAATTAAAAACCTGAACTAATTATCCCTTGAATGCCTATTGATTTCGTGTATAATAGAAATAACTGATTTGATGTTCTCAGTAGTTGCTCGACTAATTAACCTGGAAATCGATGCACGAGTTTCTACATTTTCCAGATAAGGGTTAGCGTTCCGTCGCATGAAATGATCAGCTATAGCCTCCGTTCGTTTACAGTACTGTAAATTTATGTAATAACCATTTCCTGGTGGTTTTATGTTGAAGTTATATAAAACTTGAAATAAGTTATGCTACTTGGTGCAATTGGTCATTGATTTGCAATATCAGGCTGTTATAATTGAAGTTTTGTTTTTACACAATTTTCTATCGGTTTCTTGTATTTACAACTAAATAATCAGTTTTCACTTAAACAAACAATACTGGTTTCAATCCATGCTTCACATTATAGGAAATTGCTGCACAATGCTACATGTCATATGTTATACAACAAAGGAGTAAACCACACCAGTCTACGATTGAGCATTTTCATGCACAAGAGGTTAGCCGGCAACATAAGTGCATCGACAGCAATAACAGCAATATAAATAACTAATATCACTAAAAATGTATGAAGACAAAACGAAAGCATTGTCAATGATATAACACAATAATACGCTACAGCTCTAGAAGATTCGGGTAAAGCGAATGTGGCGTGATTGTGAGCGAGGCAAATGGGCAAGGCCAACGACGGCCCATGCGACTGCGTCGAGGGCTCGGGCACCGCGGAGCACTTATTGTCCGAGTACCCGATGGAGACGCAGCACAAACGTTGGGCTGAGAGGTGCTTGGTGTTAATGGGGGTGAAATCGATGAGAGATTTGGAAGACGTCGCTTCGCTCTCGACGCAAGCAGCATAGTAGCGAGTGCTTCGAAAGTTAACGGGAAAGTTCGTAAGACTACAGGTGAAGCGCAACTAAAGGGGCAAAGGGCGGGAGGGCAGTTTAGTTTTTGTAATTAAAAAGTTTACGTGTGGAGTGCAATTAAACTCGGATAAATGGTGGGAGAGTAGTTTAGTTATTGTTATTAGAAATATGAAGTATCCTCACTTGATACACGCAATGGAACGACGGTAAAATCCTCTTTTTCAGCTTCGGCGGTGTCCCTTACTAGAAAGACACCCAACTCTCCACCCAAGGCTTTCGAGGTCTATCTGTATTTCGTTTCCCCTCTGATATTCCATCACCTGGCAATCTGGCTAGTCTAATGGTGTCCATTTTGGACAAGGGTGCATTTCGTTGTTTGAATCTGCATTCTGTCCACTCTACTGTCTGTTATTTCACACAATGGAGATTCAATCTAACTGTTTTTGCCTAATATCGATGTAAGAGTTTTTACCTCCGAGATTATAAGAAGCTGTTTTGTATTGGAGCTATTAGACCTAGTTTCAGTAGCATATGTCATGATATGACAAACCATTGCTTTATAAACTATTTTTTTTTGCTGTCGTAATATACAGTAAGAGCAAAATGAAAGTTCAGCAAAGATGCCTTTGGAATTTTGAAGTCGTATGTATGATAACACCAGAAAGTGACAGTGCCTGGCAGTGGCGAATACCGCAACGTGATCATAACCGTAACCAAGACTTCCCGTAATAAACGCAACGAAATATTTTCAAAGCCTACAAAAGAAGAAAAAGAAGATCATAACCTTACTTTATAATAAATGTCAAATGGCAGCTTTATATTTGCTGGTGTTATACGTGTAATACACATGACTTTGAAATTCCAAAGGCAGCCTTGATGACCTTTATTTTTGCTCATACGATATTTGTTTCTCCAAGTGATATCTCTCAGATATGTTCTTCGACCACTCTCTTGTAGTCTCATTCACTTGCTATTTCTAGTTAGTTAAAAGTCATGATTTATTCTATCGCCCCTCTTTTTATTTCTATCTTGCAACACCCGCAACACCACTGGGTGAATTAAAGTGTTGTTGCCGGTCCTAAGCTCGAATAAAGGAGTAGGACGTCTGTAAACCATGCTAGCAACTTACTTGTATACGTATCATAACAATGCTCACAGAATCAATACAAAAAACCTTTAGTTGCCACATCCTCTTCGATAGTTTCGGAAGTAGCGTCAAAACATCGCAATAAAAGTTCTAATTCACAATATAGCTTGGAGGAATAAATATCAGAAAAATCAGACCTCGGGAATAGAAGAGTGCGACCAGAATAATCTTCACACTTGATATTGGTCGACAAGCTTTTGATGGTGTTGTTTTGCCTGCGTTCAACCACTGAACGGGTATCTGATCACTCTTGACTGGATTGTTAATTTTCATGTTTAAGCATATAGCCAGTTAACATTTGCATGCTTTCTTATTTTTAATTAGCTGTAAGTCTTGTAATTTAGCATAACGAAACGTTCAAGTCCGACCCTATGCAGTGAGCAAATAGGGGAGCAAAATTTCGTATGTACAATACCCAGAAGGCGTTGGCCCACGCCACACAAGGGTAAACTGCTCCTAGTGCATTGTGCCTGCGGCGAGTTTAAATTAGAAGCTAATAAGAGAGCCTCGCAGTGTTAAAGTTTGCTGCATGAGTTTATATGTAGTAACCCGCGTTTGAGTTCCAGCAAACGCCATTTTCATTTTGTAGAGAGGAGTTTTCTAGGCGTTCCGAGAGTTGCGTGTCGTCAGCCGTCATTCCAGCATTTAGCAGCCAGGGTGCGTGGTAAATTTTCACCGTCCAAGGTTTGGTGACGGAAACCAGGAAGAATCCTATACGGGGGTATGAAGAGCTGCAGCCTGATGTTAGCTCTATAAATTGCACCATTCAAGAATTTGACCTATATATGTTGACGTGACGCCAAAGAGCTGAGGCTTTGTTTTTCAGCTGGTATGGCTGCGATTCAGTTCTCACCTTTCAATTTCCGAGAGATGATTGCAGTTACGCGATAAGTGTTCGCTATCAGTTGTGGAAAGCTTTCGCAGCACAACATAATGTGCTTCATTAGTCAAATAATAAGTATGCGAATTGAGAATACGGGTTTTGATGCACGAATTCCGATGACGGATTTCGAAGCACTTTAATGCTTTTAAAAACAGTTATTTGGGCGTATATTAATATTGATTAAATAGTATTGCGCGTGGCAGAAATCATTATTCTCCCGTTGTATAAATGCCTCCATTGCCCATAGTGTTGATGATTCTTAGGAATGGCCAATCATTTTAAAGTCAATATATTTGTGTAGACAAATTGGCGTTTCTTGTGGGTATGTTTGAAGTCAGTTCCAGCCCGAGAACACTAATGGTTCGTAACTATTACTGGGGTATTTAAGAGAGTTTCATGCATACTGAGCTGAGTTAGTAAGGTAAACAAACAGGGCAATAACTGATACAATACTAAGTTGTACGGATGGGCTAAAAAAGCTACCGTTACACCACGTAGACCATGTTTCGTCATCAGCTACAACAGTTTTAAAAAAATTGTTAGGTCCTTGTCAGGGCAGTTCACTTTTTCGATTTGTTCACTATTTAGGATAATTTAAAAAAAAATTACAAAAAAGAATTTATTATTACAAGAACAACTTAAAAATCGGTATAACTACATACTTAATCGAACAATGCCTATATATTGTTTCTGAACAAAAGAATCCAGTTTAACTTGCTTATATTTTATTTTTAGACTACGCGTAAAGCTTTTTCTCTTAGGTTTCTTAATATTAACATGTCCGAATAGTTGATATAATTTTTTTCAGCTCACTGAATAATGCCGTAAACCAAGCATACAGCTTTTTTTCCATTCGCGGTAAGTTGTTTTTTCG
>OW679198.1:138160557-138283587 GCA_940337035.1 Agriotes lineatus | reverse complement strand
TGACATGACCATTCCAAACATATAACTTTCATAACTTTTTTCTCTATCTCTTACGGTTTAGCTGCTGAAACAGCGTCCCGGTCGGACGGAAATCACGTGATTTCTCGAAAACCGGAAGTGTCACGTGACTGAAATTCGGTTCCTGACCTGAAATGACCATTCCAAACATATAACTTTCATAAATTTTTTCTCTATCTCTTACGGTTTGGCTGCTGAAACAGCGTCCCGGACGGACCAGAGTCCCGACGGACGGAAATCACGTGATTTATCGAAAACCGTAAGTGTCACGTGACTGAAATTCGGTTCCTGACCTGGCATGACCATTCCAAACATATAACTTTCATAACTTTTTTCACTATCTCTTAGGGTTTGGCTGCTGAAACAGCGTCCCGGTCGGACGGAAATCACGTGATTTCTCGAAAACCGGAAGTGTCACGTGACTGAAATTCGGTTCCTGACCTGGCATGACCATTCCAAACATATAACTTTCATAACTTTTTTCTCTATCTCTTACGGTTTGGCTGCTGAAACAGCGTCCCGGACGGACCAGAGTCCCGGACGGACGGAAATCACGTGATTTATCGAAAACCGTAAGTGTCACGTGACTGAAATTCTGTTGCTGACCTGAAATGACCATTCCAAACATATAACTTTCATAACTTTTTTCTCTATCTCTTACGGTTTGGCTGCTGAAACAGCGTCCCGGACGCATTTAAGCAAAACGTACATTGCGGCAGCACCTACGCAGTAATGAACGGTTTTCATTGGTAAGCGCCGAACAACAGTACGGATTGCCGATAAGGTACTGATCGCGAGTACGTTTTGCTCTCAATGTTCAAATTGAAATCCAAAAGCGTTTTTTCAGTACCAAAAAGAAAACGCAGAAAAAAATGTTTTGTCCAAGCCAGACAACGAAGAAAAAATCTCTGTTCATTTCATGTTGCGCAGTCGGTGTGGAGATGGTTGTTCGAAAAAAAAGCCTAATATACCGAAAGACTGTCGCCAATAGTTATATTATTCTTTCAAGAATATTTTAATAGCATCGTCTGCATCTGAAGCGGATGACGCATTAGAGAGATCCACCAATATGGAAATTGCAACAAAATATCCCACCTGCTTACAATACATAACCAAATATTGGACTCGTCGACAGGATTGGTTTTTAGCTTATCGCGATGGTACAACTCATGGGTATCAAACTAACAATCTTTCAGAAGTGTGTGTTCGCCTATATAAAGAATATTCGGTAACCCCACCTAAGAAAAGCTCCTTTCGGTGCTTTCCAAGAATACTTGGCCTCACTGTTTCGCTGGTACAATGCAATGTTATGAACAAGTTATTTATAAAAAAAAAATTTTTCCGACGACCATACCTCAAAAGTTGATGTTGCCTTCATTTTCGGAGGACCTATCGTATGAAAACGATCCAAGACTTCAGGAAGGTTCCTGGCGACCGTAATCGTGTACACATATGTACACCGCACATCACGTTTAGGCACCCTCCAATACGAGGAAGGGATCTAGTGGGCTGGGACTTTCGCCAAAAGATCCGCACAGCCGAGACGGAGATTTGGTATAGTGGGTTCATTAGTCGGTTGGCACGAATTTTAGAGATATTGGACTCAGAGTGGTTTTCGATATGAGGGAATTTCAATACTTCGTACACTTCGTGTCGAAGTAATATTGTACTCTCTCGTTGCAAATCGTACAACGTAGTGCCCCTTGTTGATGTCACTTGTACAACAATGGAACAATATTACATTAGACGACTAAGGAATTTTGCCAACAGAAGGTGTAATAGCGAGCTCGCATCGAAGGTATATCAATCGAAAGCCTCCTACATAACAAAAGAAATTATATTAAGAATTGACAATTTCACATACAGTGTCTAGAGCGAAACCGAAGAACACTTGTTATATCAGGTTGATGTCGAAACTGGATGCTGCACATGCCCTGTTGGTCGTCTGGGCAAAATTTGTAAACGCCAAGCTGGGGATTATTGGTTTAATTATGGCCCAGAAACAAATGATACTGATGATCGTTTTCTTATTGTACGCTTGGGTTTGAGAAAAAAATGCTAAAAGTAAAGATTTTTAGAGGCCGCTGAAGATAGTTGTCGTGGAAGCGCAGGATGATACGAGCACATCAAAGTCATTATGCCTTAAGAGTCAAAATGACGAACAGTCTCACGTTGGGATCACAGGTAACATATTATCTGGCATTGAGAGTCAAGTGCAATGTGATCCGGAAAATTTGTTGGATGAATTGATCACTCTTATGAGGGAACGTCATGAGAAATTTGGCACTTCTGCTGCTTCTGTAGTTAAGTTTTCAACGCGCTTTAAAAACATTACAACTAGGAGTGCTTGGGATAGTTTTTTAAATTCCGTGGGATGGAGTATTCCTCTGAGACGTTCTCGTGGAGCAATGAAAGTTCAGCCAACTTCCACTGCCAGAAGAAGACTTAATGTTACCAGAGGCAGCAAAAGAATGCCGAGTGGTAGACCAGCTGAAGAGGCAAAAAGAACAAATCAGAAGAGAAAAAATAATCTCGCCCTAAATGTGGAAAGCAACGTCGCAAATGCTAAATTCCATGCAGTGGTCATTAAATAAACGAATGAAACAAATTTTTGTTTGTTAACTTTGCAACTTTTTGAATGTTTGTTTTTGTTTAACATTTGTGTACCTGTCTCAATACATAGCTCGATTCCGAACCTATATTACCGCCCTACCTAGCCGCCTTCCCTTTACGCAATTGCATGGCACCATTTGGCAAAACGTACGTGCGGTCAGTACCTTATCGGCAATCCGTACTGTTGTTCGGCGCTGACCAATGAAAACCGTTCATTACTGCGTAGGTGCTCGTGCCATGTACGTTGTGCTTAAATGCGTCCCGGACGGACCAGAGTCCCGACGGACGGAAATCACGTGATTTCTCGAAAACCGGAAGTGTCACGTGACTGAAATTCGGTTCCTGACCTGAAATGACCATTCCAAACATATAACTTTCATAACTTTTTTCTCTATCTGTTACGGTTTGGCTGCTGAAACAGCGTCCCGGACGGACCAGAGTCCCGGACGGACGGAAATCACGTGATTTCTCGAAAACCGGAAGTGTCACGTGGCTGAAATTCGGTTCCTGACCTGACATGACCATTCCAAACATATAACTTTCATAACTTTTTTCTCTATCTGTTACGGTTTGGCTGCTGAAACAGCGTCCCGGACGGACCAGCGTCCCGGACAGACAAGTCTATTAGATAAAGGACAAGCAATCCAGTGAGACAAATGTCTCATTTAAAAAAACAAAAAAGACCGTTTTTCAAATAGAACGCGTATTAAATAAAAACTGTACCCAGACCTGGAAGGTGTCAAAGTGGTTGCCTAACCGATCGACGTTTTAAGGCGCAGAGGGTCGCAGTTCCGTTTGGCTGCTGAAACATTTTTATTTAATACGCGTTCTATTTGAAAAACGGTCTTTTTTGTGATTTCTCGAAAACCGGAAGTGTCACGTGACTGAAATTCGGTTCCTAACCTGACATAACCATTCCAAACATATAACTTTCATAACTTTTTTCTCTATCTCTTACGGTTTGGCTGCTGAAACAGCGTCCCGGACGGACGAACAGACAAGTCTACAGCGTCCCGGACGGACGGACAGACAAGTCTATTAGATAAAGGATGATATTAGAAATGTCAAATTTGACAAACAATTTATTTTACGTCAATAGATTTTTATTTTCAAAGAGGACGTGATAAAATTGATTAATTACTAAGAAATGTCAATCATAGATTACGTCCTCATTGACAGAAAACATAAAAAGGAAATACAAGATGTTAGAGTGTACAGGGGCGCTGAGATAGAAAGTGATCACCATCTGTTTAAAGCGAAAATTTGTATGCATACTGAAACAAGTAACAAAAAAGTAAAAGAAATAATATGTAAAAAAGATAATATTTCACTGAAGACTTACAAACTGAGATATAATGAAATAGCTAAAAGATTTAGAGAAGACGTAGAAGCCAAAGTTAACGATCTAGGAAATGATACGTACGAAAGGGATATAGAAGCATTATGGGAAGCATTTAAGGACATATTAATACGAACAACAGCTGAAACATGTGGAATGTATAAAAAAGTAAATAGTAAAAAACAAACAGCATGGTGGACGAATGATATAATAGAAGAAGTTAAGATAAAGAAGAAATTGTGGAAAGAATATCTAAATAACAAGAAGGTAGAAAGCTACAACAAATACAAAGCGCAGAGATGCAAAGTGAAACTACTGGTGATAGAGGAAAAGAAAAAGACATGGGATCAGTTCGGTACAAAGCTGGAAGAAGATGCGAAATCCAATCAGAAATTATTCTATAAAACATTAAAAAACTTAAGAAAAGGAAAACAGGAAAAAATACATTTTGTAAAGGATAAAGACGGGAAACTTTTAAAAGAAGGAAATCAGATAATGCACAGATGGAGTGAATATTTTCAAGAACTGTTGAACTATGAAGAAACGGAAATGGAGGTGATAGAAGAATACCCAGATGGAAAAGACGACCACATGCAAGAAGATAATATAAAAACTGAAGAAATCGAAGAGGCGATAAGAAAGCTAAAAAGTGGAAAATCGGCAGGCCATGATAAGATAACCGCTGAAATGTTGAAAAGTCTGGGGCCAAAAGCAACCAGGTTATTAGAAAGAATATTCCAGAAGGCGTGGCATGAGGGGAAAATTCCTAAGGATTGGGAAATAGGCATAATAATGCCAATACACAAAAAAGGTGATGCGATGAAGTGTGATAACTATAGAGGGATTACATTACTTAGTATTGTTGGAAAAGTGTATGAAAGAATACTAAATAATCGACTATTAACACATATAGAACCCCAATTAGAAGAGACCCAGTCAGGATTTAGGAAAGGAAGAAGTATCCAAGACAATGTATTCACAGTAAAACAAATTGCAGAGAAATTACTAAGGCAAAGCAGACAAGGGTATATAGCATACGTCGACCTAGAAAAAGCCTTCGACAGAGCTCCGAGAAAATTAATATGGAACAGTTTGAAAAGAAGAGGAGTAAAACAAAGACTCAGGAAAGCAGTAGAAGGTATGTACAAACATAACATAAACTATGTAAGGACTGGAAACATGGAGACGCAGACATTTGAAATTAATGAAGGCCTACGTCAAGGAGGAGTATTGAGCCCTACGCTTTTTACAATACTTATGGATGACGCTACAAAAGAAGTAAAGAAGAAAGCAAAAGCCCTACATATTGGATTTCATAAAATGAAACAGACAGTACTTGGCGAATGTACTTTTGCAGACGATATAGTCGTTTTTGCCAATAACGAAAAACAACTGCAGAACAACTTAAATGAGTGGAACAATGTGCTTAAGAATATGAAAATGAAAATAAATAAAGACAAAACAAAAGTGATGACGTTAGGGAAGGAGCAAAAAAACATTAAAATAGAGATCGAAGGGGTACAACTGGAACAAGTTAACACATATAAATATCTAGGAGTTCAAACGGATCCTCAGGGAAGCTGTGAAACAGAAGTGAAAGCAAGAATAGAATCAACAGCTAAACTATATCATTCGCTCAATAGAACTTTCTTGAATCAGAAAAATATAAGCAAGAAAACAAAAATGACTGTGTTTAGAACCATATTTAGACCAATATTGATTTATGGCTGTGAGAGTTGGGTATTGAATAATGCAATAAAAAGCAAATTACAAGCGATGGAAATGAGATATTTGAGGAAGGTGAAAGGAATAACCAGAAGAGATAGACTAAGGAATGAGCAAGTAAGAGAGGAATTGGAAGTGCAATCCGTACTGGAAATTGTAGAACAGCATCAGCTAAGATGGTGTGGACATTTGATAAGAATGCAAGAGGACAGAATGGTAAAATGTATCTGGCAAGCCCGAACACAAACAAAAAGAGGAAGAGGTCGACCACCACTAACATGGGACAAGACTATCAGCACAATTCTAGCGAAGAAGGGAAAAACATGGGAGAATGCAAAGGCAATGGCAAGGAATAAGAAGCAGTGGGCAAAATTTGTGCATGAACAATAAACTGAACATAATACCCTTACACCTACGGGTAGAAAGGGATAGGATTATATATATACTAAGAAATGTCAATTTTGTTCGTTGAATAGTCCTTCAAATGCCGCTTGCAGCCTACGAATTGCATGAATTTTTGTCAAAGTGTTTATTCATGTTTATTGCTTCAAATTTCGTCTCGTACTGTCGCACTCGACCAATTTACATCGAAGCAATAAACACTCATACACTTTGACAAAAATTTTCGGCAATTTGTCTACCGCTCGCGGTATTGTATATGAACATTTCTTCAAAACCATCTTGAGTGTTGTATGTTACTATATACATGCTCCGATTTCATCTATAATTTTGCTGTTTACCAGTACCTAGCTTGCATCTTATCAGTTCTTTTGCTGCTGCCATGCATTTATTATTTTCTGTAGATATATTCACGCTATGCTGTGCAGCTATATATCGTGTTCCACAATTTTTGCTATTTCACCGTTCCAACGTTTCTTCGGTCTTCCTTGGTTTCTTTTCGTGTCTGCTCTTGCCTTCGATATTAACTTCACTAGATCTAATTTCCCATTCTTATATGGCATCCAAACCAGCTTAGCTGTCTCTCCTCAATTGTGGACTAGATCGGTGACACCTTCAAAACGAATGGAACACCGATCAATCGTAGATTCCTTAGGTTATAATAAACCGATTAAACCTAATATATCTTAGTACAAAGTCCCTCCGGTAAAAAGTTATAGGGCCTTGAGCATTAATTTTGTATTTATTCTTTTTATGTTAATTTCCATAAACGATTTCAACTTTGGCATACATCCTTACTATTATGTATTGTACTAATGGAAAAACTCTCGTAAACTAGATATGACGGTAAGCGGCACTTTACCTATCTTTAAAATATTTTTTAGCTCTAGCTTTCTTATCTGTAATTTTTTTGTAATTTTAGGTAATTCTCTGACAGAATTAAAGTGTCTAAAAATAACGTACTCTTAGTTCATAACTGCAAGAGCAACCGTTTGCCTTAAAATTCCTATCAAAGTTTTGGGTTGTAATTAAGACGTGTAATTATTAAGTAGCCATGATAATAAAAACAGTAGGGTAGTAATTGTGATCTGGTAACAACAATGATGTTGGTGACAGAGATGATTTTCGTTTGTTTATAATAATGCCGCGACATAACGAATATTCCATCTTTGGAGACTTTGTTTCGTGAATTGAACTTTAAGGCCCTATAACTTCTTATTGTGGAGACTTTGTGCTAAGGTATATTAAGTTTAATCGGTTTATTATGCCCTAACGAATATATGATTATTCAATGTCCCATTCTTTTTGAGATACCCTATTTTATATACTCCTATGCTCCGAAGAATCTTCATCTCAGCTGCTCGAATTTTAGTAGACTGCAGCTTGTGGTTAAGTGTCCACGATTCACTTCCATATGTCAGGATTGGAACCTGTATTAATTTATAGATTTTGACTTTGGTACCTACTCTTCTAATTTTTTTTGAAAAACAATGATTTTAGAGTATTGAAGAGTTTGGAGCAGTTTATATAATGTTCTTATATTATTTTTATCATGCTGCACAGCTTTAAGTGCTTTCTCTAATTAAATATTCTTTAATAATCAAATTTGGTACAGACCTTCATTAAACAGCAAAGGTAATTGTACTATGTATATCTTAAGTCCTTGTTTTTTTTTATTTAGAAATTTTATGCTTCAACTACTTTGATTATTAGCAGTATGATAGTTGCAGTAATAGTAATAATGATAAAATACTTTATGTAAGTTGCTTGCATCTATGAACTATAGCAGTGTGGGAATATCACTAAGGCTTCCTTCACTTGTTATGAAATTTGGCACTCCAACCTGTAGGCTTCATAATCCTTACATCTGACGCGTAAATGGTCTCTTGTTAGTAGAGCATTACAGCTGATGAATAATGGGTGGTCTATCTTCTGTGGAAGATAGGAGTGTGTAAGATGGATGTGATCAATTGTGATTCTGTTTGGGCAATTCAATACTTTCTTTTTGTGGTCATTTGCTATGGCATAGGGGTGGCGAACCATTGGCACGCGTGCCATTGATGGCACGCCACAAAATAATTTGGGCACGGCAGTAATTAAGGAATTTAGGTACCTAATCGAAACAATTTATATTTAACAACGGATTGAACATGAAACTTCAAGGCGCAAATAAAACAATTATTGTTATGATAGATCTCATTCATGCTTTCGAACCTAAACTGCAAGTTTTCAGTAACGATATTGTTACCAAAAACTACAAGTATTTATCCATATATGTATTATACATATATTGCTAGTAGGACCTCGGAACGTCCGAAAACATTACGGCGCCGCCATAGTCTCACTTAGAGTATAACGCGTCTCGTGCGCATGCGTGAGAATTCGAACTCTGCCTTTAGAAGCGAATTTTAAACTTGACCACTTCCCCATTGGGCAGACGACGCCGCCGCGCTTGCGCACACCTCACCATTATACATTGAAGAGTTGGTAGTCTGTCTCACTTGCTTCGTGAGTTTCCCACTCATAGCCGCTAGCAATATAGTAAGTATTACATATATTCTTCTTCTTCTACGTGTTTTAGGATTTCTGCTGTTTATTCTACGGACGACGATACCCAACTTTGTCTCCATCTGTTTGGGGGTCTTCCCACTGGTCTTCTTCCTGGGGGTTTTTGGTCTCTGCTTATTTTTACCAATCTCTCGTCTGACATTCTATTGATATGTTCATTCCATCCCTTCTTTCGTTCTTTGGACCATTTGACGACGTCTTGTATTTTACACTCATTTCTTATAGATACATTTGTTTTGCGGTCGTGTAAGGTGACTCCTTGGATTGAGCGTAGTGTTTTCATTTCAACTGTCCTCATTTTTTGTTTTGTCTTTTTGGTTTCGGCACGTGTCTCTACGGCATATGTTAGCACAGGACGCACTATGGACTTATAAATTTTTACCTTGCTTTCAGTCTGCATGTACTTGTTCCGCCATATGGTTTGTCTTAGGCAACCCGATATTTTTAATGCTTTCATGGCTTGTGTTTGTGTTTCACTTAGTAGATTGCGATCACTTGAAATCTCTATCCCCATATAAGTAAAACTCATGATACTACTACTACTAAGATAAACCCACGCGGCGATCGAATTTCGTACTGCGTTGCGCATGACGTCACTCTGTGACAAAAATGCTGCTTGACGGTATGGAAATGCATTGCTTTAAAGAGGTTTTTATTAATGTTTACTGTTTAGTAGCATATTTTATTATAATATTGATATATTACATTTTATTCAATATTATAATAGTATAAGAGATATTTCTTTTATTATTTAATGTAGAATTTATGGTCCATAATAGAATAAGCCCTTAAATAAAGTAGGTAGGTGCTGGATATAATAAATTATCTTCAAAGTTTAGCATTGTATAAAGTTTTTTTTTTGTAAAAAACTAACAATAAACGATTTTGAATACTAGAGTATGTAAATTTAAAAGTAAAGGAAGATAACAACATATGAAGAGTGAAAAGTTTAAGGCTTATTCATTATCAAAAATTATTACTTTAATCCCTAGCGCAAAAAAACGGGCTTCTGTTTTTTAAAATTTAAATAAATATTGTTAATTTTAAAGGAATACCTCTGTATAAAAATATGAGTGATATATACGAGCATATGTATACTGGGTGTCCACTCTCAAAGTCAAACATAGGCAATGAACATTGTGCATTTGATTTTTAGGTATTTTTCCATTATTTCTATACTATATCAGTAAATATTATTATTACTAGTATTATTTGATGTGCAACAATTTTATCTTTCTATTGAGACCATTATCTTTCCTGTAAGTTGAATTGGCGAGTAGAAGTCAACAAAATCGTTCAATGCAATGTTAGATTCCTATGTTCGAGTTTGAGAACGGACACCCGGTATATATTATTAACTATTTTTTTGGATTTTTATGGGTAGGTGTAAAACATTTGTAGTAATAAACAATTTTGTTTAATTTATTAAGTACACATTATTTATTTACATATTATTTACATGTTATTTACAAAATTTACACATTTACACAAGAGAACCAAGTTTTATTACGACTTATTTTACAATTTTTGTAATTTTTCTCTTCTTCACTTTGGATTTTTCTTTAATATCTCTATTCAATATTCTAATTTTAAAATACATTTTGCATCGAAAGAAAAGATGCTTGGCCTCTGTACTTAAATTGATAGATTCCGCTAAATCCATTAGGACTTTTAAATAATTTTTGGACAATTTTAATGTCTCCCCATTAAAATTGTTAAAAATGTGGTCGAGTTCATTACATTTAGTTAGAAAATCTAAGTTTGGTTTTAGTAGACCGCCTTCGGAAAGATGGTTTACCCAGGAAGACATTTCATTACTGTCTGGAATATAACCAAGTATTTCTTTTTTCTGTAGCTTAAAAGCAATGAACCCAGCCAAATTTTCTAAACCATTTCATTCCAGATCTTGAACATGCTGTTTGATAACATTTTCCTGAACATCAGCAGAATGATTTTGATCTGCATGCTCATCGTTTTCGTATGTATTAAGGTTCGAAACACCACTTATGCTTGCAATAGCAATATTTGGAGTGTCCTCTATTTTAACAATGTTTGCCGATTCTGAAATGATATCATCATTTCGCCCCATAAAATAATTTCTTAACCTATATTTAAATTGTAAAGCAGTTGGGTGATCATATAAACCTCCAATTGCTAGTATAATGGAAAAAAGTCCTTCCAGCGGATCCTGATTTAAATGATATGTTAATAAATATTTTATATTAAAATCCCCTTTCATATCAATAAAAAGTTGTTTCAAAGACCTAATACTAATAATTATACCGCGCTGAAATGGCAACAAAGTGTTAGTGTTCTTGATGTTTTCACATTAAATTTGTGTTGCTGGTGCAACAAAGTGTTAGTGTTCTTGATGTTTTCACATTAAATTTGTGTTGCTGGTAACACTTTAGAATCCATTGTTAACAAACATGTTTGTCCCTTGGAAAACTAAAGAAACGGCAATCCGAAACTTTCTTGCTCTTTTTGTTGTTGTTGCTTATACAACCCATCACTGCACAGTACACCATTGTAATAAATGTTTAATGCAATGTTTTAATTTTAATTTATTAAATTTCACGCACATATATCTGCAAACAAAACGAATAACACATTAAACACCGAACCGAAACCTTTAACCGCCGTACAAACTGCCTGCTGCTGTGGAAATTTGTCACAGAGTGACGTCAGGCGTGCGAGAGAGATGGGCTTATCCCATGCGCTTGGGTTTATCTTAGTAGTAGTAGTATCATGAGTAAAACTCATCACCTGTTGTATGATTTTGCTTTCCAACTCTAATTTGCAACGCAGAGGTTCTTTGGACACTACTAAGGTTTTTGTCTTTTCTGTTGATATTTCCATATTATATTGTTTTGCAGTTATATTAAATTTGTGTAATAACCTTTGGAGATTGTCTTCATTGGTGGCTAGTAACACCGCGTCATCTGCATAACACAATATATTTATGTTTTTGTGTCCCATTTTATAGCCTGTCATACTCCGCACTTCCTTTATTATTTGATCCATAATAAGGTTAAATAGAAACGGACTTAAAGAATCTCCCTGTCTTACACCTTGTGCAACTTTTATTTGCTCTGTCGATATATTATTTGACTTTACAATGGTTTGATTGTCAGTGTTAATATCTTCGATGGTTTGTATTAATTTTTCTGGTACATCGTGTTTGTAAAGCAAGGTAAGTACATCATTTAATCTGATTTTGTCAAATGCCTTAGTCAAGTCTACGAAGCACATATACACTGGGCAGTTAAATTCAATTGCCTTTTCTACAATTTGTCGTGTGATAAATATTGCATCGGTGGTGCTTCTGTTTTTTCTAAACCCTTGTTGTATTACATATATATATTACATATATGTATTTCCCAAACTTGAAAAAAATCTCCAGAGATTTGAATTCACATGAAAAACCAGACCAAGCAAAAGTCACTGAAGAGTTTAATTCGGTAATTAATTCTTCAATCAAAGAATTTTCAACGAGATTTTCTCAGTTCGAAGAATTATCGGAAACACTGAAATTTAATATATATCCTGATGTAACTTCACTTGATAAACTGAACTTGGCCAAATTTGATTGGTTGAAAATTGAAGAAATTTAAATGCAGCTGATTGATTTCTAATCTAGTTCAATATGGATTCAAAAAGTTTTCGAAACAAGGAAAGAGTTGGAATTAAATGAAATAGAAATACTATATGTATCAGGTAATATAAGTAAAAATGCCAATATCAAAATTATGGAAACGTGGAATTCAATTCCAGACACATTTAGCAGTCTGAAGAAGCTGGCCTTTGCTATCTTAACAATATTTTCATCTACCTATGCTTGTGAGTAATTATTGAATAACATTAAAGACTCGCTTATAAGCCGTTTCTCAGATGAATCCAGTGCAGCTTGCATTCTGCTAAAAGTAACAAAGTATGGAGCTAATATAAGTTATTTAGCATCTAATTTGCAACAGCAGAAGCACGAATTTTTTCTTTCATTTAAATAAACATAACGTCACTATTGCTGTACAAAATGTATATTTTTTGTTGCAAATAAAGATTTTTAAGTTGATAGTATTTAGTTTTATTTTTTCCCCATTAATCACTAAGTCAAGATTGTTTGATGGCACGCCATGGCCTCATTAAACATTTCTTTAGAAAAAATGGCACGTAGATGAATAAAGGTTCGCCACCCCTGTCCTACATAAATACAACATTTCTCGACGAACACATCTACATATCTGATATTCTTTCGAAACCACCGCCCTCTTAAATACACCACTATTCAAAGCCAATTCTTAACATTGAAATGGACTTGTTTGTAATTGGCAAGAAAGAACGAGATGAGGAAACCAGTTGCCTGCAGTTTCATATAAATTAAGAGTCTACACTCACCATTTTCTAATGATCTTATATAATATAAAATTCAAAGCAGATGAATGAACATGAAGTTTATATATTATTGCACACATTGTAGGTATGTTTGTCAACAACTACATTATAATATGAGGTATTAGACATCAGTAGCACACTTCGTGGTTGCAAATGATAAGACTTTTTTGTAATTTTTCGTAATTCTAGAAATTCACTTTGCTGTGATAGTCACCTGTTGTAGTCGCAAGTTAAAACATTAACGCTATATTTTTACAGTCATCTTCCTTCATATTCATAAGCATGAACGATAAGTCTATGTTATTTTATAGTAGAATTTCTTACAAATCTGCAGCTTCTAAAAGTAGTAAACCATTTTTAAATGTACAATCGTACAATAATTCTTAAATCGCTTGACTTACCTATTGTCTCCACGACTTTATATAGATATGCAAATTTTCATTGCTAATCAGTTAGGATTTGCTTGTAGGTACATATTTAGAATCAAATGCAAGCTAGAATAATTGGAACTAAGGTGATTCAACCTTATATCCCTAATATTGGCGCGGGAAAGATGAGCTAGCTTGCGCCTACTTTTCTGTAGGTAGGCCACCCATCGTACACTAGACTTGTTTGTTTATTGAGAGTTTTAATTTTAACTAAATAATAATAGATAGTTATAAACATTTACTTCAATTAATCAATAGAAAAAATAATTTAGCATAATGTTGTAGTATAGTTCTAATTAGTTATTAAGATGGCATTAAATATTTTAAAAAATGTAACAGCTACCACTCGCATGTTATTGGGCAATATCGCTAACTATATAAGCAAGCGACTGACAGTAGATCAATGTACTCGCTTCGGCGGTACATATACTAAAATTGGAACGATACAGAGAAGATTAGCATGGCCCCTGCGCAAGGATGACACGCAAAATCGTGAAGCGTTCCACATTTTTTTGACAAATCGCCATCGGGAAAGGTTTGAGGTTTTATCAATGAAAACAACACATTGACATTTTTGTCATTTCAGGTACTTAAGCTGTTTCGTTTATAATTCTTTTGACGTCGACTTTTCATCATTTCCAAATAGTCCAGGCAAATTTGAACGGATATTGGGGTTTGCAAGAAGTAATTCCGAACATTTTTAAAATTAATATAATAGATAGCTCTGCTGTATTGATGTAGAATGCACATATAAAAATCCCAAAAAATCTCACTTGAGCTAAAGCCCCTATTTTGAAAAATGTCCACCGACCCTCTATTTTTTGAAATAGATATTTATGCATTAAGGGAGATATGAATATGTTTTTTCCCTGAGGTTGACATGTGTTACGGACCGAGGGCTCTGGCCCGAGGTCTGTAAGTCAACTGAAGGTAAACTACATGTATATCTCCCGTGGTGCATACAATATTTTATCTACTAGCATATTCGTGAAAATAGTATGAAATTTCAAAATGTCATAATGACATTTAAAATTAGAATATGTAAGTCACATCAAGGATTGCCTCATTGTATGGTTGCTAAGACGTTAATTGTAGTTGCATTGTTACCATGAGTTTGAGAGATAAATAATTTGACAAGTCCCTTGGGAGTTATGAGTAGCTTTTCATATTTTGTTTCTATGACGAAAATGTACAATATCATGTTGCTAGTAGATAAACCAAATCTCATACCACTGATTCAATTTTGAATTTCTTTTTTTGGTTATGCTACTCTACTTTCGGTACTATAATACTTATTGGTTTCATTAGTACAAAAAATGCATGATTTCGGGACAAGTAAGACAGATCGCCGGACGACGCGCAGCGGAGTCCGGCGAGTCTTACGCGTCCCGAAAACGCATTTTTTGTGCGGATGAAACATACTATTTTTTCTCCAACTACTCATAAATTCGGTAATATGACTTATTATTTAGAATCAAACACTGTAGGTTATATTGTAGAACTGTCATGAGTCATGGCTCAAATAATCATTATACGGGGAAAATAAACAACAACGACGGCGAATGCCGAATATTGACAAAGCGTTTGTTTTTTATTTAAAATTTAACATGTAAAACCCTATCTTGCGTCCATTTTTGTACTAGTGCAAATATGAATCGAAAAGTGTACAGTTGCCAATGTAATTGGTGAACATCCCGAAATGGCTTACTTTTTATACAAAATTATTCAGTAATAATAGGACGAGAGGTCAAAATATTGCCGACAATAATTTTTGAGATTCAGATACGAGTTTCTGCAGCGAAGAAAATAACGACGAGTGCTTGCACGAGTAATTATTTTCTAAAGCAACAGAAACGAGACAATGTGAAGAGCAAAAATTTTAGGCAATATTTCGACCTAGAGTCCTATTCGTCTTGACAATTTAACTTTTCTTTAAAAAATAGTTACAGAAAAAATTGTCGCTGAAATAAAGCTCCTCGAAATATTGTCACAACAATAATCGTTACAGAAAAAATTGTCGCTGAAATAAAGCTCCTCGAATTATTATCAGTTGTAATATAACAAGTGGAATGATTATTATCGATGATTTTTTTCCGAGTTAAAACCGGAACCTAAATTTAACGAGTGCGTAGCACGAGTTAAATTTGCTGTTTCGGTTTTAACGAGTAAAAAAATATCGATCATTAATCATTACACGAATTATATTTGGAAAGAGAATATATTGAATGAAATGTAAAATATCAAATATTTACTTTTGGTTCTTAGGTTGGCACTGTTAATGTTGGTTACCCTGCTGTCAATTTTAAGTCTATGTCAAATTCGATGTTAGCAGGTTAGATTTTCCGTCAGTTTTGACACAAACTGACACAAAACCTAACCTGCTAACGTCGAATTTGACACAGACTTAAAATTGACAGCAGGGTAACCAACGTTAACAGTGCCAACCTAAAAAAAAATCACAACCATTTATGATCACCCGTAAAAACAATTACGAAAATAAATTACTACCGCTGTGATAATGTGTAACTAGGCATTTGCATGCCCCTCATTGGTTGAAATAGCGTCACGTGATACATGAATTATATTCTCGCTGAAATAATCGTTTGATTGGTAGTTTCTTTTTAAATTGAAGAATGCCATTGGTTGACAATGACAACAGTTAAATTGTCGACACTATGGCGTCTTATCCGTGTGGTTGGAGAAAAAAGTGTTATTACGTCATTAACAAAAAATTCATAAATAATCCCAGAAAAAATACTCAATAATTTTTAATATAATTTAGTAAGTGTAAGCTGTGCTTACTACATGATATATTTATTAAAAATGAAAATACTTCATATACAAGTTTTAGATTATATAATTAGCTTTCACTTGATTTGTTACGTATCTTTCTAGTTCAAATATTAAGGGAGTTATGATTAATTATTGGTAAACGTGCATCAAGTTTTAAACCTACCAGCAGCGCAATGTCACCCCGACTTTACGTCTCACCCCTGACCCCCGTCCTCCGCCCATGTTTAGTTCTTGCAAACTAGTCGTATCCTATATCCCGTATTTCTAGTTTGTGCGTAATCATTGAAGGATTATACTAAAATGGACGTGTTAAATATTTGTGTATTTTGTAAAAAAAACTTTCAATGACGGTAAAGTAGTTAGTGTAGGACCAAAAGGATTGCAGTCGCTTATAACATGTGAGCAAACGAAAATGAAATCAAGCTTGGCTTTGAAATATTTGTTTGTGTTGGTGGCACTGTAAGTCTATGTCAAATTCGAAGTTAGCAGGTTAGGTTTTGAGTCAATCTGTGTCAAAACTGACGCAAAACCTAACCTGCTAACCTTGATTTCATTTTCGTTTGCTCACATGTTACTTGCAAGTAAAAAGAAATGTGACCAGATTTTCGAAGAATTAAAAAACCTTGACGAACATTAAGGTTTATGTAGCGTGTAGAAAAAATTATACCCGTGAAGAGTATGTGAAAAAAAATGCACAAAAACCTGCAAATAAAAACCCGAACGAACAAACATTGAGATCTTCGTCACAAGCTTTTGATTTTAAAAATAATAGTTTAGTCTGTGGAGAAACTATTTGCATCGAAAAAGAAAAAAAGAAGCCAAAGCAATACAGGCAAGACTTTAGAAACGTTACGGAACTCCATATGAAAGAAAAACTTTTGGAGATTTGCAAAAACATATGTGACGACGTAGGAAGGCAAATATTAATTCGTATAAGTAACATTATTGATTTATAGTAGCTGCCGAAGATAAATACCATTTAAGTTGTTACAAAAATTTAATCCGCGGTACTCCAAGTTGTTCTAAGGAGTCACAAGAAAAAAGCGAAAAACAAAGTGCATTTGTAAAATTGTGTGAGTATATGAAAAATTGTGATGAGTGTCAGGTTTTTCTTCAGCATTTAATTGAACAATTTGAAGTATTTTGTAACACCAAAGAGACTTACATCCCCCGTTGGTTGAAAGAAAAATTGCAAAGGCATTTTGGTGAGCGGATTACCATAACTACACGTCCAGGTAAAGTTACAATGATCACCTTAACAGACACATTACAAACTATTGTCACAGAAAAATTGTATACTGAAAAATATGAGACAATTGAGCAGGAAAGATTAAAGATTGTTACAGCAGAAAGTGAAATCATAAGAGAAAATATAAAAAGCAGATTTACATACAATATAGAGAAGTATCCCAATTTTACGAAAAATATGCAGGAGGATTGCGAACAGCTTATTCCCGAAACATTGAAGGTATTTACAGATAATCTTCTAAGAACTTCTCAAAATGAAAACTTAAAGAGGAAGTCTATAAGTATTTATCATGCTATTTTGTCGGCAATTCGTTGAAATTCTTTTCTATCACCTTTGCAAATTGCTCTGTCTGTTTTCTTTCTCCAGCACCCTTAGAACTTTGAAATCTATTGTATTGTAGATGTAAAAATGATGTCAAAAACAAATGTGTGTGTTCGGAAGTTGGGCGCTGCAGCTCCATGTCTCATAATTGTCATGGAATTGATTATAAATATGCATGTGTTATTGAGGACGACTATTTAGATATATTATTATATAAATGTTGCAAAACCCGGGTGTAAATGTTTTTTTTTAGAAAACTTAAAAATAAAACGGAAACTAGCTTTATACATATACAGCAAAATTGTTTAAATTTCGGACATTTTATTACCTATTTCTATTTATTTAGCGTTATGGTTTATTACATAGTGGAAGATAAATTTCTAGTGCAGGAAGAGAGAAACAAAACAAAAAAAGATCAAATTTGAATGAACGTTATTAAGATGTGTTTTCAAAAAAATTGCTCTAGCGGCCATATTTTTCACAATTGCCGCTTTAGCTCACATGCAATTTTTTGGGACTTTCATATTCGAATTCATAACAAAAGATCTGTCGATTACCGTTCAAAAACAAATGTCCCTAAAAACTTCACCCTCAACATTAGATATGACTGGCCTAAAAGGGAGATTTGTGAGTGAAAATAAAGCAAGGAAGCACCCATGGACAATTTCTTATCTGTATAGTTCAATGATATAGTGGTTATGAATGGCTGTGCGACACATTTTGTTAGAATTCCTTGCTAATTGCTTTATAGAACATCTAACAGCAGTTGTAGCGTATGTATCATAAAACGATTATTTTGAAGGAAAACACAAAAAAGCTGAATCATAGTCGAAAGCAGCGGGAATTGAACCCGAAACCATCCACGTTTTTATTTCACCTCGTATTATTGTTCCTGTATTTGAAAGTGGCGGCCCCAATCGGCCACAATTTAGAATATTTCAATTACAATTCCCTGTCAGTAACATTACAGTTTATATTTATGTGAAAGGTAATGGAAGTTGAATTTTATTTCTTGTTACTTTAAATTGATCCAGGCATGTAGCCAGAAACTAATTTTTCATAAAAAACCTTTATATACAGGGTATAACTTAACTACTTTAAAATATTTCAGAGTGGTAATCCCTAGCAAATTTGAAGAAACAAAATTTTGTATAAACCAGTGCTCAAAAATTCTTGGTTTTCGATATAGTATAGGATGTTTTCTAAAAAATATTAATTATAATTTTGTTACTAGTGCAGCCATTCAAACAAAATTTGGTAGAGAGTACAGTTGGACATAACTCCTTAAAAAGTGATATTATCAAGCTCTACAATTAACCCAGTGGCGTATTAACCATAATTGCCGCCAGAAGCCTCTTAAAATTGTGCGCCCATATTTTACAGATGCTGCAAAAATCCAGATATAGTTTACCTAAACTTTAATAATAACACGAATGGTTATAATAATAGTAATATGGTAAGGTCAGACCTCGCCCTAGAAAAGAGAACAATATTTCGGAAGAAGATGGAAAAATGTTCAAACAACGGAGAGAACTATTAAGCAATGGCAAAAGAAGTATGACTGAATATGTAGAATTAAACAAATTAATACGAAGAACTATAAAAGAGGACACCAGAAAACGAAAATAAAAACAAATTCCAGACGTAACCGAAAAGAACAAAAACATGAAGGTCCTACGCCGAAACATATACAGATCCCAAATGCTGTCCATATATGCCAAAGACGAGGAATAACTCCAAAATAGAGAGGATATCAAGCAAGAAGTTGAAAGGTTCTATGAAGAACTATACAAATCAAAAGTGAACATGCCAGAGCAAACCCGTAACATCAAAATAAAAATAACAAATGTGCACTCGGAAGATATCGCGGACATAACACTTGCTGAAATAGAAGCCGCGGTAAAAGATATGAAAAACAACAAATCATAGGGAACTGACGATATCTCAAAAGAAATAATCGAACAGGGAGAAGAACAACTACAAAAAAGCATCAAGACATTGTACCGGGTGGCCAGATAAGAATGCAAAGTGCTGTATCTCGGAAACTATTCGTCGTAGAGACTTGCGGTAAAAACTTTGATTACTAAAGTGGCCAAAAGAAGAAAAGAAGACCTTGGAAAATATTTTATGATTTCCAAGATGGTCGCCAGGGGGCGTAACCGCCATCTTAAACTTTTAAAGTGATTTTTCAAAGAAATCCACCTAGTAAATGTTACAAAAAAATAGATGCTTTTTAAAGCTAAGCTTTACTCGAGTAATTTTTGTTCAACACTTTTTGATGTATCTATTAAAATAAAGTGGTGGAGGTAATTCAATGTTTTTTTAAAATAAACAGCTGTAACTCCTAAACGACTGAACGGATTTTAACAAACTTGGTCTCGTTGGAAAACGCATTTATTGTTCCATCAAACCCATCTTACCTGTGATATGTTTAATTCTTAGTGATGCCGCTAGAGCCCGTTTTTTGATATAACAGAAAATTGCAAAATTTTCTAAAAAATTAAATGCAATAATGTGACTTTTTTTGTTAAAAATGTAGTGAAATGATACCTAAATAGGCTAGTGAAAACCGTATCTCGATATCTTATTTGTAGCCTGAAATATCGAAGAAAGAAAATTTAGTTATCTATAATTTAAAAAAAAACGCTATTAGGTACACCGGTATTTATTGTTATTTATTTGTCCGTTTTCAAGATTCAATGATAAAATTTCATAATTTAATAATTTTTAAATAATAAAAGTATTCTTAGTTCAAAAACTTTAAAAAAAACATGTAGGGGCATAATAATCAATGCATATAATATGCAAGTGCAAAGTAGGCAGAATATGAAGAGTAGGCCATGGAGGAAAAACAAATGCCTAAAATCAATTTGTCAACAAATATTAAAATTATACTTATAGAGGCAGTGTAATTTCTGTTCGTTGCACACACAAGTAAGGCCTTAAAACTATTAAAATGCCTTTTACAAATGATGAAGCTGTCGATATGATTGCGGTATATTTTGAATGTTTTCAAAATGCGGCATTGGCTCAAAGAGTATACAGCGCTCGATATCCAAATCGGCGCTTACCCGATGCGAGAATTTTTCCGCGTTTAGTGAGAAATTTGTGTAATACTGGCAGCTTTCGACCTCAGTTGCGAAGTCTCTCGGCTAGAACAACGGAAGACAATATTGCTAATGTCTTAGCAGACGTGGAATTGAATCCCCACGTTAGTACGAGAGCAATGTATCGCGCGTTGGGTATATCACGTACTACTACTATTCGAAACATTTTAAAGGATCACTAAAAATACTACTTTACATGTTTCACAATGTGTTTATTATTTCAAATTTTTAGACTGCACCCATATCAAATGGTTTTACATCAAGCCTTAAATCACGAAGACTTTGACCGACGGATAGATTATTGTCATTGGATGTTGGGCATGATTAGGAAAAATAGAGAATTTTTATCCGAAATTCTTTGGACGGATGAGGCCACTTTTAGAAGTGATGAAAACGTAAATTTGCATAATATGCATTATTGGTCTGACAACAATCCTCACTGGTTGCGTGAGGTCCAACATCAAAGCCATTGAAGTCTCAATGTGTGGTGTGACATCCTGGGCGGAACTATTATAGGTCCCTATTTCTTTGATCAATCATTAAATTGTGCCGTGTTCCTTGATTTTCTGGTAAACCAATTGCCTGTTTTATTAGAAGATGTGCCCTTGCAATTACGGTAAAGTATGTTTATCCGCAAACGTCACAAAAGTGACAACTTATTTGTCTTTATTGACAATGTAAAAGTGTCACTTTATCTGCCTAAGCAGATGAAATAGCGACTTTTGCGTACTTTATCTGCCTAAGCACACAAAACGTTGCCCTCTTTCTTTCTTTCTTTCTATGTTTGTTCGCTATCTCCTCCGAAGATACTGGACCGATTAAATTGTATGATGGCTTAAAATTTTTCTAATTTTTAGACTTAGATGGTAGGCCGGTTTTTTATTTTCAAAAAGAGTACGAAAAAGTTTTAACTTAAATAAACCTTTAAGCAGCGGATCGGAGCATCTGTCGCCGTGGTTTATGGTGTGACAGCTGCTGTGGCCATGTGCTATTAGCTCGGGTGATTCAGTATGTTCATATATCATTACAGTAGCGCGTTATTTGAACAAGAGAGGTTAGCGCAGGGGTACAGTGTTCTCCTGTCATGCGGGTGGCCTGGGTTCGATTCCTGGCCGATGCATCCTTTTTTTAAAAATTTATATTAATGAAATTTACCTGAATACGTTTGCGGATAAAATAGTATATGTTATTCGGAGTAAAAGTGACTTTATGTGGCTTAGCTGAATTATTTGCCTCACTAACGTTCGGCTAAATAAACTTCGCCACATAAAGTATCACTTTTACTCCTAATAACATAATCTACTATTTTGCAACTAGACGGTTGCCCAGCACATTTCTCAAGAAATGTGCGAGAACATTTAGATCTAAGATATCACCAGAGGTGGATTGGGCGAGGAAGTCTATTTTCTTGGCCACCCCGATTCCCAGACCTCACCTGTTTGGACTTCTACCTATGGGATCGGTTGAAAGATATTGTTTACCAAATTCCAATAACAACGAGAGAATTTTGCAATTTTCTGTTATTATATCAAAGAACGCTCTCTAGCGGAATCATTAAGAATTAGACGTATCACAGGTAAGATGGGTTTGATGGAACGATAAATCCTTTTTCCAACGAGACCAAGTTTGTTAAAATCCGTTCAGTCGTTTAGGAGTTACAGCTGTTTATAAAAAAACATTTAATTACCCCCCACCACTTTATTTTAATAGGTACGTCACAAAGTGTTAAACAAAAATTACTCGAGTAAAGCTTAGCTTTAAAAAGCATATATTTTTTTGTAACATTTACTAGGTGGATTTCAGTGAAAAATCACTTTAAAAGCTTAATATGGCGGTTACGCCGCCTGGCGACCATCTTGGAAATCTGAAAATATTTTTCACGGTCGTCTTTTGGCCATTTTAGTAATAAAAGTTTTTACCGAAAGTCTCTACGACGAATAGTTTCCGAGATACAGCACTTTGCATTCTTATCTGGCCACCCAGTACAATAAATGCTTATCAGAAAGAGACCGCAGACGTGGAAAGCTGCAAACACCATCCTAATCCAAAAAAGTTAGACAACAAATGTCTAAAAAACTAACGACCTATTACCTTACTGTTGCAGCTTTATAAATTACTAAGCAACGTAATCAGAAAAAGTATAGACAATAAACTAGAACTATATTGTTACGTTTTTACGTTCGGGCTATTTAAAAATTATACGACGCTTCTTGCATTAAACATTTATTTACAACGAGTAATTATTATTATTTACAAACACACGAATTACTTAAACTACGAACTATTTCTAACAACGATACACTATTTATTTATATGCGCTGGATTAAACATTAATTAATTTATGTGGCTATTTATTCACGACTTAAACATTAAGGATTTATATGGTTATATATACGGGTTCATTTATATTACGCGCTTCCAGTCTGATGAGAACTGGATGAGAACTTCCATTCCTGCAAACGCATATTTATATTGCCGGCTAATTCCCTCCTGGAAGCGTCGAGACCATTCCGGCAACGGTGACGTGTAGCGTGTATTGACCTCGGGCGTGACTCATATATCCGCAGCGGCCCGGCTGCTTCTCGAAGTTCTGGGTCCAAGGCCGTTTCTCGAAATTCTGGAACAATGACTCTCATTCGTCCGCAGCTGTCCCCAAGGTCGTCTACTGGCGGCTGTGCCTCACGCGTTTGCAGCTGCCTGATCGCAAGGTCGTTACAATATCAACCAGTTGAACAAGTGGGATTCCGCAAAAGACATCACTAAAATGGATATATGCCGGACACACCGCAAGATAAACGGACAACAGATGGAACGCCAGAATAAAACTATGGCGCCCATGGTTATGTAAAGGAGAGCGAGGCAGACCACACCAAAGATGGGTAGACGACATCAAAGGTACAGCGGGTTTAACTTGGAGAAGAGCCGCAACAAGACGAGAAGTATGGAAAGGACTAGAGGAGGCTTATACCCACAAATGGGTAGACGAAGGCTGAGAATAAGAAGACGAAAATGGCAATACAATGACATTTAAAACATTAAAAAAATATTGAAAGCCTTTTTGTCTTGTCTTGGCATTAGCAAAAATGTTCACAATATCATCGGAAGTCTTTTCATTTAAAATTTAACTTTCTATACATATTATTGCTAACGCACTTTTGTGTTGGACAAAGTGGATCGACGATAGTCTTTCATCCTCTCGAGCGCCAAAAACCTATCGCCCGTACAGTTGGTCACTGCTTTACAAGCAAATATTCTCAAAAAAATTGCAAGATTTGGAAAAACAACGTCAAAGTTCTTGCATTTTATTAGTTTTAGGAAGTGCAGCAGCCCATCTGATGAAAGTCCATGATTTTTATAAATTTCGACCAAACTTAAACATTTCTCTTTGATTTCTGTCGTGGTCATAAGTGACAGATTATATTATGTAAAAATCCATCTGTACATATGACTCTCACTTCCTTGAAAGTTTTGTTTTGATTTTTGCTATCGGTGAAAGGAATACTTGAATACGAAAGTTCTCTCTTTTCTGTTGAACTCAACGTCCTTTTCCGTGTCGTCAAATTGCAACTTACTCTTTTTTTTCTCCTGGTGCCAAGCTGGTAACCTTCATTTTTACATAAGTTGATACCATTGTATTCGAATGTATCAAAATTGCCCTTCAGTGTCCACAAAGTTATATAGAGAATCATATAATAAAATTGGAGTCTTGAAATCTATATCCACGGTCTGAAGTTGTTACAGGCCAAATTGACTTTAACGACACCGCGCCAGCTCATACAAAACGTCACGAAAAAGCTAGACGGCCAGCGCGGACGATATTATTCCAAAATCGGGACAATGACTCACCTAGGACCGCTGTCCTGCCCGTAACAAGATACACCGACTAGATTCAGTAAAGACCGGGGTGGTCCTACACGAGATTACCTACGGGCAACGGCCTAAGGAATGGTAAACAGTGATAAAATAGATTGAGCGCCACCCGGTTCCATCAATCGGAGCAATAATGCAAAGGTAAGCCCACAGAGAAACCAGGAAGCAAATGAGCCTACCTTTAAACTTTATACCTTGGCGAAATCCGAAGCTAAACGGAAAATAGCAGAATCGGCGTGTACAGCCCAGTACCTATGTAGTTTTTGTTGGTTTGCATACCAAAAATTTTTTTTTGTGTTTTGTGCTATTAAATTAAAATATTATTCCATAGGCGGGTATGCATTTTTAGAGTAAAATTGTTTTGAATTTTAATGCAGTTTTGAGGGCGTTTTCGAAAAAATTATAAATGAAAATGTTGTTCAGTTTAGCGAGTTTTTTTACGGGTTAAAATATTTGCACTCATTTCCATAATACCCTGTATAATACATCAAGTTGACCATGGTCATCTAAAGTCTTGGCAACGTGCTGAGTAAAAACTACCAGATTTGTTACAGTTGACATATTTACGATATTTGCGATTGTACAAGACTATTTCAAAAACTTTTGCAGAGTTACTCAAAATAGAAGTTTGTCAATAGTTAGATACTACAGAAGGATCTTCTGCTTTAAAAACTGGACATGCTTTGGCCATTTTCCAATTTCGGAAATTCGTGTTCGGAAATGTTACCGTTTTCAGTGAAAGATTGAACAATATATAATAGAAGTGAAAACACATAACCACAATCTTTAACTAAAAAAGATGGCATTACATCTGGCTCAGCTGTCATGTTGCGTCCCAATGTCTTTATTGCGTCTTCTATCGAGAGATAAAAAAACTGATCCTCAGCGGGCTGTGGAAATTCAAACGTATTAATAATATGTTGGTGGCACTGTAAGTCTATGTCAAATTTGAGGTGAGCAGGAACATATTATTCACACGTTTGAATTTCCACAGACCGCTGAGGATCAGTTTTTTTTATCTCTCGATATTTCTGCTACTGTAATATTTGTAATGTTTACGTTTTTGTATTGTTGTTCCTTTCATGTACCATCGTATTAATGGCAAATACTTATTTGAGAAATACCATTTAACATAGTGGGTGTTAGACAAATATGATAAAGTTCTATAGTGTGTTGGACTATAAAATATATGCTAAACTAAATCACTAAGGGGATTATATTTTTTTAGTAGTACATAAAATAATTTTGATTTAAAAAGATGCAATAAGTTTGAGTTTGTAAGCGGCTGAAATTTTAAAATAAACTCATTATTATATGATTTTTAATCTATATTGGTATTTGAAGGGTTATATATCGTAATGAAATTATTGAGAAGAGTATTAAATGAAATTTTAAAATCAATTTGATATGGAGAAGTAATGAAGGAGAATCGATATAGTGAGATTGCCATATATTTAAGCAGTTATAATTTACAAAAGCAATTTCTGGAATTGGATGCAGAACTGAGTTTATTTTCAATTAAGTACATCGTATGAATTGGATAGAAGTGGTTAGCTTTGCTGGAAGTAGCGTACGTCGAGTTAGTTAGCGGAGTGGACTTTTGATGATATAGATGGAAGGGATTTCATCTGCTGGAATTGTGATTCGTCGAGCTTGTCATTGAAGTGACGTTTTGGAACTTGCACCTAGTCGAGTTTTGTGGTACCGGGTTGTCAACTTGTGATTTTTGGAAGGAAAGCATGGCGGTTGCTTCTGGTCAATCTTGCAGTCCTGTTGGAGGAAGTAGCGGGTATCCTGTTTTGTTTTGGCCAGGCAGTTTTTGCGGATCCAGGTGTTTTTTTGGCGGAGTTTGCGCTGAGATTTGTTTGGACGTTGGGAATCTTTGTAAGATTGCTGGATGCGTTTGGCTTGGTAAAGGAGAGTATCGAGTTCATAAAAAGGTGACAGAATACAGGTATTTAAGTAAAAATTGAAAGAAAATATAGAAAGAGTGAAGTGAGGTAACTTTAATTAGGGGAATACTTACTATTTGATATTGTTGAATGACAAGTAATACATTTGTAATTAATTTTGCACTTAAATAATTTGAAGTGACAGGTGACAGGCGTACAAGTTGTCATGAAATAAGAAAATAAAATTTCAGGAATAGAAGCAGTCTAGATTATGAGCGTAAGAGTAAAAAAATGTTTCTACCGGAGTTAGCAATTTAATAATCTTGAGAATCCATAATTATAAAAAGGTAAATGAGTTAAATAAAAAAAAGAATTGATTGGGAATAAACTAAAGTAAAGTAAAAGTCAACAATACATAAATAAATTGAATCTGGCATTTGCAGCAAACAATATCAATTGTAGGAAAGTAAGTTGAGAAAAACGGCAGATTAATTCTTTCAGACTTTAAATTACATCTACAGTCTAAAACAACTCCTCCTCCCGTCGTACAATCGGTGATATGCAATTTTCTGTTACTTCTGTAAACATTGTATTCACCCGAAAATAACTCGCTACTGCACAAGTCTTCTTGAAGCCATGTTTCTGATAGCGCACATAAATTAAACTCAGCTTGAGAAGCAGATACACAAAATTGTTCAACTTTACTGTTTCGACTCCTGACATTTTAATAATAACGAACTAAATTACGGATGTTGTTGGACTTGACAAGTTTAAATTATTGCCTTGAGCACTAGCAGTAGGTAGAATTTTCGGTACATTGTTTACATATTTTATGGTTTTACTTCTGTCACCACTTGCTTCTAGTTTCTGAAGCTCGAGTTGTAACTTCTTGAGGTAGTCTCTTTGATTGGGAGTTTGATCACTATAAACTTTTATATTTTGCCCATTTCTTATCTAGTTTTTTAGTATTTGTTTCGCGTCGTATGACAATATCAGCTCAACTTTAATTGGTCGTATTCTACTACTCACCGGTTTTCCAAGACTGTGATTTTATATTGGTAATATCAATATCATTAACCCCTAATGATTCAATTTACTTTTTAACATCATTTTCATGATGTGTTTTATCAGACTTTTTCCACTATCTCGAGTGTTTATCACACAACGTTTTGGGAGTTTCTGATCTACTCCCGTCCTCAGCTGAATGAACTCCTGGTTAATTTTGAGAAGGACTGATTTTTTGTACGCTTTTTATCAGGTACACTAGTGCTACCCCGGAGTTTGAACCCGGGACCACTGATAGGTGTGATTACTAGTTTGACACTCTTACCACTAAACCACCAACGCTGGTAGCTGGTGGTCTAGTGGTAAGAGTGTTTTCGTTCTTTGATCTGTTTGTCTGTCTGTGAACAGAATATCTCAAAAACGAAAACAGGTATGGCATAGAAACTTCATATAGGTATAAGTTTTGTGTACTATCTAGATGCGACAGCAAGCTTTTGAAGAAAATTGCATAACCGGAAGTAGGTGTTTACTCTTGTGATGTTTCAGTTTTTTTCGATATTTTTCAAAAACGACTCTAAGGATTTTTTCAAACGTTACCAGTTGAATACCTCTAAAATGGGTTTCTTTTTTAAAAATTTTTATATAATGTAGTAGAGAAGCTGAACACAAATTTTTGCATTATAAGATCACTGTAAAAGGAAATTGTGTGCGTATATCAAGCCAGTTTTTTTAGTACCTAAAAGTAAAATGTACGGGTAGTTTGGTAACGCAACGATAAGACAGTACTTCGACGGTAAACAATTAGATTACTGACAACTGAAATTTCAACTGAACTTGAAACGAAAAACCTACAGCAATTAATTAGAGCATCCAAGTCTGCAGTCCTGTATTCTGCTTCTACCGGGTGATTATAAATGCTTTTTTATCAAGTTGCCTTTTAAATATTTGTTGTATGAATAATATGTTGGTGGCACTGTAAGTCTATGTCATATTCGAGGTTAGCAGGTTTTACGTCAATCTGTGTCAAAACTGACGCAAAACCTAACCTGATAACCTCGAATTTGACATAGACTTATAGTGCCACCAACAAAATATTTTAAAGGGAACTTGATGGAAAAGCATTTATAATCACCAGGTATAAGACCGCCCGCTCACTGAGATTATACCACTCCCCCTAACATCAACCAATGAAAAACGGCAAAATGCATAGTTACGCATGTACTAACTTTTGATAATGTACATAGCAACTGACAATCACATACCTTCCTGATTAATAGGTGATAATCACACGCCTTCACAAACATCACGTTACCTGCTGTCAGTACAATTGTCATAACAACCACATTAACTGTACTTTTAATATTTAAAATACACTATTCAAATGTTGTTTATTGACTCGTGATATAATCTAGCCGAATGCAACTCGTGTTTTCTTGATTATCAAATCTTTTCTGTTTCCACTCGATATATTGTTTTAGGCAATCACGCTCGTCCTTCGGACTCGCGTAATTGCCAAACAATATATCTCGTGTAAACAGAAATGATTAATAATCAAGAACCCACTAGTTGCATTATATATGACAACACGATTACGACGCAACTGACAAGAAGCTCATAAGCGATAATCGCGTGGCGATTATTCTATGGGTTTATGTACGGTTGACGCCAACTAAATTTTGTTCTGATTTTTATTATAGTAAACAACAAAAATCAGAAAAGAATGTAATTTCAGCGAGAATCCGTTCACATTTCGATGGCGCCAACTGTACTTTTACTACGCACTGAAGCAACTGCGATGCGACTTGCATAAAATAGTTGCTCGCAACTGACAATGTTATCGTAAGGCGATTAGTCGTGTTGAAGTTGCTTCATAAAATGTACGATTTAATTATTCTTCTTGTTAACGATATAACTTCTGACTGTATATTGTATACAATGAAAGACTTTCCATTAAAAAGAGTAAGGTACCCCAAAAATGTTATTTGTTTAGTGATAAGTTATTTCTGATATTTAAACCAAACTTCGTAGCTTCAACTTTATTAGTATTAGACCATTAGCAATCAGCTCCAAATGTGTAATTCTCTGGTAAATGAGTGACATACAGAAGTATGCTCAGCTGCTGTATTAATTGCTTTGATGTGCATAACACGAGTTGCTGCCGTGATCCCATCGTGGGTATGCCGTAGTTGCATCGTAATCGCATCACAGTCGCGTCGGGCCAGTGGAGGGAGAGCCGAAATCGCATCGGCAATAAATAATACACACCTAAAGTAAGCAGTAGGGATTGATTTTGTGTTGCAAAGTTGTATTTCGGCGGAACAACGCTCGTAGTGATAATAGTGTAGTAAGAACCTATAATATTATGAATGGATGAAAAACAAATTATTTGTTGTAACCATTTTAGGTTCTTACGGTCTAGGACGTTTAGACGGGATTCCTTAGGCGCGCACTTTTAGGCGCGAGCGCTTTAGACGCAGACGCTATTAGGCGCCTGAACGTTTAGGCGCCGCAACTTTAGGCGCGGGGACACTTAGGCGCCACATGAAAGAAATTCACATTATTCTTGATTTTAAAACTTGTTGTTAGGTAATTATTGCAGTAATTAATATTGAAGAAAAATTCAAACCTTCATAAACAATATGTATTTGGCGCTTTTATGAGCCTTCTTCAGTGTTAAAGTTTTACAAATTTACATATTTAATTTACATTGTATCGATTATGAAACATGAGTTATTTACATTTTGTATATGGGTAGTTTAACGTGGTGGAATTATACACACCATATCATTTCACTGCGTTAAACTATCCATATACAAAATGTAAATAACTTTTTGTTCATAATCGATAAAAATGTAAATTCAATATGTAAATTTGTACAACTTTACACTGAACACTGAACACACTGAAGAAGGCTCGTAAAAAGCTGAATATATATTGTTTATAAATGTTTGAATTTTTCTTCAACATTAATGACTGCAATAATTAACTAACAAAAAATTTTAAAATCAAGAATAATGTGAATATCTTTCATGTGGCGCCTAACTGTCCCCGCGCCTAAAGTTGCGGCGCCTAAACGTCCAGGCGCCTAATAGCGTCCGCGTCTAAAAGCTTCGCGCCTAAAAGCTCGCGCCTAATAATGCGCGCCTAAAGGTGCGCGCCTAAACGTCCCTTTCCGGCTTAACACAGTTTAATTTTAATCCAGTGTCGTGGCAAAATGCTATTTGGCATCAATTTTCAATATTTAGAAGTTCCAGGCAGCTTTTCTAATCCATCCTGAGGTAGTTAAACGGATCACCAGGTTCCAATTTTAATTCTATAGGCAAATTTACGTGTGATAATTCATGGCGTCGTAACAACCACCCCTTTATTCGTTTAAAAAAGTTTTTCATTACATTTTTACCTTTCTTCTTACTGATGCAAGCGCACTCCACTGCACTTAAAACTGCAGAAAAGTCGCTACTTATGTTGGACTAAACGACTAAACGGACTACACGCATTTTGCGTGCACATTCAAAAATGCACATGCTATTAAAATATTGCATAATAAAGTGATTAACATTCAATGAAAAAAAATATTCATTCTACGTTTTTAGTTGATGTCGTTATCGTCATCTGAGGTGTCTCCGCCGAGATTGATAACTATTTTTTCGATGACGGCTTCTACAATACCATCCAGTTCGAACATGCGTCTTTCTTCTTTTATTATGTGCTTAACTCATCTTTCCCAATCAGAAGGAGTCACTTGGGAAATACCTTCTAAAAATATTTTTTTACGTTGCCTAATTTAAATGCTATAGTGTGAGCTGCCACCAAGTGTTTGATCTGAGCCCAAATTAACTCTATAGGATTGAGCTCACAGTGGTAAGGCGGCTGACGCAAAATAATGATGTCATGAGATTTTGGAATCTCATCGACTACATAAGATTTAAAATAATATTCATGGTGTGTTAGCTCAACTAACTCGACTTTCAACGAGTCGTTATCGAAGGGGTCGTCTTTTTCACGTAACTAATATTTTAATCGGTTCTTTCGCCAAGCATACACCTCCGCGGTCATCTCTCCGTGATAACCCCCTTCACTTTTGCTTCCCTGAAACACAACCAATCCGTCCTCAAGGAACCCATTTTCGTTTACCATGTGCGTAATTATGAGCCTTTTTCCCTTTCTTGGTGGATTTTTAAGACTCGTTGAAAGGCCTAAGAAGGCTTTTCGAGAGGGTGTAATGTTTTCGTCCATCCAAACTTTTCTTTTGGTATGCCCTATAATAATTAAAAAAAAATAAATGTATTCTAATTACGTTGTGCAAAATATCACTTAAATAAACTCCCTTGCGTAAACGTTAGAAAAATTCCTACCTGCGTTAATCCACGTTTCGTCGGTGTAAAATATTAAACGGCTTTCTGATCGCTATTTGCGCATGGTTTTTAAAAATTGACCATGCCACAAAATTATTTCATCGCGTTCAAGTAGCCTAGATTTTCGCGAACGAGAGGCGTACCTACTTAAAAATTAAGGTTTTTAGTAACTTATAAAAAGTTGTTCGTTAAAAATTTGGAAGTTCCAGGTCGTCGTTAACAATGTTAAAAAGTTGTAAAGAGTACGTTATATAACTTGATATTTGATGAATGGATAATACTTACATGTACTTTTAGTAACTAAAATTAGAGATAGTTGCTTTTTCGGTAGAGTAATATGTTCACTATAACTATATCGATCGACATTAGACAGAATTGTGAAGAAATATATAAGTCTGCAGTCTATAACAACTATAAGGGAATTTGTTAGATAAACCAGTAAAAATTATACAATTTATGGATATTTCAATTTCGCGTTTGTGTATTTGTACAATTTTTCTACATGTTTTCTAGGATTAATACTATAGCGGAAACCATCGTATACAATAGCCAAATTATATGAATGCTCAAATCTTCACAAAATTTAACGCACTGAAAATATTAGCGAGAAGGACTCTTTTTAAAGTTCTATGGTTACCCACTAGAGAGCGCAGGGGTACGTTCTGATGACTCGATGCTGTTTAGCGGTTTTCAGTATGTTGGGTTGCAGATGTTATTGGCAGCAAGATAAGTTTTCTGGTGTTTGTTCATGTAAACTTTCTTGGAGGCTAATGCAAACCGTTCAAGTTTATCTAATTTTGACAGCTACTAAATTTCACAGATTGTTTTTTGTTTACTTTTGAAGTTATGCTCATGCAACAGCTTCCAGATTTAAAGTACAAGAAAACAAAAAGTTGGCTGGCTGGTTTGGATGGACAGAGCAAGCTTTTCAAATTTTGTTATAAGTAACTTTAAAAAATGTTCACTTTTTAAAAATTGCTTTTATATCTATTGGTTAAAAACAAATGACCTTTTCCTTCACTATGCTAATAATTATCCCAGTCGATGTTATCAATACAATAAATCATCTTTGCACTGCTGATTAGAAATAGTTACGTAAGTCTTAAAGTTTACTATTGGATAACGGTAACAAAGTGAAAAACTTTTTTTTTGAAAACATATTAGCTTCGATTCAATATGTGGGATCGAACAAACTAGGTTAATATGTACTTCCAATGCTTAGCCAAGTGAGCACAGGTACTTAAAATACTCTTATTTAAAACCGTTTACTTTCCGAAATTGGAGATTGCAAACAAGAATCATTTAAGAAAGTTTGAAATTAATTAAGTAAAAATTAGGTAAAATGGTCACGTTTACGTTACTGTGTAACATTTTAAAAAATGTTTAGAACTAATTCCAATACCTATATTTGTGTTCAGTGTTGTTGATCATTGAACTACCTCTTTCATGAAAATTCTAGAAAGATCTGTTTGGAGTGTTTAATCCGACCATTAAAGAAGTACAAAATCAAAGAGAAATCAGTCCTGCATCATATTGGAACACTTCCAAACATTAGAGAATTTTTAAATATTTCTAGAACTAACTTTAATGCCTTGCCTTTTCAGATATATTTGTATCTTAGTATGTCTTCTTTTAGTTTTTATATTTAGTAGCGAAAACCGATGATGGGTTTTAAAGACGAATGCATGTTAAAATGTAAAACGTAGACACGATGTAGCGAAACGTTAAATATGTGAAGATATGCACAGAGAGCTTCAAAATAGAAATGGAGGTGTAAGTTGTATATGTGGGTCATATACTAAAGATTTGAAAACGTACGGTTTTAGTAAAATGAATAGAAATTAGATTTTATTAAAACTTATAAAAATTAATGGAACATAAATTCACTCAACAAACGCGCTATACTATTCAATAAATAGAAAGAAGTAAACAATACAGACAAAAAATTAAATAACAATTTTAGTAAAATCTTATTTACTTCAATGTAACATTTTAAGCATTGTGTGTGCACAAATTAATATTTGGAAATGCTCAATACCTTTTTCAGTGTTAAAAATGCGTCCTGATAAAAAATATCTCAATTTTCAAAATGCCTATTTCTTTTCCAAATAAAACGCCGAATAGTGAAAAATCATATTTTGCAATTGTGACCTTAGCGCATGTAAAAGTGAGTGTTGTATTGTAACTAATGTGTTCGAATTTGAACATCACCATTAAATCACAATCGGCGTTTGAATCTTTTGTGCAAACGCTAGTTCGCTTGCAGCTTACCACGGCGCAACCCCACATAGACGCCACTAGGTGATGACTCAGGTAGTAGTATGACCAGAAGGATATAAAACAAAGATTCCCGGTCAATTGATTTTATTTAAGTCCAGCGATCAATCCAATCCAGCTCCACCTGGAGGAGCCAAATATCCCCTAGGCATCTTAGGCTTAGGCAAAGTTGTCTTCAGCTAGAGAAGCCCGAAGCCGTAGCTTGACCTTGCCAAGCAAGTTTCGGCCAGAGACGACGCCCGAAGGCTCACCGATACGAATCCCGTTTTACCCTGAAAGATAAGCTTACGCCGGTGCGAGAGACTTGAGCCCACAGACCCACTAGAAGAAGCATTTTCAAGCTTTGATCTCTTTCCTGACCTCCTCTGGTGCGCCAATCTCAGTACCAGGTACTAGTACTCTAATCGTATTCTAGAGCGTCGATTTCGGTACTTGAGGAAACCCTTGAGGTTCCTTTCGCCGCGCTGATCTTGGTAGCGGAGGCCGTCATCCCCTCCAATACCCACCCCTCCCAGAGTTCCGTAAACACCCTGCTAAAAAACCCTTCCAGTCTACTACGAGGAATTTTGTTACAACGTGATAGACGGCCCCAGAAAAAATTTTGTTGGGAGTTTACGAAAAGTAAAATTTAGCCTGGGGCGTCGCTTACAGAAGCTGGGTTCAAACACACTCTTATATGTACACTACACTCTCCGCACCTAGGGGAGAGACCGTTAAAAGTGCCTTCCCCATAATTTACTGCGCATAGTCGTCGACGAGTGTAAACAAACAGACTGTCAACGCTATTTAACATTTTAATTACATAAGCTGCCGCTATGAAGTCAGAGCCGAATTGAAGGTTTTGTGATCAGGCCACGGGTGCGTTTGAGTAATTCATTGGTTGCCAACTCCGAAGGCGTTCTACGGGCATCCAACACCTAGAATTCATTTCATTTATGGCTTACATTGTAAATACGTTTTGTAAATGACTTTGATTTATAAACATGACATATAACATAAGGACCAATGTACATACTCTTTCTGAAGTGTTCTGAATCTATTCACTCGAGACAACTAACGAACTCTGGCTTACTGAACTACCAACTGTGTCACATAAATGCAAGGACGTAATTAAACTACAATTACCAACCAGTAGCAAGCATTACATAATAGCTTTATTTTCAAATAGCTCTTCGTTTATAAGATTATCAACCACCAAAGTTAATATTACTTTCTGGTTAAACATTAAAGAATGTTGTTTGTTTTTTAAACTAATAACCGTATTATCTTTTCCCTTTGACCTACCCCTTGATTTCATTTTAGGAGAAGTTTTATTTCTTTCAGAGCAGTCTTCATCGATTTCATGTGGGGCATTAAAGCATCTGGTTCTTTATCTTGATTATTATTAATTAAATAATTGTTATAGAAAATATATACATGATATGATAATCATATTGTAGAATTGGCAGCCGAACATCTAGGGTCGCAGACCCGGGTTGCTGGTCCAACAAACTATACGATAAAAAAATCTATGCTATCAAGAACATTAAACTTGACTAAGATGTCAACGGCTTCAAAAAAATTAATGGTCAAAAGATGAGTTATTCGAAGGAACTCATGCGGCAGAAACCTTGGATCGGTCCTGACGATACTGACCAAAAATTAATCCTATCCTAGTGCATCGCTTATTGAAATATCCGCACAACATATCTAGTATCAGAAGACAAAATTCCGGTACTTGAAAATATCGGATCGTAGCGCATATCCGTATGCGGTTGTTTGTCTGCTTTGGACTTTAGATCGCCTAACTACCGATTTTGCTGTCTTCTTATACTCCTTTTGTACGATTTTGGCCTCCATTGCAATATTTGCTTCGTCCATCTTGTTTTATCTTGTGTGGTTATATGTCCGGTCCAGCTCCACTTTGATTTTGGTATTCGTTCAAAGTTGTCGTTAACTTTGGTCTTTTTGCTTATTTCCTCATCGTGTATGCGGCTTTTTAAGTTCACTCTCAACATGATCCTTCAATCGCCTTTTATGCTACTCTTAGTTAATTAGCTGATTTTATGCTGAGACCTATCGTTAACATCCCATAAGTCATTACTGGGAGAATGCAGTAGTTAAGAACTTTCTTTTTGAGGTTAATTGGAATTTCTCTCTTTTTTTATTACATTAATTAGCTTTCTTCAAGGTAGCTGCCCAAGTCATTCGCACTCTTCGACTTGTTTAGGCCGTTTTGGTTTTCCCAATTTCTATTTTATGGCCAGGTAAATGTATTCATTGACGGTTTCGATTTCTTGTTTATTCAATGTTAAAGAATTGGCTCAATTGTCGCAATTTTTGTTTTTTTGCAGATTCATTGCCAGTTCATATTTTTCTGATGTTAATTTGAGATCAGTTAGTATATTTTTCAGCTCTACCAAGTCGAGGACAATGTTGTCCGCTAACCTATGATTAATGAAACATGTAACCCACCATATATATTAATGCATCTGCATTTTTGTGCAAATTATTTGAAGATGTTCTTCATAGACAGTGTAAATAATTTAGGAGAAATTGTATCTCCCTGGGGAACACTCTCTTTATCTGTATATTGTCTGTCATGAAGCATTATTCGAGTTTGATTTGCATACTGGGATTGCTGTGTATCTGTTTGAGTTGTCTATACCTCCACTCCATTCTAACATTGTTCATCGCGTGGAAGATCGCCAATAGCTCTCTCGAATCGAATGTTTTGTTGTAGTTATGAAGGCTAGATAGATAGGCACATTATACTCATGAAATTTCTCTGTCAAAGTGTGTGGAGTTTGCAGGTGATCGATGGTACCTACTGTAACTTATTCGGAAATTGGCTTGTTTGGGAGGTTGACAACTGTCGACTTTTTCAGTTAGTCTATTAATTATTATCTTAGTTAACAGTTTGTGTGGGCATGGTAGTAAGCTGATTGGTCGATGGTTACTTATGTTTAGTGTATATTCTATTTTATGGATTAATAGAACCTTGGTATTGTCCCGATTTTCGGGAATTTTACTTTTCAGGAGGGATTTGTTCAGTAGAATTTTTATCAGTTCTCATGTAATGCCGTAATATCTTGAGGCGTTGTCTATTTGGTCTCTATGATATTAGATATTTCCTCAGAGCCTATATTTTTAATTTTTCTAGGTACAACATCTAATGGTGGCGGAATAGATGAGGAGTATAGATTTTACTATTTCGTTCATCTCTGTTTTGTTTGTTTTTACTCGACCAGTGCCGTTCTTCAGTTGCTATACGTCCATTTCGTCTTCTCGATGATATGGACTTATTTTCTGTTTTTCTCTATTACTGTGTTAACTAAATTTGTGTTATAGCTTCGTACGTCTTTCCTGATCTGTTGGTGTTGTTTTATCCATGTCTCTAATTTTCTTCGCGCGTTTTCGAGTGTCCTCACTCAGTCTACTTTTTATTGGCTTTGATTTGGCACACAATTTTTTGGTAATCTTCTGTACATCATTTTATATTTTCTTGTTCAGTGATATATTCATTGTTTATAGGTAAGAGCTTTTTGGTTAGTTCTGAGTGATATTTGCTTTGGTCGTTTTTTATTTCTTCTGTAGCAGAGAACCTTCGAGGACGTATCAGGTTTCGCCTTTCTCCTTGGAAGTTTGTCTCTACGGTTGCTTTCACTATTCTATGGTCACTCCATGACAAATTTATTTAGAACAGTGACATCTTTTACTATGTATTTCTTATTCGATATTTTTCTCATTTTTAGTTTTTAAGTCTCGACTTCTCCTCATCAATCTTCTTTGAGTAGGCTTTTGAAAGAAGTAGTTTGCACAACGCAGATTTTTATTTTGGAGGTAGTTCAACAGCATCTCGCCCTTTGAATTTATTTTATCAAGTCCAAATTGTCCTCCGTTGCGTATGCTCTTTTCGTTATTACAGCCTATTTTAGCATTAAAATCGCCCATAATTATTACGAAGTGTGATTTTTATGTTTTTAGAGCTTATGATATATCCTTATACACTTGTTCCACCTGAGAGTGATCTGATGAGCTGGTAGGAAAATGTACTTGAATTATTTGGAGTTCATACCGCTCTGATAGTTTCATTACAACGTGTATCACCCTATCTAATAATGACTTAATTTTTATGATTCTTTGTTTTGTTTTTCTGATAGTCGATATAGCTGCTTCCTCCATGTAGTCTCTATTTCGCTGTTATTTTAGTATAATACACGTGCAGACTAGAGGATGGTATATTTCTGTTTAGAGAATCTTATCTAACTCAGTCCTAGTACATCCCATTTGATGTGTGCGTTCTTCTTGTAAGTAGTTTAGGCGGTCTATGGACTGCATTAAAATTAGGTAAATGTATTTTGCCAGATTTTTTATGATTTTGTTTCGTAAGGTATTGGAGGGCATTGGCTTGCCCCAGATTCCGTGCGGCTGACATTTCGCAAGATGTGGGATTTGGAATTGTTATCTATATCCACCTTTTTTCTACCTAAGCGCTACCGTTCTCCCCGGAACTGCTTGCGCAATACTTTAGAGGGTGCGGGCGTCACTTATTCTAACGCGTGTTCATAAACAGTCGTCATCCCAGTAGGTTTTGACTTCAAAAACGTATGTCTATTAAAATTGAGAAAAAATGCTCTATGACAGTACTCAATGACGTTTCATTGTGTTGCACGAATTAATCAAAGACATAACATTTTGTTTTTCATAGTAACTGGGATGACGACTGTTTATGAACACCCGTTACTTTAACTAAGTGAAACCGGAACGCCCTAGTCAAGAGTCGAACTCTCGCCCGAGCACCGAGTTTTTCACTATGGCCTCGGCTGCAGTGGTGTAAGCCTCTAGTTTACTGAGATCCCTATCTTCATCCACCTGGGGACTAATCTGTGCTTTTGTAGTTCTCGCCATATGGCGAGACGATTAATTGTCCATGACTCACCGCGCTGGCCAGACATGTTGGTGATTCGGTTGAGAATGTTAGAAGAGTTGAAATGGCTTGTGGGTAGAATTAGAGGGTGGCACAGCGTTTCCCTCTGGTAACAGAAAATAGAAGAGAAACCTAGGTTCGCGTGGGTAGGGTTGCTTTCCAGAAGTATACCTATCGCCACCGGGATCGTAGAAAGTGTCACACCCTTACCCTTAACTATATTCAAATCTATTGACTTCGTCATTATTTTTCTATTCTGCTCCATTTATTGAGTATGCTATTATTTGCAATAGAGCTATGTGTTGAAATTATACGCATTTCACTGGTTGTGACATTCGCCCTAAAAGCCGTAAGAATAACAAATACGCATATTGTAAAATACAGTTGAGTTATTTTAACAAGGGCAAATAAATAATTCGATTTGACTTTTTCCTTTGGATCTAGTCCACAATAGAACCTTGGCAACAAGCTACCAAGCAAGGTATAAAACGCAACGGGCGAAAATAGAATAAGTTAAAGGGACGTCTCAAGATTAAGGGTGGGTGTCGTTCAAGGTTAGCGACGATTGATGCCAAGAAGGACAAGGTGAAGAATATTGGCGGGGGAAAGCTTTAATGAATGGTAAATGTTTTGTAATAAAGGTTAGCATGAGGTTTAAGGCCACACCTATTGTCTACTATTCCAGTTGCAATATCATTTCAATGAAGTAAAATTTGCATCGACTGGTCCTGCTGATGTGCATACTTTTGGGACGCCACCTTAAGCGTGATTGCTAGTCTGAACTAATATATTAATTGACATGGAAGCTCGCTTCATATGATGTTAGTGATAGCATGACCGACAATGCCGCTGGAAACATTTGGAAGAAATCTTTTTGTGCATTCTGCGGATCATCCTCAACTGTTTCTTTTCAATAAGTTTGAGGTCTTGTAGTATGAAAGATACTTATGTGTTACATTTCCAGGAAGAAAACCAGATGGATGGTATGCTCTAATGCACGGTCTGTCACACTATACCGTTAACTTCGCAGAAGCTGTGATCACTAGTGTCTTTATAAATCCTAAAGTTAATAGCATTACTCTGAATACTAATAATTATGAAGTTATAGAATTGGTTAGAAAGACCTTCAAAAGAGGTTATGCGCTTAAACTTCCAGTAGTCAATAATACCGGATTGTATGTTGAGTTTCATCTCAAGCTCTTATCCTGGTGGAATCACTTAGTTAGCCTTGAACAGCCCTTCCCCCCTTCATCATTGGCTGCCCACTATAAAGGAGTCATAACCTTACAGTACGTCAGTCGATATCTGCGTAAGCATGTGTGTCGCAGTGTATCCACCGTGCCTCCGCCGGTACATGTGCCGCCTGAGCAGTTCAAAAATTGGCCTGGTGGTCAAATTGCGACTTGGCTTGCATCGGCCAGATTTTTCTCCCTTCAAGATGCTGATAAAGTGCAGTGTTTCTTTCGTGATTCGTATTCGATGGTTGATGAGCCCCAACTTTTATCTATCCTGAGATGTGTCAAAGATGGCAGCAGATGCAGATAAAACTGGAAGAAGTGTAACAATTGGTAACTGAAGATCGATATAACATAAGTGAGGCCTTAAAGACCTTTAGTACACTAGTTGATTTATCAGTTTTACTTAAAAATTATGTGTGTTTAATAAATGCATCTACAACATTTTTGTCTTTTATTCATTTTTGCAGTTGCCGTTGCAGTCACCTTCGCTAGTGGAATATACCGGAGGGTCCGAGTTGTCTCACAAAACCCGCAGGCCAATTTTGTAAGAATGGAGTTCGTTTCCTGACAGGGTCGAATTCTCTCCATAGATTAAGTAAGCCGATTAGAGAATGAAATATCGGTCAAGCCTTTCTAATTTTTTTCTGCAGAAAACGCAATTTATTTTAATATCCCTAATAGGGTTTAATGAGTATTTCCGGGTATATTGAAATCGTTTTCAAGAATCACTATCTTTACATATTGTGTCTTGAAGTATGTTTACTTGAGTATCTAATTGTTCAGAAAAAATGTACTTAATTTAAAATTAGCAATCAGCTTTAACTAATAGGAACTGAAGAGCTCTTGTTAATCCCTAAAGATTTTTACATTTACGCATTGGCCAGTTCTTAGTTTCATAGTTTCTTCGTTGCTCCTAGTTTTAAGTAGCTATGGGTTGTATCGAGCGTTATTTTAAGAAATATCAAACATGAGTGAGTGAAACTACAAACATTAAGTTAAAAAGGGAAAAATCAGTTGTTAGTGAATGATTATAAGTTTAGCTTCCAAAAGACGTTAAACGGCTATAATAGGAAAGGACGTTAGTGTGTTTCAAGGAAAACGCTGTGCAAAGCGTAGTTGAACGCCTAAGGCAGTGAATTATTGTTGAATCTACTCTAGATCACAATCACGATTAACTTTCAATTAAATTGGTTAATCGCCAAATTTTAAGCAACAGCGTTAAACGTGCAGCAAAAGAAGATATATGTGAACGGTCTGTAAAATTAATGCATAAAGAAGTAGCAAAATGTGATGCGTTACAATTACAGCGGATGATATTCTTAGAATTAGAAAATCATGTACCGTGGTAAGCATCGAAGTTACCCATTAGTATTGGAAGATTTCAGAAGTAATTGAAGGAGAAAATGATCGAAACCAATAGAGAAGATTTTTTAGTATGTTAAAATTTAAAAATATGTGGGAAAGACAGCAACACAGATTTTCTCGGGGTTTAAATTCACTGGAATTATCGTGGTCTCGTCAATCGTTGTTAAATAAAGATCTGACTGACAATAGAAGAAGAAAAACTGTGGTTTAAATTCTCCCGAAAAGTATAAAGAAATTTCGGTTTGATAATTATGTGCTTGGAAGTGTTGTTCGGTTACCAATACTAGACTTTGCTCTTCCGTCTGTCGCTGCAAGATGTACCGTTGCTTCTATCTGCAATGGCTCTGTCGCAGTGTTGAATTCAGACTGATTAGTCCGGGGGGTAAAATACAACGTCTGGGGGGTATTTTCACCTATTCCTGAGCAAACCACCCATTCTTGGATAGATAAGAAAACATGAATCTGAAGTGATAATGTTTCCGGGGGGAATTTTGTAATGCCCGGGGGGAGGGGGGGATTTTCCCCCCGGTCACCCCCTGAATTCAACACTGCTCTGTCGACTTCGTTCAGGTTCAAACTGCTCCCTTTCTTTGGCCCCCAACGCGTTCAGACACCTGATTTCCAATTCTGCAATTCCTTTACTGCTTCCAATCAGCTAAATAATTCGTTGTACTATTATTTATTATTTTTCCTTATTTAAGTTATGTTGCTCATAACTTGTTGCTCAAAATGAAGAACTTTCTTAATGATCGAAGATATCAAACATTTGGATTCATTTTATACACAAAGACGGCATTTATCCTAATTAGTACTCAATGACACGCTTGTAAAACAAAACTTTAAATTATTTCAATATATTGTTTACATTTGTTTCTTGGAGCAACATTTTTTAATGAACTTTATTTAGAAATGACAATTTCAAGCATTTTTTTGTCATTATTCAATCTGATTAGTTCCATTCAAACACATGACATTTAAACTGATAAATCAGGCATGTTTCTGGGTAGTACTTTTTACATATATTGCTATAGCTCACCAGTTGAAATATGCCTTAATTAATGCAATGTTTTAAATGTTAAACGATAATTGCTTTTAAATCGAGAGCTTTTAATTTCAGGGTGGGTTCGCCAAAATCTAGTTCTCTATTAATTGAAGTTTTAAAATTGTATTTTCAAAAATCTTTGACTATCAATGACACATAACGTCAAACTTGACTTTTAAAATTCATCAAACCAGGTAATTGACAATTGTATCTTACATTAACACATTTATTATTCAATTCACCTACGTAAGTACTATACCAACTTTCTTTTATTGACAGTTATTCAAAATGCTTTCTTAACTTATCTACACAAACCTCTATAACTGCTCTAGCTTTCACTGCAACATCCAACAAATACCGGATCCTGACGTCGACAGACTACAACACCTACTGCCCACTTCACAAACAGCAACACCTATGATGGTCTGTGAATCCTTTCAACTACATCCGTCCTGTCAAACCAACTCCTCTGCTCCCAAAATCCAGTCATGATTCCTTCTGATGGCCAATAGCACACGAATTAACTCCTGGTAAGTTGCTATATTATGATGTTCCAAATCTAACTTTGTTCCCTTTTTGCAGATAGTCCGATGTCTCTTGTAATACTCACAGAATATCCAAATCAAATAATAACTTGTAAAAACCTCTACTAATATCTTGTACGTATGAATAAATTCAAATCTCTTCAACTAATATAACATTCTGTATTCTAAATCCCCAATTAACTGTATCTGTATAATCTCTTCATCCACTTGATGTCTCAATACGTTCCATTTTATATTTCACCTGTTCGACCTCGTAGATTTGTTTAAACCCCTTTTTCAATTTGTCATTACCAAAACCAACACAAATTAAGGCATAATTTCTATTTTTATTTCACAAAATTGGTTATTTCAAAATTACATGTATGTTGTCATGAGTTGTTTTACAGTAACTAACTAAACAAATTTCCATCCCTATTAGATACAATTCTTAGTGCACACTTCCTATATTTTAAAATAATACTATTGCATGATATTCATTCTGATTATTATTAACAAATACATTTGTCTAATGTTACCTTGGTTTGTTCTTTATTAACATTTAATACAACCATTAAGTTGATTTATTTCAATTAATATCGCACTATCAAATGGCTCCTTTCATTGTATCAATTACTTTCTATTATTCATATTCGAAATTTTTACACCCATCAAGATCTAATTATTGTAACCTTCCAAATTTATTAGTTTTGAATATTTCTTTCTTATGATTTATTATACTACGTCATGTATCATAACATAAAATTTGCAATTTCCAATTACGTAAACCTCTCTTTTTCATTTTTAGATAAACTTGGATGTTGACTTCTGTTGAGTATGGCTCAAGTTAACGTTTTATGCCTCACTATTACAAACATTTACATTTTCATTTTAGAACCTGACATGCTAATTTGTTATTCATTTTGGTATTTTTCTATTAATAGTTATATTTGTTTTTTTCTGATTATTTATTTTTATTGTACGCATCAAATTACGTAATATCTACACTTTTCAATACTCTTGTAACTAAAAAATTAACTATTTACAGTTTACAAAGTTTCGGCCTTTCTGCTTTGTAGAAATTTGCTTATTAAAACCACTCAATTTTAACTACTGGACACTGTACATAACTAGTTATTCCGTGGCCTGTGGATTTCACATTATCGAGTCGTATTGATATTGTCTAGTTCAGAACTGATTTTTTAAACTTTTTTACCAATTTTCTTGTAAAAATACTACTAACTGCTAACTGTAACACGGCTTTTTTCTAGCCCTATACTCTACTGTACTGTTACTTTATATTGCCCTGGGTCGCAAGCTTATTCAGTCGGGGAGGTATAAGGCTCTATTAATATAGCCAGTGGGCTAAGGGTAAGCTAATATTGTTTTGGAGTTGCTCGTTGTTACCTGGAATGCCGAAATAATACATGCAAACACTGCCGCAATAAAGCCCAACTGTTTACACAAAAAGACATATAATCTTTAAGAAAAACACAAACACAAGAAAAGACATAAAAAATACACAATAAAAAGGTTGTACGCTACATGTATGAAAACACCTTAAATAGGCCGCTAAACTTCAGCTATCAACGCTAAGACAAATGCCGAGAATGCGAAATGTAATTAAATTCCGGGCACTAATAACCTCGACGAAGTTGTCTCTTCTTTAAAATGCGCTCGTTGCAAGTAGCGCGGTCTGGCCCATTTAATTTAAACAAAGTGCTGAGGAAGCGGATGACGCAATAGCTTCGCGTCGGCTGCTTACAGGTAAATCCCCGTTGCCTTTGATATGCAACCATGCATTGAAACAATTGCCATGGATGTTGCAATCGCTTCTTATTTCGTAGCACGATTTCTAATAAGAACTAACCTTGCATTCGGTAGCTCCTAAGTGTCCCTGCAATTGCACCAGGACGGAGCCTCTATGACGTTGAAATAATAGCTTCCTTTTGGCAGCTGCGGCAGCCTTTGACAATGATGCCCAAGGATATAGCGGCTTTAGGAGGCTGGGTTCACATTCAAGATTCCCTGTGTCACGGTGGCGAGTATTGTGGGCCAACACTTCACTATTCTTGGCACTTGAAAATGCACCTTCTAAGTCAGGCCACGCGCCCTTATAAGTTTTAGGACGCGACCTGTTAACCATTAGCGAACTCGAGTACACTTATACTGCGTGGCCGCTTATGCAGCGTTACGGCTTATACTACGTACTTACTTGGTTAAGGCAAAATGTAACTTACGGTTAAGCTTTATTGCTAACAGTGTATAATAAAATTATGTGAAATACATATATATTCAGGAGACACGAATGGTTCCGTTACATAACTTACTAGTAAACTTTAACTCTAAACTTAATCGCTACTGTACAACTTTAAAAGTAATAAAGAGTTTGTTGCTACTTCACTAAATTGTAATGTAACTTAATCTCACCTTTTGACTTTGACCGCTTTTACTAAATAATCTTTTTTTCGCATAGCAATAATACGATTTGATGATTTATAATCACCAAATCATCTCTTTTCGATTTACTTTATGATAAAACTAGAGAGACTACTTAAATCAAGTCTGTTTCGATAAAAGAAGTGCAATCGAAAGAGTTAGTATTATTTTGGCAAGTTTTAATTTAATAGAATTTAGAATTAAAGCTCTTTCTCTAATGTAGTCCAATTAAACATTCTGTGTTATTCATGTTATCTTGCTGGTAGAGTCATACTTAGCCAAATCTTTCTATTGATGTGTTAACGATAGACTTCATTTCGTGCTAAACGCATCTATTCGCGGAGTTAAATGTTGTTCTTTTATTCACTTGTAGAGGTTTCTATCCATACCAATATACTAGGTTAATATAAAGTAAGGGATGTATTTCAGTTTATTATATATTTTTCACGAATTAAGCTAATAACAAGAAGTAAACGAGATATAATTGCTCAAATAATGGAATTTTGTATGGCCAAAACTGGTGACCGCAAATGTTGAATATGATCTCCATTTTGTTGGTGTAATATGTCTGCTTGAATTGCACCGTTTTGACCCCTAACTTCGTCTTTTAATTCTTGCAGCGTCGTTGGCCGTGTTCTAAATACCATTTTTCTAAAAAATTACTCCACAGCCATTAATCCGCTGGATTAAGATCAATCGATCTTATTGGTCATAAATTCACAAAATGTCTGCTTAAAATTGAGATGATTTCGATTTAACATTTGTGTCAATAGTTGTCATAACAACACTTTTGTTTTCCACAGATACAATACAATCCCATTATTTAAGCAATTAGATTTCGCTTACATTTTGTTGTTGAATTGATTTGTTAAGATTATATAAGAATTTAAAGTTTAAAGTATACTCCTAACTTTATAATAACCACATATATAATTGTAATGGCAAGAAATTAAGAAACAAGATGAAAATGTGATACTTCGGCATAGTATTGGAATGCAGTGGTTTTTGCCATGTGCTTTTATTGTGGGGACAGGAATGCCTATAATGTGACATTTCACATTCAAATAGATATAAATTTATATCCTTACCTTTCAATAATAAAAACAATACATTCGGCATCAAGTTTCGAACTCATAACCTTAAGCTCACCAGCTCAACTCTGTACCATTACACCAAGGTGCTCCGTAGGTACTCCGTCGCTTAACGGCTATTACTGGTATGAACACAAATCGAAGAACGTATACAAAGAGAAACGACCACTCTCGGCCAAATGATTTTCAGTTCGTTGCATTAATATTTTACTCAAACTGGCGCAGAAATAATACATAGATTATGTCGATTTCGAGATAGCGCGTTTACATTCATCCTGCGAAACAACTCCACTAAACTGAATTTTCCTTTCTCGCCGAAGCGGTTGCCGCCTTCACAAAAGTTACACGAGACCTTTCGTATGATTTTGGGTTGGTAGCGATTGATTGAGAGATTGCGGAAGCAATTCTAAATTTGTAAAAATGGTCGGACCCGATAGAACTATTTCGGCACGATCGGCTAAAGTAATAGTCTAGACTAGAGAAAAAATAGATCGACTATCGATGCACAGTCGTAATGAGACAGAACCAAGTGTTACCCCCACTCTAACAGTAAATAGGAGAGATGCAAAAGCAGACAATTTTTTAGCCGGAGCTGGTCCTGGGTTAAACAAAAGACTCTTAAGCTGAAAAAAATATGGGCGCCAAATAGTAAGTAACACAGTAGTTTTCTAATCAGATAAAAGGTACACGTCGAAAGGCGCTACTAACCAATTCCTGAAAAAGAGAGGACGGCAAGGGCACAAATAAAATGCGCAGGCATAAAAGTCAGGGCACTTTAATTTATAACAATAAAGGTGCTTGGTATTACATACACAAAAACACGGTAAACTAGATCGAAATATCACCATAAGTATCTCAATAGGAGGAAAATATCACAGTAGTAAGAGTTGCTTTAAAGGTCACCAGAATATATATAATTAATTTATGAATATTAAGTATAAATAAATAGTATGAAAAGCCGTACAAGTTGATTGTAAAATTACTCGGTAAAGGCGTATGACCGCGAAAATTTTATTAAAGGTAACATTTTGAGTTTCATGTTGAATTTACATATGCAAGAACATTCAGATGTTCATAATAATCAACAGGATTCTCCTACAGACCCCAAGATATTGGTTCGTAGTAGGGCATTATGTAACCCGGAATATGATCAGTAATTATTTAAAATCTTCACCGATTTTAATGCGTCGGGTAAAGCGAATTAATTAAGACAATACCTTGCAAGTAGGGGGTTAATTTAAATTTAATTCAACCGTGCTGTTCGGTCACTAACATGAAGTGAAAGTGCAAAACTTTAACAAAACATATGCAGGATTGCTTTACAAAAGCCATAATTGAAAGTAATACTAACTTGGATGGTACGTGAGACACATACGTAATTCGAATCTAATCTAATCGTTGACAGTTAAAACGTATACAGTGGTTTGAAATTAATCGGAAAAATCGTTCTAAATAAGTGAGCAGCAGTTATACTGTATTTATGTAATCATGAAGAAGATCTGATTGACTTATACAATAAAGACCAACGAGAAGCACTAACATATTAAAAGGAATCCCATATTGCAGGTTAGGTCGAAATCTATTTGGCGCAGGAGAAGTAGAATGGATTAAAACAAACCTTTGGTAGGTGTTTACCAGGTAGCAGGCAGACGTATCAAGAGCCCTGTCGATAAACGTCAAGGGAGCCAGGTGATTACCCCAAGTTTAATCAGCTGTACTGCGTTGCAGTCTTCGTCTGTAGATAAAATATGGTTTCAACGATGAGACCTAAGATCAATGTGACTTCGAACTTCTTGCGGGAATGGAATCATCTTACACACAAATCCCAGGCGAAAAAGTTGCGGTAACTGAAGGACAAATTGCATTCGCCCATACTACAGGGATCTACAAAAATGGAATGCAATAAAATCTAACTAAACAGTACAAAAGGAAGCTTACTGTTGATATGTTTTGGCTTCGTACGCCAAAGTGGCGACACGCGCTTGCTCAGGTATATTTCCAAACCATGTAAGATTTTGAGAAATTACCAGAAATATCTCTTCCAGGAACTTGATTAGATTCCTCGAATGAGATCATAACCCAATATTTGGAAAACCTTGACGATTTAGGATAGGCAACCAAAGCAACTCCGTGCGTTTAGTAAAGCATAAAATAGCCTAAACTATTTAAAAATTGAAATTGAAATTTGAAACATGACTAATAGTTTAATTATATTGTAGCTAATATTTGATTTCTCAAAATAGGGCAATTAAATACGTAAATACTTATAAATGACTAAACACAAGATTTAGAGCGTTAGAATTCCATAAGTCAGTATACATATCCTTTTCAGGTATTTGACCGAGTCCAGTTGAAAGACTTTATTAGAATATTAAAGAAAACAATTACCAGATAAACTATAATATAATTAAATACAAATAACAAAACCAAAATACGAACTAATGAGGGACTTACAAATGATATCGGGATAGCAACATGTATAAAACAAGCGGACAGCTTAAGTTTACTGCTATTCAATTTAATTATGGAAGAAATAATAAGAGACCAAAAAAGTTTCCAACCCCAATCGAAGAACAATCGAGAAGGATTGATCGGTAAAACAGACCAACGGTCTAGCAACAAATAGAAAAAGAATTTCCAGTAGGTATGAGTATATGTCTGGGAATCAGTATTTTCTGACAAAATGAAACAATTTTTTGTCGAATCATTTCATTTTTGCACTCCCTGAAATTTTGCGCCACAAGTCCGGCCTTCTCAGGCTCTTGTGGTAATTCGCCACTGACAATAACGAAAAAAATATTGGATACATTTCTACTGATTTAACCGGTTTAAATTCTAGAAATTCGTCATATGCTCGAGAATATTAATTGTAGCATTTGTTATTAAACATTAGCATATGGACTAAATTTTTTATATGGAATATTAAGATATGTATTCATTATTTGTTATGCTTCTCTACTTTTCTGAAACGGTAGACAGGGGATCGACCAGTCACCAATATACCATCTTGGGCATTTTTCTTGCCATCGATATGCATGTCGCAATATCTCCGAATGCCGGCGACCTTAACTTTTAATCAAATTAAGTTTTGTGCACAAAAACTAGAGCTGCCTGCACCTAGTCTCACCTCAGTCCAGTGCACATTTGGACCTTTCATTTGTTGTTCGTCAGGCTGTGCCCTTCCCGCTTCGACAATCTCTGCGGTAACTTTCGCGAAGCAGGAACAAGAGCTTTGCTTATGTTAATAATTTTTAGTGCGGATTCGCGGCGCGACTTACGAGCTGCAGCTTGAGATGCGAGAGTTCTCGTCGGTTCGACGTCTTGCTATAATTGGATGCACAATGATTTGCAAGTGTATTTTGTCTTTTTACGTGCAGCGTGTTGCTACTTAGACTTAGTTTAAAAAAGTATGATATAGTGTTCTGTGCTGGTTTCTGTGAATTTCGGTTGTGACTTGGATTTTTAAACGAAGGAATCGCCGTTATTACCTTTGAGGTAAGACTTCAAAAAAATTTAATTTTTTGAGCTTATAAATTTAAAAAGGTTTCTAGAGTAACCCAGCAAACCACTTTTCTATTAATAGACGCATCTACCTTTATGGTTTGTAAATACAAGGAACATTTTCAAAGATAAGGCTCCATAAATCTGCCATTGACAGCAGCAGATTGATTTGGCGCTGGACCGAAACTGGTTTGGTCAGAGTTGGGAGTCAACGTTTCAACTTGTAACACATACCTACATTCTTGAAAATCGTGTTATATTATGCCATTAATAGGCTAGTGCATGTGCATTACGTTACGCTTTATTTACTTGGCCGGCGATTTAATAACTAAAGCCTTTCAAAATAGAACTTACGACGAGATAAAGGAACTTTAACCGCGAGAACAACTGACCCACTTTAGATTGTCCGTTATTAGTTGTCGTCTTGTGGGCTAACCCATCGCTGAAATTTCTTGGAATACTGCAGCGTTGTAATGGCTCTGGTTGTCTTTATTTATGTAATTTAAATCGCTTCTTAGGGATTTTCGATTGGAAGCTAAATCAAATGTTTCAGATGCCAAAATACTGGACATTCGTTAGTTCAGTGCAAATGCAGTTTGCCGTTTTATGTTAACTCAGTATTGAATTTGGTGAAATTTAGTTGCTCTGCAAGACATCTAGTTTGATTTATACATAATTTAAATCGCAACTTAAAGCGAATTAAACTGCTTCAGATATAAAAAAGCTGGACATTAATTTATTAAGTGTAATTACACTGTGTTGTTGTATATTAAGTCACTAATAAAATTTCTGAAATGGCCTCGTCCTACAATACCTCTAGTTTTATTTATTATAGAATTCGAATTGCATTGTGATGGTTTTACATTTAAATCGTATTCTGTTACTTCAAATGTGGAGAAACTGGATATTCCTTTATTTAAGTGCAATACAGTTAATTGTTTTACGTTAAGGTAGTGGTGAAAGTTGTATACTAATACCGTACAATGCTTCTAGTATTATTTATTTAAAGAGTTCAAACCGCTTATTTAAAATTTAAATCGAGTTTTAGTGCTTCAGATGTAAAGAAGCTGGACATTCATTTTTTTAATGCAAATACAGTTGATCATTATACGTTAAGTCAGTACCCAAATTTGTGGATATCGTTGCCCTACAATACTTCTAGCTTTATGTGATTATAGAATTTAAATCGCATTGTGTTCGTATACTTTGGATGTGATAAAGCTGGACATTGGCTTCTTAAGTGCAAACATACTTTACTGTTTTATATTGCTTTACAGTGCATCTAGTTTTATTTATTTATAGAATTCAAATCGTATTGTGATGGTTTTAAATTTAAAGCGAGTTCGAATGCTTTAGATGCCAAAAGCTGGACACTTTTTTTAAGTGCAAATGCAGTATGTCGTTTTATGTCAAGGCAGTATTCAAATTTGTGGATATCTTAGACTTGCACTCTCTGCACCTTTATTTATTCATAGAATTCAAATCGCATTATGATGGTCTTAAATTTAGAGCAAGTTCGAATGCTTCAGATGGGAAAAAGCGATTTTTAAGTGAAAATGCAGTTGGTCAGTATACGATAAGTTAGTACTGAAATTTATAGAATATCGTAGCTACGTAATATGTCCAGTTTTAGTTATTTATAGAATTTAAATCGCATTGTGATGGTTTTAAGTTTAAAGCGAGTTCGAATGCTTTAGATGCCAAAAGCTGGACACTTTTTTTAAGTGCAAATGCAGTTTATCGTTTTATGTTAACTGAGTATTGAATTTGGTGAAATGTCGTTGCTCTGCAAGACATATAGTTTGATTTATACATAAAATTTAAGTCGCAACTCAAAGCGAATTAGACTGCTTCAAATGTAAAAAAGCTGGACTTTCATTTATTAATTGTAAATACACTGTGTTGTTCCATATTAAGTCACTAATAAAATTTCTGAAATAGCCTCGTCCTACAATACCTCTAGTTTTATTTATTATAGAATTCGAATTGCATTGTGATGGTTTTACATTTAAATCGTATTCTGTTACTTCAAATGTGGAGAAACTGGATATTCCTTTATTTAAGTGCAATACAGTTAATTGTTTTACGTTAAGGTAGTGGTGAAAGTTGTATACTAATACCGTACAATGCTTCTAGTATTATTTATTTAAAGAGTTCAAACCGCTTATTTAAAATTTAAATCGAGTTTTAGTGCTTCAGATGTAAAGAAGCTGGACATTCATTTTTTTAATGCAAATACAGTTGATCATTATACGTTAAGTCAGTACCCAAATTTGTGGATATCGTTGCCCTACAATACTTCTAGCTTTATGTGATTATAGAATTTAAATCGCATTGTGTTCGTATACTTTGGATGTGATAAAGCTGGACATTGGCTTCTTAAGTGCAAACATACTTTACTGTTTTATATTGCTTTACAGTGCATCTAGTTTTATTTATTTATAGAATTCAAATCGTATTGTGATGGTTTTAAATTTAAAGCGAGTTCGAATGGTTTAGATGCGAAAAGCTGGACACTTTTTTAAGTGCAAATGCAGTTTGTCGTTTTATGTCAAGGCAGTATTCAAATTTGCGAATATCTTAGACGTGCACTCCTTGCACCTTTATTTATTCATAGAATTCAAATCGCATTATGATGGTCTTAAATTTAGAGCAAGTTCGAATGCCTCAGATGGGAAAAAGCTCTTTTTTAAGTGAAAATGCAGTTGGTCAGTATACGATAAGTCAGTACTGAAATTTATAGAATATCGTATACACGTAATGTGTCCAGTTTTAGTTATTTATAGAATTTAAATCGCATTGTGATGGTTTTAAGTTTAAAGCGAGTGCGAATGCTTTAGATGCCAAATCTGGACACTTTTTTTAAGTGCAAATGCAGTTTGTCGTTTTATGTTAACTGAGTATTGAATTTGGTGAAATGTCGTTGCTCTGCAAGACATCTAGTTTGATTTATACATAAAATTTAAATCGCAACTCAAAGCGAATTAGACTGCTTCAGATGTAAAAAAGCTGGACATTCATTTATTAAGTGTAAATACACTGTGTTGTTCTATATTAAGTCGCTAATGAAATTTCTGAAATGGCCTCGTCCTACAATACCTCTAGTTTTATTTATTATAGAATTCGAATTGCATTGTGATGGTTTTACATTTAAATCGTATTCTGTTACTTCAAATATGGAGAAACTGGACATTCCTTTATTTAAGTGCAATACAGTTAATTGTTTTACGTTAAGGTAGTGGGGAAAGTTGTATACTAATACCGTACAATGCTTCTAGTATTATTTATTTAAAGAGTTCAAACCGCTTATTTAAAATTTAAATCGAGTTTTAGTGCTTCAGATGTAAAGAAGCTGGACATTCATTTTTTTAATGCAAATACAGTTGATCATTATACGTTAAGTCAGTGCCCAAATTTGTGGATATCGTTGTACTACAATACTTCTAGCTTTATGTGATTATAGAATTTAAGTCGCATTGTGTTCGTATACTTTGAATGTGATAAAGCTGGACATTGGCTTCTTAAGTGCAAACATACTTTACTGTTTTATATTGCTTTACAGTGCATCTAGTTTTATTTATTTATAGAATTCAAATCGTATTGTGATGTTTTTAAATTTAAAGCGAGTTCGAATGCTTTAGATGCCAAAAGCTGGACACTTTTTTAAAGTGCAAATGCAGTTTGTCGTTTTATGTCAAGGTAGTATATAAATTTGTGGATATCTAAGACGTGCACTCCCTGCACCTTTATTTATTCATAGAATTCAGATCGCATTGTGATGGTCTTAAACTTAGAACAAGTTTGAATGCTTCAGATTGGAGAAAGCTCTTTAAGTGAAAATGTAGTTGGTCAGTATACGATAGGTCAGTACTGAAATTAATAGAATATCGTAGCCACGTAATATACCTAGTTTTATTTATTTATAAAATTTTAATCGCATAATGATTGCTTTAACGTCAAATCGAGTTCAAATGCTTCGGATGCGAAAAAGCTGGTCATACGTTTATCAAGTTTTATTTATTTATAGAATTCAAACAGCTTTGTGATGTTTTTATATTTCGAACTAGTTGGAATGCTTTAGATGTGAGAAACTTCATTCATAAGTGAAAATGCAGTTGATCTGGATACATTCAGTACCGAAATTTATGGAATAGCATCGCTTCGTAATATCTTCAGTTTTATTTATTTATAGAATTTGAATCATAATGGCGGTTTTAGCGTTAAAGGGAATTCGAATGATCCGGCTGAAAAAAGCTAGACATTATTTTTATAAGTGTAAATAGGGCTGGTTATTATGCATTAAGTCAGTATTGACATTTGTGGAATATTGTTGTCTTAAAATACCTTAGTTTTATTTATTTATAGAATCCAAATCGCTCTGTGATGGTTTTATACTTGGAACTAGTTCGAATGCTTTAGATGTGAAAAAAATCGTTTTTAAGTGAAAATGCAGTTGATCAGTATACATTAAGCCAGTACTGAAATTTATGGAATATCGTCGCCCCTATTGCGAGACGCCTAAAGTCGGGGTGACTGGCAATCCTTTTAGTTAAAACACACTCGGACACGAAGACCAAAGCTACTGTTGCGAGATTAATGAGAACACTTAAGTACAAATACTTGCATTTATTTTTCTGCCGTTTACAGAACACTTAAGTTTAATACCGTTATTTCTTAACTTTACGTATTTACATCTTCTTATTAACTAACTTAATTCTAAGTCCATTCTGACCAAGAAAGCTCGGTGGGCGTTTACAAAGTTCCCAATAACCTATCAGAGCTGGTCTAAATTTTGGAATTTTGGCACGTACATACGGACGTGATAGTTCATAATAGTTCTATGAATTTTAAAAGTTTAAGGCTTTCCCACGGTGAAATGTGGTTTGCTCGGACCATTCGTAAATTACCGTTATAAAGGATTACAATTCTACTAAAAGCATTTGGTCCCAGCTGCAAGTAATTTTTATGATCGAGTTGCAACTGTTGCTTCTTCTAATCACGTACCGGTCATATACATCACTCAATATTTCGGTTTATAAAGTAAACCCTGCATAACTTACTCTAATCTATTCGTGAGATTGGAATATCTCCAGCTTCTCAAGCGAAAGGCACGTTTCTAAACATCCGCTTGTTGTAATTTAAATATGACATTTTGCCTACGAATTTTACCTTAAAATATTAATTATACAGATGGCTTACAGCTAACTAAAGTATAGTATATTCCTACATAGTTCATTTCATTAAAGAACGCAAATCGTAACAACCCGTAATATCTCCAGTTTTATTTATTTGTGCAATTTTAATCACTTCTGATGTGAAAATGCTGAAAATTTGCTTCTTAAATACAAATACAGTTGGTTGTTTTACGTTGCCTGGCAATGCTTAGTTTTATTTATTTATAGCAATCAAATCGTATTCTGATAGTTTTAAATTTAAAGCGAGTTCGAATGTTTTAGTTGAAGCTTTTTGACACTTATTACTTAAGTGCAAATGTAGTTTGTTGTTTTATGTCAAGGCAGTAAACAAATTTGTGAATATCGTAAACGTGTAATTTTTCTAACTTTTATTTAGTCCTAGAAGTCAAATCTCATTGTGATGGTCTTAAATTTAAAGCGAGTTCAATGCTTCAGATATAGAAAATTCTTGTTTTTAAGTGAAAATGCGGTTGGTTAGTATACGTTAACTCAGTCCTGAAATTTATGGAGTAACATCGCATAGTGCTGAAGTTTTACACTAAAAAGCGAGTTCGAATGTTTCAGATGTGAAAGAGCTGGAAATTAGTTTTTTAAGTGCAAATACAAGTGGTTATTATACGTTAAGTCACTATTGAAATTTGTGGAATATCAGTATCCGCAGTTTTATTTATTCATAAAATTTAAATCTCATTGTGATTGTTATTCTATTGTGTTGATTCAGTACTGACGTTCAATTTCGTTGAATATCGTTAGGATACCATAGCTCTATTTTTTATTTGTACAATTTAAACCGTATTTGATCGTTTTAAATTAGATGTAAGTTTAAATGCGGAAAAGCTGGACATCCATTTTCAACTGCCACTATCGGTTTATCTTTTTATGTAACTGTTTTCATACATTACTGCACCCTTGGGTGATTTCAAATTATTATTCCAATACTTGAGATGCTATGAATCTGAACAAGTGAACATTACTTATGTGACTATTCCAAAATTCCAAAATTCTCATGTTTAACATCTCATCCATGCAACTAAACCTTTAAGATTATTTTGATATAAAACAGTCCGTTATTGAAGAAACGATGCCCTAAATAATTACATACAGTGTGGAAATAAAGTAACGGATAAATTCTTTAACTTTGTTAATGTTAAAAGGTATAGCGATTTTAATTATAGGGCATACACTACAACCACCTTTATGTTGCTACGTCATTTGCTTGAAAAGTACTGACATCATCGACTTTTTTTAAAATGACAACCTGTATTTTTTATTATTGAATTTGGGAGTACTTTTTATGTTGTTTTCAATGATATAAAATTTTCAATATGTTACAGCTGAAAAAATCGAGAAAAATGGTCTTAAAGTTCAACTATTAAATACCAATAAAATGAGCAAAATACATCTAGTTACCTACGTTTGACGGAAAGTCATTGACGGCACATTCGTTGTTATTGAAATTTAAAAAAACAATTGAAAGGTAAAATAATAAATAATAAAAATTCAATTTTCTGTGTTTCGCTTAATTGTACCATTTTTATTAATAAAATAGTTTTCTATTGGTAAATTCTAATTTAGAAAAAGCAAAGGAGGCTTATTTTGTTATGACATTTACAAATTGTTTAATTTTGACATGTAACTAATCTTGTTTTGTTTTATCCACCGGTAACTAGATTTATTTTGCTTATAAAAATATAGGCCGTTAAAAAATTGTCGATGAAGTCATATCATGAAAAACAAATTACATAAGAAACTGAAAATCAGCTGAAAATAAATATTTCCTATGGTCAAAATTGCTACACCCCTTCGAGATTTTTTAATAAAGATGAATATCAATAAAGTTAATGAATTTATCCGTTACTTTATTTCCAAACTGTATGTATTTTCATTGTTGCAAGTGTGAAATATCATTGCAACCGTTGGGAATGTCATGTTTTAAACCAAAATTTCAGAACCTTTCCAATACCGGAAAACTCTTAACTACATTCCACTCATTTATTAGCTAAGTAGAACGTTTTTTATGCTTAGCATGCGTTCTGCCTGATTATTGTTCAAGTAGTCTCGAGCAAATTTTTGAGTAGGCAGTTCGTTTGGCCGTAACCGCGCGGCCTGTGAAGGAAGGAGGTCGCTGGAGCTGAGGTCAGCGATCACCACAGGGCGTTTAGGTGCATCACTTCTTCAATAAGCGGTCAGTTCATTCACATGCTGCAGGTGCCGGTTCGTCTTCGATGACGAGACGATTTGTTCCAGTTTTTGATCCTTTCCTCCAGTCGTTTTGCGCGCACCTCAGTGTGTACTGAGAGTGCAATAGCCTTTTTCCATAGCTGTAATGTGGTAAGAAATTTATAAATGAGAAAAATATATGAAGGCAAGAAAGGAAATAACAACCTACAAAAACTTTCAGATTTTCATTGTTTATCAAAAAATACGGAGACTAATACCACTTATAACAATAGTCACTTTAATAGATTCAAATGTCACAGTTTTTCTAAATATTTATTCAAAACATTTAGCACTCCATCAGGAAAAACAGACTCACACTTGTAAAACATTTCTTCTTTGAAAAACTTAAAGAAACAAATACGAAAAATCAAATATTTAATGGTTAGTTTTAATGTAATGCCTATGCTCCAATGATTTAGTAGACAAAACACTCGAAATAAAGATTACAGAACGATAACAGTGTACAACATAATCAACGGTAAATGATGACACCATTATGGAAGGCTTAACACTTCAATGCCAAGCTTGGTAAACGTTTGAAAACCAGTGAAGACACAAAGTAACTATGGATATGGAAACCGATATGAGAGAGAAAAATGGTAAATTATTTTAAACAAGATGGGTTATGTCCAACGAATACTTTCTTTAAGAATACAAAATCTTAGTAAAATAACATAGACTGTCCCAAATGGGACAAAGGTGAATGAGTTAGATTATATATTGACGACAGATAAATCTGTCTTATATGTTGATACAATAATTTAAAGCCAAAATCAAAACAATTATGACTGCATAACACATTTCAGGGCCCGTTAGCTAACAGTGAGGATGGTGTGAGGTTCTTTGCAGAAGCTTAAATGTATTACTCGATACAAAAGAAGTGACAACGAGTCTTTATGCAACAAATGTGCTCAGATAGTGTAACGGTGCACACCCTATTTGGCTTTAATTTGTGTATGTACCTACGTTGTGTATGTTTCCTGGTTATGGCGGCGTGCTTCGGTGGGGTGACAGATGATTAACTTTTACAATTACTGTTGTTAGTGTTCCGAGGTATGAAAATGACGTCGGACGGTTGTTGGTAGCTCGCCTAGCGGTAAGAAAGGCTGGCTGCCAGTCTGAGCCTGGTTACTGAGGTGTCGGGCAGTGTTAAGTGAAGTAAAAGAGAGACAAAGAATTGGTACTCACGCCGTCGTACTAACAGGTTTTCCCTGCAATGTCGGACTGCGCCGTACCTAGTGAAGTAAGAAAGGCAAAGATCTGGTACTCACGCCGTAGTACTAACAGGCTTTGCCTGCGGTATCGGACTACGTTGTACCTAGGGAAGTAAGGGAGGCAAAGAATTGGTACTCACGTCGTCGTACTAACAGGATTTTCCTGCGATGTAGGACTGCGTTGTACCTAGGGAAGTAAGGGGGCAAAGAATTGGTACTCACGTCGTCGTACTAACAGGATTTTCCTACGATGTCGGACTGCGTTGTATGTACTGAAGTAAGAGTTAAATAAGTTATGAGCTGTTGCAGTAGTTTTCCGTATTACGCGTGGAACTACTACATGCACCCCAGCGCTCCTATTTAGATGCGTTTTATACAAATGACGAAACCCTCCATTCCGGGTCGCGGAGTGTCCAGCCAATGACAAAAAATCTAAATTTCGTTGCCAGCGCGGCGCTGAGTTAATTGGTAGTTGCCCTTGCAAATCCACGACTGTTTAATCCCTTTTCAATCAAGTTTTAAATTGCGATTTCCCACGGCGTATTCGAAACTGCCCTCAACACGTGTTCGTTTAGTTGAAATCGCCACCTAATAAATTCTAAACTAAAGCAAGCTGAACTTCGATAAGGCCTTAAGGGAGCTCATCGAAAGCATACACAGAACGCAAGATGCAACGTACGAAAACCAAGTCAAATGATCACAAAATAACAAAGTCCAGGGTGCAATTCAAACTCCCTGGACAGATTGTTAGCTCCTTAGTGACAGCAGCAGAGTACTAGCTTCTAGGCATATTACCTGTTCTTGCCGTCTCACGAACGGGACGAACGGCAGCTTACTTAAGCAGCAAACACTATAGGTACGAGACGAGAACATTACGAAATCAAAGCAGCTCATTGCGGTATCAGAACAGCGTCATTACGGGATCAGTACGCTAGATTATAAAACTGGATCGAAACAGCTAGAAACTAACCCGTAAGTTAAACCAATTCGGCAAAAATATGAAGCAGGCTCAAATTTCACGACCACGTGCAACCTACCCCAAAGGTCGAAATTGAGCAGAGCAAGGACAGACACGCTCGCCGCAACAAGGCGGACAACATCAGAACGACGCGACGCGACGGAGCGGACCGGATTACTACGCAAAATGACTCTCGCTCAAAATATGCAGCTTTTTGCCTCTAACAATGTGATTGTACTTAATAAATTTACCACCGGAAGCGATTACCGTCTCGTTAGATGTGAGTTACACATATTTAAATAGAAAAACATAAAGAATGAAGTGTATAATAGGATTAGCACTAGTAGGTCAATATTTATTTAAGAGCAAAATGACACTCAAAACACGTTACTGTAACAAGAAGTTCAAGTAGTCGCTGATAAGCTTGACACTGATATAAATAGCGCCAATAAAAAATTTACTGCCTCGAAAGCAGCTTCAAAAGTGGGAACAAAAAATATAAATAAAAGAAAAAATAACAACACAAAATTTATATTGCAAGACAGATGAAAATGTAAGTAAGGAAAGCAAAACACCAAATTTGTAGAACTAAAGAAAAACATTCGTAAAAAAGTTAATAACATTATCTGAAGTAATAATGAGAAGAAAATATAGAAAGTTGTAGAATGCAACCGAAACATCAAACGTTTCAGGCAAAGCTTATATAACACACAAATCACGTTCCTGAAAGATGAAAAAGGTATATAATAAAAGGGTAAAAACAATGTAGAAAGATTTACATTCAGCATTAAAAAAAATATAAGCCAGCACAAATGCTAGAATTAAGGTGACCAATATAAATTTTCAGGAGTTGCCAGATACAGAGAACGATGAGATTATGCATACATTAAGTAGTATAAAAAAAAATGGAAGGTGGAATTCATTCAACAGTAGAGACCACGGTGCGACAAAAGACAACGTGGAGGACCACAAATGAGAGGGGAGGATAATTTTGTGCTGTTAGCTGGGTTAGGGTGGATACAAAGTGCACAAAATAATGAAATATAGAGGAAGAAGACGTTAAAAAATGGATAACCTCTGAAACGAAAATAAAATAATAGATTTTCAACTGCATAGTGAATTTTACCAGCACGATTTAGGGATGCAAATCTTATTTATCCCCAATTGTTAGTAAAATGTTATTGAATACATTTAGTACCAACAAGCCAATAGTCCGGTGGGGGCATGTTGATGTTGTTGTAATCTGACCTCATAATATTGATGAGATGGACACATTTCTTGAACATGCTAACAGTAAAGCAACGGCTATCGAAATTACTTTAGAAACAGAACAGCACAATCAATTACCTTTGTCACAGATCAAAATTCGTTTACTCCCTGCAACAGGCTGAGAAGGTTACCTCGACTAACTAGTGGGATGAGCGAGGTCTTAAACTGGAAGAACAGGCTATAGTGATCCGAATGCCTATGCTGGAGAGGAGATTTCACCATAGAAAACTTTCTGGCGTTAGGAAAAATGTGTAAGGTGCTCAGCTTCAAGGTTTAAACCTTACTTTATTATTGAACCATTGAAAATGGTTACTTAGCTGGAAAACAAGCATTTACAAATGAAAATAATGCAGGAGATTTCAAAGTCTATAGAGATAACATTTATAATATTACGCAGGCGATTTCCAAAATAATTCTACCTGAGCGTTATCAGCAAGGCTAGCTGACGGGCTCGCCTGCGTCATAACTCCACAGGGAAAAGCAATATTGATATACTGGTGCAGAACGCCGAAGGCATTATTGCACCACGGCCGGAGATACGCCCCACAACTTATTCGCTAAGGAACATTCCAAATTTGGGAATACAAAACCTTACTCTAATGTATTTCACATTAGCGGCAAAACGCCCATGCAACATAAAACAATAAACATAAAGAAGACTTAGCTGGATGCAGTCCAATCAGCGAAGCACAAAATCTTGCTCAAACGTACGGAATCGCTCTTCGCCAAGGTTTAGCGGTAGAGACAACTACCCTGGTATCAACGGCGAAACTGCCATCAGTCCTACATGTGATAAATATTCTCAAATTTTGGTCATTTTACGCGTGGAAATTAGGGCACCCTGAAAAAATGTATCGTCTAGGGCAAGATGGATTTTTTTATAGGGAAGATCGTTAAAACGCTGGTTAGACTAAGTACAAGAACTTACAGGCCTAAAATTACTGGAGCAAGCAATTCATTATCACAACGACTTTTCGAGTAAATGAAGAACAGCGACTATAGAGAGTACTCGTTGAACGGAGAGTTTGACAGGGCTTTTTGGGATACCGGTGGGTTATGAGACGATAGATGGGTGTCGATGACGCTGCCACTATACATAGCGCAGCGGAACACTGTATAGAATGTTGCTTTGAATGAATGTACGCAACCATCGGTCGATATAAAGTTCTATTAAATTAAAAATTGAGATGATATGCGGAATTTCAAATTTATAGATTGCGTTTTGAGTGAGCTGCATACTGCACAGCCAAAAATCGTCGTAATTTACCCAGAATTAGACAAGACTTTCCCATGCGGCAATGTTTATGGAACAAAATAACACTTCTCACGCACATACGTGTTTGATTACATCTGGGTAACTTCTTAAAGCGAAAAGAAGTTCGATTATACGAATTACGCGCTTCCCTCTGGCACCTGCACTCATATTTTCTTAATATTCTAAAAGTTTTCCTCGACATACTGTTTTTTCGTCGAGGATTCTCTGACATTATCCTCTCATACTATATGGAGTATCGTCTTTCATCTTCCCCATTCGTTTCTCAGTTCTAGGATCTGCTGTAGATATCTTCCATATCATCAAAGCTGTTTTTTTAAGTCTTGCGATATGGGGTCGAGTTGTAGTTCTTCTCTTATGCTTCGATTTTGCACTCTATACTGTATTTTTGAATATTTCTTTCCAGCAGCAGTTATTGTTGATGGATGTTTGTCTACTATGGCCCATGATGCTAATTCCTATAATATTGGAAAACATGTAGCTTTATGTAAATGCATTATTGGTTTTAGTTCCAATCTTACAAACGAGGACGTTGTTTATTTGGTATTGCTAATCCAGTTGATTATGTCTTTATATATGCGCTCATCTTTGCTGACTATTGATCTGTAGCTCTCTTTGAAAACAGCTCAATCTCTGGAAAGATGTAGTCTCACGTGACTGTTTATTGTCTGGGCAGTCTAGGAAACCAAGCAGCTAGAATTGTACCAAAGTTTCCGAAGTTGGTCACTTTCTCACTAAGTCGGCAGTCGCAGTAGCGGACTTAAATAAACTTAAGCTTTGATTTTTCTCTGTAGTTGAAAATCGTCACTAAAACAAAAAACAAACAACAACATTAAAGCCCCACAGGTGGGCGCCAATTTGATACAGGCCAAATAGGTACTTGAAGCAAAACAAAAACAACCCGTAACAACGATTTGCTTTACCTAGCTTTCAGTCGAGACAAGGGCGGTTTAAGTTACCCAAAATTGGTTTGAGTCCTACTTCAACGTAGGGACAAGTCGAGAATTAATTACGTTGAAGGCGCTATAAGGTTGAAATTAACCTTCACATCTTTACGACGTGTCTAACTTTGAATAAACATCAATGGATTAGCAGGAAAAATGGTGAGCTGGACCTCGGTCACTTCCTTTGCTTTCAGATAATAATTTTACTATAAAAACACCATGTGTACGTTTACCTTACAACATAATATTTAAATATTATAATGAGCACACCAAGTTACACTAAATACTGGTGCAGTATCTTAAAACTAATTTTAACTATTTCCCTGTCTGACGTCACAAGAATACAAACTATAGAAACATTGACTTTAAATACGCAAATCTCAAATTCCTTGAAGGGGTTACTAAATCGTAAATACAGTAATACACAAATTTACAACATAAGCCGTAGTCTGAGCTTGCAAACACTTCAAAAAGGACGGTAAATTGGCGCTATGAAACAACATTTTACACAGCATGTAAGAGTTACCCAAATACATTTTAATATAGCGTTATGATAGCTCATGCCATGGAGGAAAAAGCCAGTGTTGAGCAGTTTGCTCACTAGATGTACGATATATGTAGAACAATCGAGAAGAAGACGTCATGGCCAGGTCAGAAAGAGATGATTGCAAATGAGGATAATACACCTGGGGTGGAAGGTGTAACAGGAAGCGGCTGATGGCGGTAGATGTTTTAAAGGTGATAGGAGAAATACACAGACGGGTGGTATCTTATCGGATAAAAGATCGATATTTGTGGCCGGTGACAAGAACAACGACACAGTAAAAAAGCCTGAAACCCAAAAAGTACATATGCATGACACGATTTAATGAATAGAAATTAAATCGTGTTGCGTTCCGACTGGTAATGTTATACTTACAAAACACCGGTGTCACGATTAACAACAGCGTTACCACTTGAGGCAATTTTCATCTCAACACAACGAAACATCTGGAACTAAATTTGAAAAATCACCAAGCTACCTCTCGTGGCAGTTTGGTGAGTCGAGAGCATTACATGCTTGTCCAAACGGACTGAAGGTGGAAAAGACATTTGCAGCTTACAGGTTTCGCTAATCCCTTCTACCGAGATGTAATGGCAGAAAGAAAAATCCCCGATGCACTATTAGCGAAATAACCAACATTCTTTTGGCGTAAAATTCCTTTTGCTGGCGTTATGCTTTTAAGCCTTGCATAACCCAGTGAACAGAATCGGGCTTGGACCGGGAAATCGACAAATAACCGAATTGTAACAGATAACTTGATGGAATAAAGAGTCATACGGCATTCATGTGAGGTATGCCCGCACCTTTAATTTTCTGTTAGCTGTTAATTATTCTCGTTGTTTTGTGTGTTACTTTTGGGTTTTGAGGGGTTTCCCAAATGTGTAGCGTTACTCCAGTAATGCCAGAAATAATTTGTTTTAAAATTAGGGGCATTTTGAAATATTTTGACATGTAAATAAATAGCTTTGTTTGCTACGATTTAAAAAGTGTTTGTTTCAAGTCATTGTGAACTTCCCTTTGATGTAAAGGTAACCGTGTACTGCTTTTTGTCATGTATGGAATGTAGTTATGAGAGATTTTAATAAATGGTAATGAAGACATTTTCTACCATATCAATAGAAACGACAAGCTGACATCAATTCAACTGAGAATTGCGGAAAAACATTGTATAATATTCGAAAAACGGTTAAAAATCTGAATAACAATCCTAAGTTGGATGCTGTAACGCTATAATTATGAATAATCCATTTTTATTGAGTCGTCACTGCGAAAGTGTTTATGCAATTCTCGAAATGAAGTTTTCAAATACATTATATGGGAATCTAAAGTTTGCGTTTGTTTAAATATTAACCGTTCGCCGTCTTATAAATATGCATCAGGAGCGACCAGTAATGCACTCGATCCATTCGCGGGTTCAACGGAATCCGATTAATTCGCGAGCATTCTCCTGGTTGTTTTTGGTTGGCATAGTTTGACTTCCTTTTCACGAAAATTAAGGCAGCTGCATTATTAACGAGATGCCATTGTCATGATACAAGATTAGGGCTTAAAGGGAACTAGTAAAAGCGGAGTTTGTGTCCATAAAGTTTCATTCAGCAGCGAAAATCAATAGTGGCGTTCTCCAAAATGGATTTTTGATTGCCTGGAAGCTGATGGGTTTTCTAAGCCAGCGCCCTTTAATACAAAGTAACTGGAATTTGACCACTGCGAATTTAGTGCGGGGGATGGTGAATTTCCAGATTTGTGTTATTTTTTAAGAGTAGTAAAGGTTGGCGGGATGAAAATGGGACGCCGTTATAGTCCAGGCGTAAATCAATGTCTGCAATACGGAAAAAATAGGAAGCACGAAGCCAGTGGACGTGAACGTGGTGTGTATTTTGTGAATGGGTCAGCGCACTGCTCGTTTTTTCTTGAGGCCTGAGACAGGCTCCGAAGCAGAATTGTTGCCTCTACATTATTTGATGGCTTTAGCTGTCTTCCACTATCAGAGATGAGATTTCTGTAAGCAGGAGGGTTGCTTTAGAAGTACAGTTACTAAATCAAAGGCGGTTTTTAGTATTTTAATAACGCATTGGTTGCAAGAAGAAGCCGTAGATTCACGTTGCTCAGTGATGATGATTAGTTGGAATTGGTTTTGGAAATATCATGATACATAATTTCGTTGAAGTATAAAGTAAATAATTCAGTACCGACGACGACTTTCTCCTTATCAGCTAGAAATTATGCCGAACAGTTTTATTTTTCAGCAAATCGAAATGGATTCATTTAATAAAACAAATATGCAGATATGCCCATATCGGAAATGCTCGTGTTTTTCCAGAAAGCGTCAGTCTGAGACAGGAGCTCAACAGGAAAGTCGCTTTGAGCTGATAGAGTGAACGTGCTTCGTTTGACAGCCCAAGAATATCACTGGGCGAGTACATTTCGGAGGTGCGGTCCTTACGTTTCCCAGTGAACAACGAGCGAAAAGAAGCTTTGAAGTAGGAGCCGGTAAGCTTCCCAGAGTGTCTGAAGTTCTGTCGACATTGTGGTGGTAAAGTGTCTGGGTTATTAGGTGACGCAATTATAAATGCATCGCCGTGGGGAGGTGCGAGTCCAGGTATTGAGCAACTGGTATACGTTAGTCATTACTGCAGGTGGATGGGTTGATACCGTATACGGTCATTCAACGGGGTCAAAGAAAAGATCTAGAGAATGCCAACGGCTCTTTCTTGTATTCTGCTAGCACTGTGTCTGAGCATATATGCAGTCGGATGTCAACCCAAAGGCAGCATTTGAAGCAGTTGTCTGCGAGTAATTAATGTGATATTTCGGCGTGAGAAGCGTTTGAGCACTTGCGCAATAGAAACAGTTGTCGAAGGTATGCGTTATTTTAACGTAAATGTATAATAAAAACAGCTTTTATGCGTAGAGCAACATTATTGCTGGTTAATATAAATGCGCAGTAGAAACGGTTTTGTGGCGGTAAATAAAAGCGGGGTAAAAGTAACCACTAGTTTCGTAATCCAGTATTTTACACTAGCACTACTTAGGCTTGTTTCTTTAACAAGAAATATATGTTTGTTGCTCATTGGTTTCATTTGAGTACTTTTTTAGAGCTAACCTTTTCAGCTTAGCACGAGTACAGGTCAACTTCTGGCTCATTTTAACAGGGGATTTAGTTAACCATGACTAGAGTAAATAAGGTAAGAATAATATCATTGCTATTGAGCTAGGTGGTAATAAGAGCGGGCAAAAGTAATTATTAAAAACGGTGCGGCTTAAATGACCGTGTTCAGTTGGAGCCTACCGTGGGGTTTCAAGCGCAGCATAACTGCAGTATTACAATTTAGTGCCCAAATGGCAGGGCTACAAACCGCGGCGTTACAAATGAAGCGGCACACTAAAAGATCCGTTAGAAGCTGTCCACCATGTTGATGTCCTAGTGAAATAATTCACTTCTTCACTTAGAACTTTTTTGGCAGCTGCGTGGGCACAGATTCTGAGTGTCGTAAATTACTTCAGCCAAGTCTGTTGTACTCAACTAAGTTATGTGCTTGTCTTAACTGATACGAGTATCTTGTGTTGTATTTCGGAGTAGAACTTTTGTCAGATTTTATGGTTAAGTTGAGATGCTTCTTAACAGAAAAACATATTTTGGAAAATAAGAGGTGGTGGTTGCAACCACATCCTGTCCACGTTTGTACTCTTACATCTGTTACTAAAAGATTTGTTTCCTGTTGTCTTTTATGTGGTCTATGTTTTCAGTTGATATGTAGGCCGAGGTTACGTCAATTGATGAATATTTGTATGCTGGAATCACCCGTATTTCTAATTGTTAGTTATTACTCCTGAAGTTCCAAGTTACGATTTTTATAGCCCGTTGTCTTGCCAATGTTTTCGATTAGATTAATCCTGTGTTCAAAGCTTAGTTTTAGAAAATTTAGCAATTATTTGATTTTTACAAGGAAATGGATTATTGGCCTATCCTCAGCCGTAGACCGGGTGACTTCTTCCACTTGATTGACTGTCTTACTGAACTATGGAGATCAATTTACCCCCTTTCATGGCGGTTCCGACGACAAGGCCATTAATAAGTAAACCACCTTCCTCTACCTTAGACAGGCGCATTTACTAGGTACTATCAGCTAGGAATAGCTGAATCTAGCTTTTTTTAACGAGGTTAAGTTATCTCGCTGCTAGATTCTTATCTCATAATATTAGTGGTTTAGTTTGTAGTTTAATATTCACATAAGTTAAAGATGCGCATGGCGATGACATATATGATGGGTTACGTACTTGTTTTTTATAGTATTTGTTTAATACCGTTAATTTGTCTCGAAAATGCACATTTCTAGTAACTCAAAAGCACTATTTTTCAAAAAAGGACACAGAAAATCTTTACGTTTAGTAACAAAGCATAAGCTTGCCACCCAGGATTAGGTCGTCGCAAACCTAATAATTTTGAAAAGTAAGTCAGTTCCTGTATCAATTTAATAAATAATTTTAATGCAGCTGAAGATTAAATACGGATGAAGTAACATTTTTGCACCAGTCATATCAAAAATTCAACAATTCACACGAAGACCTAAGAAAAAGCGCACTAGCAAAACAAATTTATTTTCAAATGCATAAAGAGAACATTGTAGCGGCTTCAGATTTCTAGCAATTTATTCAAATGTCTCTTTTCATGGCGAAAGTGCCATAAATATGCAAATTTAACGGTGTCTCATAGAAGAATGTTTTATTTACTGTTAAGCGTCTGCATGTAAAGATGTAAGTTGGCATAGATAAGCTAATTTATATAAAGTTGTATAAGCCGTTTTATTGCGACTTCAACAAAAAATGAATACAGCAAAAAATTTAATTCTTCGCACGCGGCTGAGCACGAAAGGCGAGCATAATGAAAGGAAAAAAGTATAATGTGGGCATATAATAAGCATATCTAGACTTCGCACACAGAAAGCATGTTTATTAATTACAAATTGTGAAAGTATGACTTGGCAATTTTGTTTATTTTATATGGTAGCGTTAAAACATTCTAACCATTTAATAAAATACAATATTTTTGAGTAAATATTTCTTTGATAAATATTACAGGTGAAGGAGGTAGAATCTGTTCACAAAGGCTTCGCGAAAATAAAATATATAGAAACAGTACCATACTCATGGAGCTTAAAATTCTGGTATTGCATATGCAAAAAAGAACTCCATTTTAGCAACGAGTCGTGATTACAGAAATTACTTCAATATTTAATTAAGTAACCTTTCGTAATAAATAAAGTACAAAACGCAAATCAATTGTTAGAAATTTGAAGGTAATGTGGAAAGCAAAGGAGATATTTCAATGCATCAACTGTTAGTCATTAAAAAAGAGATACATTTTCGTATGGCACTAAACATTATTTCGTTAAAATGTGCTAAAGTTCTGTCAGATTGCAGATTTAGTAACTATATTCACACATATTGGGCACACACAAGAAAGGCACACATAATTTTTCTTTTGCTATTGCCAAAATTAGTATAATCAAACGTCTTCTTTCTTTTAATTTACCTCCATCTTGATACTGATTAGTAAACGTCTTTTTGTGTAGGTATAGATTTTCAAGGTTTTCCACGGGAAAAGAAAATAACCTCAGCAAACCTCGCATCTCTAAAGGATGTCTCTGCCTGATTTATATTTGGCCACTAAAGCTGTCCATCTAAAATTGGTGTATGAGCTATTCACTAAGATATTTTTGAGCGCTTTTAATCGATTTGCTTTAGGAGGAGATTATATTCAAGATATTTATTCCGATCAAGATCGTAATTTCATGGAAGCTGTTAGACATATTAAAGAAGTACTTATTAAGGAAATATTTACGATTCATAAGTCTTAACAAATTTAGTGACGTTTGAAACACTTTTATGCTTATAAATTTGGAGGATTATGGGAAGCTGTAGTTAAATCAGCAAAAATACTTTTAATAAGAATAGTTGGTGAATCCATTCTCACTTTTAAGGATTAAATTGCCTTATTTTCTCAAATCAAAGCCATGATAAGCAATCGATCCTAGAGATAGTTTAGGTTATTTAAGCGCTGGAAATTTTCTAATTGGTTCACATCTAATTTCTTCGCCGGTGCAATTATATGAAAAAAATATGCCATTAAACTACAGATGGCAACGATTAAAGTAAGTTACTGGATGCTTTTGGCGTCGATATTCCCAAAAACGTCTTTATATTCATATATTTTTACGCAACGAAATGAATGTCACTGCAATTTGAAGGTTGGAGACGTCGCTTACAAGGAGAGGAGTCTACCTACAACTTTATCGTGACCGATTGGGTGATAAGAATATTCATTCTGGTCCAGACAATTTAGTACGAGTACTAACAGTACTTACTGATGCTGGTTCGTCTGTTCGTCCAGTTAATAATTTTTATCGTATGTATCGCCATATTTATTCTACATTGATTAATAACATTTTCTTACAATTTTTTTTCTGAAAATGAATAGATATGGTAGATAGGTATGTTTTCCAATCTATTCCTTTCTCTCAGTCCCACCCTATTTAGAAAAGATAGCCCGTCGGTAGTGCGAAAGTAAAGAGTTGCGCATTCCGGTTTCACGTTCTCTTTCTCAAGTGTAAGGCTTGTCGTTAATAACTCGCGTTAATAAAGAAGAAGCTGGTTCCTCTATCAGCCCTATTAAGGTAATTTTTTAATTTAATATCTAGGCCACACTCTCTTTTCACCCTAGCTCGGATATACTATTTTTTCAACGTTTTTCCACTTCTAATTTTTGTTTTCGTCTAGTTTTTGAAATTTTCGAATCCTACTGAATACAACATAGTAGTCTTATTCTCTTTTCAATTCGTCTTCTTTCGGTTACTAATTTTATTGGATTATTTTTGTTCCTTCTCATATGTTGAAACTAGTTAATGCTTTGTAATTTTTTAAATTGTTCTATATTTCCATCTATATCTGTTTCCATATCATGGCTCGTTATAGTGTTTTCAATTTGTTACTGTTAGTTCTAATTGGTCTTAAATATACGGGTGTTTGTAAATCTCGTTCTATTTTTATAAATTCTCTTGTAATTGTCGGTCCTATTATAGCTTTGTAAATTCTTATATTGCTGCCTTTGTTTAATGATTTACTTCTTTGGAATGGTTTCTTGATCTGCTTGAAAGATTTATTAATTTTTTAAAGCTGTACCTACTTTAACTCATCCACTTCTTTATTTTATAATCACGACTTTCAGATTTCTATTTCATTTTTTTAAATTTTAAAGTACTTTTGTGTATATTCTTTATGTTATCCGTGATCGCTTACGGACACTAGTTTCGAGCTTTCCCCCATCAAGAAGGGTCATTTATATTGTCAATATACAGGTTGGATTGTAAATCAGAGTTTGTAACAGTGGCGTCTCCGTTAAGGTCATATTCTCAGATAAGAATAAATTTAGTAGCGGTGAAGTCCCCCTGCAGCCGAATAATATACATTATTATTTGTATTATGTGTTTGGATGTACTCAGTAGTTATATCCCTAGTGCATTCTGTATATTCGAGTATTTCATTCTTTGTATACCACACTATTCATTTTTAAAGACTTTTCAGTTTTCTTTCTGAAATTTCTTTTGTACCTAGCTGGTTTGCTCTTCTTTCCGCAAATACTCGATATTGCACTTGCGCAAATACCCGGGTATTGCACTAGTGCAAAATATTCGTTAATCGGTAATCTGGAGCAAATAGGAAAAATATCTAGCTGTCCTGTCCCACAGAAAGAAAGAAATCACATAATAGAAATTTTAATTGTCTAGAAGCTCAGGTAAATTTATCTCAAAAATTGTAGGTAACCATTATGCAATTGCTTACATTTTCAGAAATGTATAAAGTTAATTCAGCTTTCCCTCCTCAGCACTTTAATTGCATTAATTTACTATTCGTATTCCGTGCAGTTATGAAGTTCTTTGTACTACAAAATATTTTTTGGTTTCTTTCTTTTAACGCTATATGAGATCTTTATTATATGACTACAGATCATTTTCGAGTTAGGTTCTATAAGCTTATTCCATTAATGGCTGCTTGCAGCGCACGTTGATAAATTACTCAATTAAAAACACATCAGAAGATATATCATTAAACTTCTTTGGAATGAGACTGCAGGCATTTTCCTTAATGAAAACATCAGGAAGGGAAAGGCGCTATGAAAACGAGAAGCGATTCTGCTCTGACAGATTCTGAGATTTAATGTGGTACTTTTACAGCCACGCTTTTGGTTTTATAGGCAATGCCGTTTTATGAATATTTACAAGAGACGTGCACCTCTGAATGTCGTGTGGATACACAAAAATAACGCATTAAGGTGGTTCTGTGGCCCTTTGTGCTGGCGCCTGGCGGAATCCAACTCCTAAACAGGGAGTAGATAAACCGTAATTTGTGCACCGTGTGCTCGATGTTGAGTAACATGATAAATTAGCATGCAGTATCACTTCCAGGCCCATGGCTCCCATTGTCGGCGCTGTAATTCGGCACGTTGCTCATTCGAACGTCGTAAGCGCAGTTTCCTTTTGCTGATCACGTAAGTTGTCGCCGAAGCTAAGTGTTTTCCCGAGCTTTGCTGGCTGGAGCTTCCTGTGCTGCTGAAATATGTACAGCCTGTCGTAAATCTAGGATAACTATTACGTCCTGCAGTGATAAGGTATGGGGAGAGTTTGCTTCATTCTGATAAATGATCCTTTTAATAACATACTTCCAAAGTAGTGTAGTTTGAAGCTGTAATTTTGGTTTTACGCTGCTAAGTGCTTATAAATTTTGAAGTTAGCTGATGTCTGCCAGAAAGTTAGGTAATAATTTTGAGTTAAAATAAAATTAAGATTAAAAATGCCCAACATCAACGTTGCAATCTAACAACGAAAGACGCAGTCCATTTAATCTTTACGAAAATTTAGGGCGCCAGGTTCTAGACTTACCGCAACACTTCCCGTAGAACCATCCGGGGTAGCCGAGATACGACGGATGATATGCTGAGAAGGAATACTCGACAAAAGAAACAGTAAAAAACAGTAATAGAGAGTGCCGAATATAAAGCATTTATGGATAAATATACCAGAACCTTCTGTTGTGGGGATCTGATTAAAACCAAAATCAAATATATGTAACCTAATGACGTAACTTTAATAGTAAAATAGAAACGTTAGCCTAACCTGGGTTTTAATATAACACATTTATCGGAAACTAAAATTCAGAGCGAAGGCACTCGTTTAATGTGCTTGAATGCACGCGGTGTGGATACTCCACAACAAATTATTATAAAGAAAGAAATCAGTTAGATTTAATACTAAGTAAAACGGTATTTACCATTAAGTGAACACAATCCAGTTAATATATTTAGTTAATGGGGATGATCATCTAAGAAATAATCGTTATAACACCTACAATTCATATGATAATGACACAGGAGGAATAACTAATAATAATCAGTATAACCTTGTAATTTAGAACGTAGCCTATGGGAACCCAAGTACTGGTTTAGGAAGAACCATAGAAGACTGAGACAATATAGCGAATTATTGAAAGAGTCGTACAGAGAAGCTTTTCAACCGATCAGCAAACCCTTGAAGAACTGACGTAGATAAGCAGCTTTTCGAGTTACCTCTAACGAATCGGTGAGTGATTTCCTGGCAAATTCTCGTTGAAATCTCAAGCTAAAATCCAAACTAAAGTTGTTTAAAGATGGCAGAAGCCAAAGGCATGCGCAGGTTTAGCAAACATAAATCTAGACACTACGCACAAAAGAGGCAAGAATTGACCGTTAGCAGCCCGACTTCGGGTCGTAGCGGTGCCACCACGCCAGAAAGGTTTAATAGGAATTGCGAAGGGGGTACATTATCGGCTTCGAGTTTTAATGGTATCAACACGTAAGGACGATCAGTTCGAGTTTCAAAGAGAGTACATTCCCACAACGCAGTTTTAGCCTGCGCGCCTAAAAATATAGTCAGAAATGTAAATTACAGGTTCACATTAAATGGGGTATCTTCAAATATAACTTTAGGAAAGATATAATATCAGCAGTGGTCTGATACAAACACTTAGCTGAGGTGTCTAACTTTCGGTGCTTCTTAAATTTGCCTTTTTTGCAGTAACAAAAAATTGCGAAAATTTTGATTCATTTTTAAAACTCAAAATAGTTATTTATGAAACTTCTTAAAAATTTATTTTTGAATATATTTGTAAGTTTTTAAAGCAAAATTAAGGTTTTTATAATTACACACTGTTTTTAGAGAAATTACACTAACGTGTTCTCCACTTCAAACTTTGACTTAATATTACCTAATACACTAAAGCGTTTTAGAATATTTGTGTGTGTGACTGGATTTTAACAAATACAGACCTGAGAAGGAGCTACTAACTGTAAAATTTATTTAATTAATAAAGAGGATTTTCGACTGTAAAAATAAAGATGTTTATTAAATACAAAGGCGCCACATGATTTGTATTCAATAATGAGTTGATTAGAATCTTGTCTCCCCGCCTTTAGCTTTTCCTGGGTCCCTTATTGTCAGGGTGGGATTTGCTTTGATTCTGTGGGTTGGGTTGTATGTTATTTCTTGTTTTGTGTTGTTTCTAAGTTATCAGAGCTCTTGTGATGAAACGAGCTTATTAAATTTATTCTTTTCGCAATGCCAAGCCGGTAGCTCAAATACACCAGAATTCGTGGTAACACTTTAATGCTGAACTGCAGTGTTCTTGTGTATATAGAGTTAGGGTGTGATGAAAATGCCTTTACCGCGGAGATTATATTGAAGCTTGCTGTTTCCCATCATTGTGCAGACGACAGAGAAAAAACAAGTACAGAAATTAAATATTTAGGTATAATTGTAGCAACCGGCGGAATAGGCAAAGAAGAAATAAAATCCACCTTTCAAGCAATAATAGTGGTTTTTGTCTTATCCAATTGTTGTGAGATATGGATAATTAATAAGCCTTAGATTTGAAACTTAAACGCATTACAAATAAGAGATTAGATAACGGATGAATCACCAAGACATAATGTAAAGAACAGGTTTGAAATGATTTGGGCATTTTCTACTCGTAAGAATGAATGAACAGAGATGGCCTAAACGAATTTTTAGTTTGCTCATACCGTGAAAAAGTAAAAAAAGCAGACCAACAAGGTCTTGGAGGAGCAGTATTAGAGAAACGATGACATACCAACTACAGGTTGAAGATGACACAAACAAATGCATACCGAAACACAACGCTTCAGCTCTCCGGCTTGACGTCAGTACTAGGAAGCTGAATTATGTGAACCTCTTATATCGAGGTTCGAGGCGGAGTCACTTCAAATTAAATAAAATCATTGGCAAATTCTGCCTTCTTGTGGTGATCTCAGGCCGAAGAGCTGAGGCACTGTATTCAGTCGGTATTACACAAACTGAGGATTATGACGTTTTAGAATCACAAAGACGAATATGACTAACAACGTAACAATTTTTCTGAAAAACTTCAAATTTACTTAAAGCCAGAAGACTTCATTACTTTCTTGGTGTCTAATGAATTACAAACTAATGTAGGGACATGTAAAATTTCTAGTTAACTCGATATTTATGATAATTCCAGTTTGCTGGAGATTTTCTGGCTGTTATTAATATTGTTCTAATTTATATGGCTGATTTCACAATATATGGTATATTAGAAATTTAAAGTAATTAATAAAAGATACAGTAGTATCTAATTATAAGCAAGTTTTAACATAATTATTGATCTAACAACTTAGACGTTTTAAATTATTAAACGATTTGCTTTTTTATACATTTAGAGTATTTTATTGTTTATTAATTTTGCTTTTTCAATTAACATTTAATACTTTCTCCTTATAAAGTGTACTTTGCTTGTTCACTAATATCGAAATTCGAATTAAATCTGTTATTTACATAGTGTTATTGTAATTTTTTCAGTAGCGAAAAAGAAAGACTTGTCCTAAATATTAATTGCAATGTGAAATCAGAATATATTCTGTATTTACATTTCTAACTATTACTAGCATTTTCACTTCTGCAAAAATTTCACACTTGATTGCTTTTATTTTAATTTTTATAGTATATGGCTACAGAGCGATTGCACTTTCCATTGTCTTACTTCAATGATTCTATTAATTATGAATCACAATTTCAACCAATTTAAATACTGCAAACAAAAGTGCAATTTGTACTTTCTTAATTCCAATAGATCGATTAATTGGCACATAAACAGAAAACGCAACAGTGTCAAATGTTAAAAATAACGAGAAGAGAAATTTTACGTGATTATAACAGCTGCAAATTATTTTGGTTTGTATTTTCTTAGCTTAATGATTTAAACTTTTTATCAGACAACTAATTTAGTTACAATTAGACTTCAGGCGGTTACATAATTTTGTAAACTATTTCAATCGTTATTAGTTTCTGTATATATTTTTTATTTCCTCTTGACTTGTTAAACGGTAATTTACTGTCGTCTGGATTGACTCGGTAAATGAGTCTTTACAGGCCAGGTGCCTGTAAAGCTTTACTGTCGTCTGAACTAACCGGTAAATGAGTCTTTACAGGTCAGGTGCCTGTAAAATGCTGCCATCGCGACTTTATAAGCACCTTGTTTTCTAATAGATACATCCTTTATTAATCACTAATATGATTTTCAGCAAAAGGAAATAAAACATTGTACGGGCTCGCTTGCAACTAGCCTTTATTGGGGCTCACCGGATTACAGGGCTCGCTTCTACGTCGCTCTCCCTGCAAATTATCCGGCTCGCCCATAAAGGCTAATTTACTAAGATTGCCACTTAAATAACTATTACTTCCTTCGTCTGAAAGACGAAGGAAGTATTGTAATCACGAAAAAATTACCTTCCTAGATTTCTTCAGATTTTTACGTTTCAGGGTTCCTAGATGACGAAAAAAGGTTTTCTCAATTCAATCTGTCTGTCTGTCTGCCTGTCTGTCTGTTGGCGGTATAACTCAAAAACTATTTGTCGGGAAAAGACAATATTTTGCATACATATTATGTATCTACCTGGCATGAAGCCGGGAAAATTTCAGACAAATATATGCAGGGTGAACACCTTCAAAAATAAAATTTTGTTAATTTTTGCTTCAACTCAGAAATACATAAAAGTAATAATTTTTACATAGCGTAGGCTTTATCCTGGACAAAAATTGGACCTAACAGATACAGAATAAATGTTCTACAAGTCAAAAAATGTGCAAAAAATAAGTGCTTTATGTTGACCTTTTTAGGCCGCAAGCCGCATAAATGCGTAAATTCTAAACCTTCAAATAGACGGGAAACGCTTATTTGGGCGAGGCCATAAATTCAATCATAGGATGTGAATTCCAAGATATAGTTTCAAAAATGTACACTATCTGGAATTACCTTGCGGATATAAATGTGTAGGTCTCCATTCTTTTTGAGATTGCAAAACCCAGAAAAAATATTTTCCGAAATTTCTTTAGTACTAATAAAGTGATGAATTTTATACAGGCTTATTTTTAAATATTTCTCAATGATTCGTAAACTAGTGGAAATCGTATTCTTTCTAGATTTAGATGATATCAAATTAATCTCAAAATTATTGTTAACAAATGCTACATAAATTATTTAAACAAAGCGTACGGGGAATGTATTGCATAAATATCAGCATCGACGTATATCGTAAAAACTGTTGCACATAAATATATACATCCTGCGTATGATATGTTTAAAAAGGAATGAATAAATTTTTAATGAAAGAATTATCTGCATTGGTTTATTGATGTAACAAATATAATAAATTTTCCATTGCCTGATTTGGTTGAAACGCACCTCGTTTCGGTACGAAACTTAATACATGCCGGGAGTGAAGGTTAAGCCAGCTGAAACGCGATGATATGAAAAGGGCTCCGTAGGGTTGCGAGAAATTGGTCAAAGATTTGTTCGCAGTCGCAAGCGCCGCGGTTCAAATCCCTCCGCTAACGGATTTTTTATTTGAAAATTGATGTAATTTGCATTCATGGGTATGCTCTTATTGTTTCCGTATTATTTGGAACGTGAAAACATATTTACACCTAGTTTCCTTTGATTTTAAAAAGTATTTAGTGTCACAATGAAGTTCTGAGTAAAACCTTTTACAGATTTTTTAAATAACTATCTTGTGTTTGTCTTTCTGACGGTATTAAAATATTATGAGCGTAAATATGCTGTCAGAGTAAAATAATGCTGTACCAGCATCAATTTAATGTTGGAAACGCTGCAATGGCTTAGTATTGTAGCCTAACGGGCGAGTTTAATTTAATTTAAATGCTACAATCACCAGCCTGAAAACTGGTTGCCCAAGGTTAGCTCAGAAAGCCAAGATCCAAATAATAAGCTCAGGTAGTAACGTGGAAAGAAACACAGGATAATTTCTTATTATTATATAATAACGTTTAACTGGATACATTAAATTAAACTGTATTAAAACAACACGAAACAATAGAATGTAATAAAAATAAAATAACTCTTCTAACGGGGGTTCGTTCATCTGTAGTCGAGCGGTGGCACACTATTGCGGGACAGCCTGTACATCAGTCCTCTCGTCACGTTGGCAACACGCCGGCCCTGAACAAGTATCATGACAGATTAGTAGGCCGCCAATAATGGCGGACGACAACAACACATTTGATCTTAAAATCGTTCAATAACAAAACTGCAGTCGAAATCAAACTAAGTTGTGTGCATACCTAGTGCGTCTGGTGGTGAAACTCCCATCGTTCAAGTGGCGGACGATGCGTTTGATTCGCTTTACTTGCCAACTGTTTTGTTTCCCCCAGGTGAGTGAATTTTGCTTAACTGTGCACCGTTTCTTGCTGACGAAGGCGGCCGCTGGGTTACCCTAGCTCCGCGAGTGCGTACTTATGGACGGTGGCCTCGGGCTCGTCCGACCGGGACCCCTGGTGCACGCGCCTCGGCCTCGGGGATACGAAAGTCGCCCCAGACGCGATTATCGGACCTAATTACGTCTACGTCGCCGTCCTGGTGCCGGGAAATTTGCTTCGCGGACGGCGTCGTCACCGGCGAGTACGACTTGGCCTCCCGTGTGCCTAAACTTTGGAGGGCGTCGTCAGCGAGTTCGGAAATACTCTGTTTATGTCCAGGTGTCTGACACCGTCGCTGTTGGACCTGGGGCAGTTCTCTAGGTCGCTAGGTGCTTGGGAAATAATGTCGGAAAGTAAATAACAATCCGGACGTGCAGGAATTCGAGGAAGTAACGTTGGGAAGTAACATAACAACCCAAACGTTCAGGGGTTCAGGTAGCTGGACGGGATACCCTCGAAAAGTCCTGGGGGACACTCCTGAGAGTACAGGTGAGACTAGAGGAGTGGGAAGATCTAGGAAATTCTAGGAAATTCTCGAAGATGCTCGAAGAGCCCGGAGGCTCTCCTGAGCGGAATCAGGACTGGAAGAGGTTCGGGAAAAATACTAGGAAATTCTCGAAGATGCTCGAAGAGCCCGGAGGCTCTCCTGAGCGGAATCAGGTCTGGAAGAGGTTCGGGAAAAATACTAGGAAATTCTCGAAGATGCTCGAAGAGCCCGGAGGCTCTCCTGAGCGGAATCAGGACTGGAAGAGGTTCGGGAAAAATACTAGGAAATTCTGTCTTGTCTGCGCTCCGAATTCTGCTTTTATACCTGGTGCGAGCGTAATCGGAGGTCGTTGAAGAGGGGATTCGTGCGCAGTGGTGTTAGGACGATCGCTTGCGGTGACGTCACGTCGTCCTCTCGGCGCGGAGCTTCGGTCTGTAACGTGGTGCACGACAAGGGGGAACGCGCTAATTAATTTTTAATTTACAGAATCGCGTTCGCGCTGGGCGTAACGTTACACATGATCCTCCCCTCGGAAAAATGAAGGACCACCGGCGGAGAAAACATCAAGAAGAATACCTGGAGGTCGGTTGTCGGTACTAGTTACAGGGCGATTAATTTCTGACGGGTTAAATATAGAAGCTGCTACTTCAACACATACTCCTTTCGCACACTCTCATCCAAGCTTCGGCGGTTTAAGCCTACAATATCATGCCGTAATCCGGGTTCACGGAGGCAAGATCACGCTTCAAGATAAGACTGCTGTTACCAGGAACTTTCCACGTGCGAAAAAGAATACGACGTACAAATGTCAAACTAAGGCAAGCGAATTGCCTAACGGGCGGGTCGGAATATACTCTCATTTAAATATTCTGGGACGAATGTCGGGCGGCGCGATCGGTGCGCAAACATTCAAACTCTCTGGAGCGGAAGCAGGGGCCGCGGTGTCGGCGTACAACCATTGAAACTCCCTGGAGTTAGTGCTTATGCCCCGGAATGGGCATGCAAGCATTCATACGTCCTGGAACATGTTCAGAGCCGCGGTGTCGGCGTACGAACGTTCTGGAAGTATTTAATCATGCGAAGACATTCTGGTTTCAGGACAATTTTGCTTTCACACAATTAACTGGAGGAAATCACAGAGGCCGCGGAGTCCGGCGTGCAATCTCCAGGAAACAGGAAAACAGGCGCACAGGATTCCACTTACAGGCGCTGGCACAGGAAAAAAAGCGACTTCCTTTCTACATTCTCTCCTTCAAGCTTCGACGATTAAGTCTACAACCTCCTGCTGTTGCCCGGGTTTACGGCAGCAAATAGAGTACGCTTCAGAAGTGAGCACTTTCAGGGTAAGCTTTCATACTAACTATGGCGGCATTCCCAAAAACTTACATGCATAATTTTTCAGGTATACATCAGGCGCTTACACACGGATATATGCGGCTCTGGGACTGGAAAATTTCCGCGGATACGACAGGTGCTTACCGGCGGAGCTAGTATGGAAAAATTCCACGGATACAACCGGTGTTTATCGGCGGAACTGGTACTGGAAAATTTCTATGGATACACTAGGTGCTTACAGGCGGATCCGGTACAGGAAAATTCCTACGGAGAGACATCTGGATTGTCTCGGAAGGTCCGTAGTATTTTCGGCCATTTGCGGATCTAGTCTTGGAAAACTACCACGGAAGGACATCTGGATTGTCCGGGCGGTCCGTGGTCGGAGTCTTCCGCCATCTGCTGGGGTACCTCGGGGTTGCTGGGCCCGTACCAATACCGAAGAATAGTATTGGCCCCTGAGGGAGAATTTCCTAGACTAGACGGGATTTCGGGAAGATCTTCTCTGGACGGGAACGGACGTGGACGGGGATTTCGAAATACTAAGCTTGAACGTTTCTGTTACTGGGCACTGGTACATTTTCTCTGACGGCTAAGCTGGAACAGGTTTTGTACATTATGAGGTTTTACTTACAACATTTACTAGTTCGGTTTTTAACAGGGTTTTTTCCTCGGGCGCCATCTGGATAATCTGGATTCTGGACTACTGGAATATCGGGCTAGCGGAATACTGGAATACTGGAATATCGGGCTAGCGGAATACTGGAATATCGGAACGGCGGAGTTTTTATTCTGTTTCTTTCCTGGTTACTGTCTGAGTTTTCGTCCCTGCTCGCGTGCGTCAAAATGTAGCCTGACGGGCTAGTTTAATTTAATTTAAATGCTACAATCACCAGCCTGAAAACTGGTTGCCCAAGGTTAGCTCAGAAAGCCAAGATCCAAATAATAAGCTCAGGTAGTAACGTGGAAAGAAACACAGGATAATTTCTTATTATTATATAATAACGTTTAACTGGATACATTAAATTAAACTGTATTAAAACAACACGAAACAATAGAATGTAATAAAAATAAAATAACTCTTCTAACGGGGGTTCGTTCATCTGTAGTCGAGCGGTGGCACACTATTGCGGGACAGCCTGTACATCAGTCCTCTCGTCACGTTGGCAACACGCCGGCCCTGAACAAGTATCATGACAGATTAGTAGGCCGCCAATAATGGCGGACGACAACAACACATTTGATCTTAAAATCGTTCAATAAACAAAACTGCAGTCGAAATCAAACTAAGTTGTGTGCATACCTAGTGCGTCTGGTGGTGAAACTCCCATCGTTCAAGTGGCGGACGATGCGTTTGATTCGCTTTACTTGCCAACTGTTTTGTTTCCCCCAGGTGAGTGAATTTTGCTTAACTGTGCACCGTTTCTTGCTGACGAAGGCGGCCGCTGGGTTACCCTAGCTCCGCGAGTGCGTACTTATGGACGGTGGCCTCGGGCTCGTCCGACCGGGACCCCTGGTGCACGCGCCTCGGCCTCGGGGATACGAAAGTCGCCCCAGACGCGATTATCGGACCTAATTACGTCTACGTCGCCGTCCTGGTGCCGGGAAATTTGCTTCGCGGACGGCGTCGTCACCGGCGAGTACGACTTGGCCTCCCGTGTGCCTAAACTTTGGAGGGCGTCGTCAGCGAGTTCGGAAATACTCTGTTTATGTCCAGGTGTCTGACACCGTCGCTGTTGGACCTGGGGCAGTTCTCTAGGTCGCTAGGTGCTTGGGAAATAATGTCGGAAAGTAAATAACAATCCGGACGTGCAGGAATTCGAGGAAGTAACGTTGGGAAGTAACATAACAACCCAAACGTTCAGGGGTTCAGGTAGCTGGACGGGATACCCTCGAAAAGTCCTGGGGGACACTCCTGAGAGTACAGGTGAGACTAGAGGAGTGGGAAGATCTAGGAAATTCTAGGAAATTCTCGAAGATGCTCGAAGAGCCCGGAGGCTCTCCTGAGCGGAATCAGGACTGGAAGAGGTTCGGGAAAAATACTAGGAAATTCTCGAAGATGCTCGAAGAGCCCGGAGGCTCTCCTGAGCGGAATCAGGTCTGGAAGAGGTTCGGGAAAAATACTAGGAAATTCTCGAAGATGCTCGAAGAGCCCGGAGGCTCTCCTGAGCGGAATCAGGACTGGAAGAGGTTCGGGAAAAATACTAGGAAATTCTGTCTTGTCTGCGCTCCGAATTCTGCTTTTATACCTGGTGCGAGCGTAATCGGAGGTCGTTGAAGAGGGGATTCGTGCGCAGTGGTGTTAGGACGATCGCTTGCGGTGACGTCACGTCGTCCTCTCGGCACGGAGCTTCGGTCTGTAACGTGGTGCACGACAAGGGGGAACGCGCTAATTAATTTTTAATTTACAGAATCGCGTTCGCGCTGGGCGTAACGTTACAGTATTAAACAGCGAATTTATTTTAATACGTTAATTCTGATCTTTAAAATTGTTAATAACAAATTACCTGCATATTTAAATAAATTTATTGTATACAATAGAGATATACATAGTTATGAGACAAGAAGTGTAAATAATTTTAGATTACCTACAACAACGAAAGCGTGTTCACAAAAAAATCTATATTACAAAGGTTTAAAATTATATAATGAAATGCCTGATGAAGCGAAACAGGCAACAAATGTATCTCACTTTAAAAGGTTATGTTCTAACTATGTCAAATCTGTTTGTAAATGAATTATGTGTCTTTTTTTGTAAACATCTATCTTGATGAATAAATTTACTTACTTACTTACTTACTACTTTCCAAAATATTGGCTTGGATAAAAGAGTCTGATTTGGATTAATGCGTTGAAGAACGAAACCCAAATTATTTACTCTATTGTTGTGTTTAATATTTAGATCAATTAAGTATTGAATAGGCAAGTAGCGGTATTAGCTATTCAAGTAAAAGTGGGAAAAGGGATTCTTTACTGAATGAATGGGCAAATTTTAGCACGATGTGTTGGAGGCGAGTGCTGCAAGAATACAGATTTAATAAAAATATGCCGTAAGAAAAATAACTTTTAGACGAATGACTGAAACGTTTAAAACTACTGAGACTTTTGTTAATTACATTTATGACCGTCAAAGTAAAATAACTTGCATGATAAGTTCAAAACAGACTTAAGCTGTTGACTCCGCAAATATTCCTCGACGATGTGAAGTATTGTCTGAGCTGAAAATTAAAAAAAGGAATCACAGAAAAAATGCTGAAACGCATACACACCATATTCTATTTCGAGATATTGGCTTATGATACTGGCCAATTTGAAATCAAATCGTAACATTTGATTCTTTTCAGAAAGCTTGAAAATGAGGGATCGCGAAAGGGATCTTTGGAGCATGGGCCCGGGAACCTTTTTAAGCCACTGTGAGAGCCCTATGACAGGGCTTCACAGTCTATCAATTCAACGACTGGACGCCCTGCTTTACACCGATGGTAAGTAGGTTTAAAAAAAATTAATTTTTAGATTTGAATGTTGCCTTATTTTATATCGATGATTTGTACATAGATATTATTTTCATTCATGTCCTTGTGCTTGATGAGTTAAACCTACCCTTTGTCTGAAACTATTAAATTTATTTATATTTATATTACTTTATGGCAATTATTGTGTATATAATTATAGCTAGAGGAAACGAGATAATTAGAAGCAAAGTTGGTTGCGATATACGAAATGTAACTATCGTACTTGAAAGGAATAACAACCTGATTACCTTCTAAAATAATTTTGAGCCAAATGAATGAATGTGCCCATTATCTACTTCTCAATCTAATAAAGAAATGGCCAGCTCAGGAACGCAAGTCGTAGAGGAGCCGTGGGCAAAATAGTACAGTAATCTAATTTAATCGTTACAAATTAACGAAAATATTACAAGCACAAAGGGATTTCATTAATTAAAACGCTCGTTACCGATTAGGGCAGCATAGAGCCCTATAGAATCCTATAGGCTACGGATTCCGGTTAACAGTTACACGATTTCTAGGGAAGCCAGAAACTCAGAAGCGATTCTCTAGGGCTCCATATACGCCTGAAGTACAGTAAAATATATTTGACTTGTCTACACTCGTTGACCACAGGTCTGAAAAGGTTGTAAAACGCTTTCAAGACGGGCCAAAATAGATTTGGTACGACTGATGGAGCTCTTCCCCAGCTTGTGTATAATCTATTTTTGGATAACGTTTATAATTTGTGTGACCTACGTGTAAGTAAAAACTAATAGTAATACCTGGGGTCCATAAACTATAAAATAGTAATTTATTATACAAGACGATAAAGTTAAATTTTATCTACGAGTGAATCGTTTAACGTCGAGACGAAGTCGAGACGTTAATGATTCAAGAGTGGATAGAAATAACTTTATCGTCGTGTATAATACAATATTTTTTTCTATAGCAAGAACTTTAACAATTTCAAAAGACAATAATGCAGTCAATCACATTTCAAAATGTCAGTAGCTAGATTGGGTTGCTATGATAATACGAAGCTGTCATATTTAATTTAAACAAAAGTTAGAAAATTAAATTACATACTTTATCTATCCTTGATGTTAAAGTGCTACTTTATCTACCCTTGCTGTTAAAGTTATACTTGACCTTTTGTTTTGAGTTGATAAAAGCACACTTTAACATGTGCTATAGAAAAAAGATAATTGATTGCGACCAAAGTTGTCAAAATTGACATTCACTATAAAAATATTAGTCATAGCAAGTAACAATTGATGCGACATGCACAAGGCACACAGTAAGTAAAGCATCTAACCGATTTACGAATTCGGGAAAACTTCAGTATAGCTTCCGCACTGTGTTTGACGTTTGCCGCGCAAGCGCAGAAAACCCCCGAAAAGCAGTGGTTTCCACACAAATGATAGAACATTGTGTACTACGTACACACACATCTTAAACTGCAGCTAACCTAAAATTATAGCTCCCAGACCAAAAGATTCACGTATAGGTGTGTGGACTGGGGGCGCTATATTGAAGTTTAGCCACGAATTCTTCTCAGCGACCTGCGTGGGAACGGGATTGCAAACCGTAAGTAGAACACTACAATAAAGGTTTGAAATATGCATGTGATATTTCTACAGTTACGTGCTTGGGAAGTTCAATGGCAAAGCTGCCCCAAAAACTTGCAGGAGAGATGTCTCCGGGCTTTTCTCCAGTTAGCGGAATGCATACAAAGGTAAAATGCATCAAAAACATTACCGAATACTAGATAATTACCTGTGTAGCTCGACGGGACCAAAACCGCTCATGAATCTGTTTCCAGGTGTTGTGCGTTATAGTATCAAAGCTCCAAAAGAGAAAAACCCTAAGCGCGACAATAAGATTCCCAAAATATCTCCAAATTCTCACGCAATGTACAAAACCTAAAGCAGATTGATTTACCGAGATTGGTGAGCAACTAGAAGTCAGTTGCTCTTTTGAAATATTTCTGAATTGTAGCACAACCAGATGAATTTCAGCGACTGCGTATACAATACATTATTTCTGATCGAAACTTCTCAAAATATCCGAGAATTATAAATCCACATAAAGTGCATCTCCGAAACATCAACCACACAGCACCAGAAGAAATCTATCACTTAATCTCGCCAAGATAGTTACAGGAAATCGCTTCTTTTATATTCGCAATCTTTCCAAATATCGTTTATTTCAAAGATTTTCGAAAATCTACACAGAAGTGGACAATGAGGATAGGCAACCAAATACACACCAACAAACAGCTGGAGCCGGAAGACATTTCCCGAATAAATAACTTCATTTGAATTGTATCAGGTTTGCTAATTTTTCCCTATGTAGGTCAATTAGAGCATATCAGTGCTACGAATATATGTTTATTAAATTGTACCTTCAACTGTTTGTAAGAATTTATTTTATTGAAAGATATTTTGTGCCCGAAACCACATTGATGGTTACTGATTAAATTGCCTGTATAGTGATTAACCTTTTCTTGAAACAGTTATCCAACATTTTGCAATGACGTCTAGTAAATCTACCTTTTTATGGTCTACACAAAAATGTACATGTTATTTCGTTGAACAGGAAAAAGAGTTGGCCCATCACTGTATTGAAATTTCTTGTCCTTTTATACTGTTGCAGTAAAAGTTCATGGAGTGTGGCAAATAAGAGTACTTGCTTGCTTAATTTTTTTGGTATTGAATTTATTGATATTTTATCAGAGTTTTTTTCTCTGTTGTCTATTCTGGCTTATAGGCTAGTAGTTCACTTGTCCCTTCGACGTATTATTCATCTATAATGCGTGTTACTTTTTTAATTTCACTTCCCTTTGATTTTTATTATTCTTGCAAACACTCAGGCCATCTATCTGAGCTTCCATGTAATGCTCAAAACTACTTCGTTATTTTGCTTTTAATAGTACAATAGACTCGCTTAATATCCTTTTCATCTTTGACATGCCGATGCACTTTGTTTATTTATTTTTCCATAAAGTTACTTTCAGTATTTATTATATATATTTTTGTTTCCTTTATTAATGTATATGAATGATTTAATTCCTAAGATCCTGTAAATTGCTGGTCGATTTTTTTGCAATTTAGACTAATCGGATGTAAACAACAGCCTACGGGAACAAGTCGAAAAACTTGGCGGTCCGTACTATCGAGTTGATGTGAGCGTTTCTTCTGCGATTTGTTATCAGATGAGAGTAGGTGCTCTTCACCAAATACTCTGAATTTATGAGTGTCGACATCCAGTTCTCTATCCTTCTCAGACCGCCGTAGTTGGACAACTATCTTTCTCTCTCCGGCTCATAGCAACGAATTCCTTGAGACCGGCCAAGCATTAACTTCCTTTTTTTGTTGAGAGCGTCTTATGTATATACGTTTTATTTTTATAAACAGACTGGTATTCTCACTTATTTAAAATTTCTCGTTTATGTAAATTTTTTTAAACGCTCATGAAGTATCGTTCCTACTTGTTTAATTAATTTTATTGATGCTAAATTTATGAATATTTTGCCGGCGCTTTTATTTCTTCGTTGTCGTGCATTTTGGGATATAGCGTAGTAAGTTACTTGTCCCTTCTATATATTCTTCTTCTATAATTTGTGGTACTTCATTCAACTCAAGTCTATTTAAATTAATTTCATTTAAAACTTATTACTGAGACTATCTATCATTTTTATAGTACAAATTATTGTCGGATTCTCCTTTTTCATATTTTATTTTTAAATAAACGTTATTTACTTGATTATTAAAGTCGGCTCTTTGCTTAGATCGCGTCATCTTTGTACATAAACACCCAACAATTGTTGTATTTATGTATCCTGCTCCATGGATCACGCCTAACATTAAATTAATGATGAATCTCCGAAATAAAGCTCTAAAAAAATTTAAACGTACTAAAAATCAGTCTCATTGGAATTACTATAAACAACTTAGGAATTATACAACTCAAGCTATCAGAAATGAAAAAAAAGCATTTTTTGAACATGAGTTACAAACTACAGATAGTAAAGTTCTTTGGCAAAAGCTCTCAAAATTTAACATCCACTCTAAACCTAATGCAGAGATGCCGCCGTCGCTGAAAGATGCAGACGAATTAAATAATTTTTTTATAAATTCAGTACCTAATGGGATTAATGATACCCGCCCTACCGTGAACTTCTATAAACATAATAAATTATTAGATCACAATATTCTGTTTAATTTTAGTGCAGTTAACGAAGACCAGGTCTTAAAAATAATAAATACAATCAAAACCAATGCATCTGGTGCGGATGGTGTCAACATTAATATGATTAAATTATGCCTGCCATATATTCTACCATATATTTGTCATATTATTAATTTTTGTTTAATTAATGGTGTATTTCCTAATTCTTGGAAACTAGCTTTAGTGACTCCTGTTCCGAAAATTAATAATCCTGAAGAATTTAAGCATTACCGTCCTATCAGTATTCTGCCAGTATTTTCAAAGGTTTTAGAGAAAGTAATGGTATTACAAATCACAACCTACTTAGAAAAATACAATATATTACCTGATACTCAGTCGGGATTTCGTTCGGGGTATAGTTGTAGTTCTGCACTTTTGAATATTATTGACGATATCCTGTCTGCCTATGATCGAAATAAATTGACCCTTCTTGTTCTACTTGATTACAGTAAGGCGTTTGACACACTTAATCATGAAACTTTAATCGCAGTTCTGAATTATATCGGTTTCAGTGCTGCTCCACTGGCTTTACTTAAAGATTATTTGAATAATAGGAAGCAAATTGTTCAACTTGATCAACATTATTCCTCTCCTTTGCGATTGAAGTCAGGAGTGCCCCAGGGTTCCATATTGGGTCCTTTACTATATACTATCTACACAGCTACCTTTGCTAAACAGTTACAATTCTGTTCATCTCATCAATACGCAGACGACACTCAAATATATTTATCCTTCAAAGATGAAGACGTTCTTTTAGCTTGTTCTCAAATTAATAATGATCTAAAGACTCTGTTAGAAACATCTAGAAATCACTCCTTAGAAATTAATGCCTCGAAAACTCAAGTAATTTTATTTGGACCACCTCATCTTAGGCGAGCTGTCTCTCCACACGTTTCTGTTGTTGTGGACAACCAGTCTGTTGCTGTGGTTGATGTCATTAAGAATTTAGGCTTGACTATTGATAAGGATCTTAATTTTTCGGAACACGTTGTACAAATTCTTAAAAAATCTTATGGCTCACTTAAAGCTTTGTATCCCTATAGACATTTTTTATCAACTAAGACTAAAGCTGTGCTGTGTGATTCACTCGTGCTTTCCCATTTGAGTTACTGTGATGTGGTATTTGGGCCTTGCTTGAGCGTTGTAGATAAAAATAAATTACAACAAGTGCAGCGATCGTGTTTGCGTTACAGCTTTGGAGTGAGAAAGTATGATAGTGTGTCACACAAGCTCAAGGATGCGGGCTGGTTGTCTACTCACAATAGGAGACTGCTTCATGCAGCATGTATGTTCATGAAGATATATCGTGATAGATGTCCTACTTATTTGTATTCAAAAATTGATTTTAGGTCTGTTTCACTTAATGTTAATATCAATATGAATCTTCGCCCTACATCTCTTGTCACCATACCTTCCCATAGAACTGAGAAATATAAATCTTGTTGCACTTATCAAATGTCTAAAGTAATTAACTCGCTCAAACCTGAATACTTTTTATTAAGTTTTGTGGAATTCAAGAGAAAATATAGAATGCATCTCCTTTCTCTGCAAAACATAATTTGACTCCTTATTCTATTTTCGCTAGTCTGCCGAGATAACATACTCGCAATTTTTTGTAGTAATTGTAATTTTTATGTTTTAAATATTGCGGTAACACACGAAACTCCTGTAAGCCATATAATAACATTTATTTTTTCCAAGGTTAGGTGGTAGAGCAGCGTTTGCTGAACCTCGCCTTGAGATTCATTTTTGTACAAACAAAATGAATAAAGTCATTATTATTATTATTATTATTATTATTATCTGACACCTGGTGAACCTAAACAACAATTTTTGTAATAATTATATTTGCTGGTAGCTTGTGAACCCTTAGAAGACTTCCGTGATTTGATTCATGTTGTTACAGTATCTTGTGAACACAGCTACTTTTTGGTATTTGTGAACTCATATAAGTTGACGTTTTCCAAGACATTGCATTACAATGAGAGTTAAAACTTCAACTGCAGAGTCGGCGGCACGTAACCGACTGAAGGGCTTTTACGAAGTCTAGAACCACTTTCCCTGTTTGTATTAGTTGTTTCTTCAATTCCTACAGCTTCATTAAGGCAATGCAATCCTGACTGGTATTCTGATTTTTTCAAAGTTTGTATGTCCATTTGTACAAGCATGCTCAATTATTTTTGTAAACATGAAGGTCACCGCAAGCATAAACGCATCACAAAATCAGCCGTAGCTTAACCATTGAATTTCAGTTACAATAAAATAAAAGGCTTAAAAACTCCAAACTGGAAATACATCAGTCATGCTTATGTAAGTAGTCCTTTCACAAACTGCCTTTCTGCTTTATCCACCTACCTAAGTGTTGAGCAGTGCTAAAACGGACCGGGGACCACCTCTTTGTTTACTAATGGGTCGGATCGTTTCCGTGGTGTGTGGATACACGAGGTCGTCAGCACTTATATAAAAAGTCGATAGCTCCGTGACGTGGTTACAGAATCCAGTTAGGGTTAATCGTTAGGACAAACTCTTGTCCTTAACTTTTTTCAGAAGTTTCGGGAGCTTGTTGAAGAGATACGTTTTGCCAAATTGAACGATACGTGACAGAAATGCCAAGCGCCGCACAAGCATGAAATGTTTGCTTTGCTTCGCTTCATTAAAAAAATATTCTTGATCTTCCCTACTTTAAATTCCGAAGGGTTTGCGATGACCCGAAGCTTCTACTTTTGATGCCAGCGAAATTGCGACGACTTGTTTATCGGGGCAGTAATGAAGAATGAAAATTATGAAGTTTATGGTTGAGAACTTTCTGAATTTAATTATCTAATCGTCTTAGTTTTACTGCAGATGCTCAAATAAGCAGTGGGATTCGTTGGTATTGTTTTTACAACCACCATGTGAACGTTCGTATCTGAAAAGCAAGCAATCGATTATACTCAATACGACTGTCTGAAAATGGGATGGGATAAAAGTATTTTTCTAGTTAACGAAACGGAAAAGCCTCGGAGAATACGGATGTTTCTTTATTTTACTGCGTATGAGCTACTGTTTTCAAAGGGCTTTCGGACGTTTGTAAGGCTGTTTTTCTTGAATTTTAAGGAGAAAAACAACAGAAACCGGCGCGTCGAAGGCGGAATTATATGAAACGCACAATTTAACCTTTTTGCAATTAAAGCGACAGTTTCAGTGATGTGGAATAATTCTAAAAGCAAAGAACTTAGCTTGATTGACGCGAATATTAAGGTTCGTGCAAGAGGCATAAATAAGAATTCGTATTTCAAATCTGTCTAATCTTCTGCAGGACCGCGTAATTTTATGGTGTATTTATCTCTTGGTGAAATATTCAACTTATACAAGGAGTAATGAAGAAACGATATTTAATATAGAAATTCCAAGAATGATTTTAAATAATAACTTTAAAATATGTATAACCTGTATAATTTAATACAGGATTTTTGTTTTCACATCAAATCTAGAATTCTATTGGGGGATTTAGGAATATTAGGATTCTATTGAATCCCTCGATAAAATTGCTTTACATGTAATTTTGATTTCACCAATAAAATTACTAGAGTGTAGAAAATATTTATACGACATAATTTTAAAATGACTCTTGTAGGACCTCTTGTAACGCCCTGTTTCAATTTAATTTCAAAAGCGCATTAATGCATTTGGCACCTTATTTCAGATCACCTTATTTCAAATTATTGTAGCAAAAGAATTCAAGTTTATCGCAGCAGGCGTGTGTGCGAAGTGATAAACGCTGCGTTTTGCTGGTTGGGTCTTGTCTGGCATTTCGATTCTAGTAGGCCGCTAAAACAATCGAATAGCTGACAAAGTATTGATTTTTTGGAGGCACGCTCTGGCGGACGTTAATTGCTGGGCTAACTGAAGCAGTTTTTGTTGTTTAACATGCGAAGCCGCAAGGCGTTGTTCTTCGTAAGGCGTATTCAGCGTAGGTAAGAAAACTCATCTAAATGTATTCCAGGTGTATTGATCTTTTTATTCAAGCTGGATTCTTTGCGCTGTCAATAATTGAATCGCTGGGGTGCCGTTTCTACGCAATTAGGCTGATACACCTTCGGTCAAGAATGCTCGGCTTAGTTTATTTCGTTTTCTAATTTTCAAATATTTAGGCCGTTTAGTATGGGCTAATGGGCTAATATCAAACGAAGGCTGAATTCACCTAATTCAGTTCCCCGATTCTGCTTCCGTATGTGGTCAGGAATTCTCGACATGTGTCGCATTTTTTTGTTGTTAGCTGACTTCTAACAGCGGCGACCTTGGAATTGTCAGAATTTTGCAGCCAAACCCGGCTTAGCGTCTTCATGGATTGCAACACCACAGGATTCCACTTGCTATCGCTGGATTTCAGCATCAAGCTAAATTGTAGGTACATGCCATTATCAGCTCTGTTTTAAATCGATAAGGTATTCGCCTTAATTAGGTCAATTCTTACTAAGATCTTAGCAAATGAAACTAAGCGTATTTAATCAACCTTTTGGCTCAATCTTTTATGACGCTAACGAGCGCAAATTTAAACAATTTAAAATTGCTGAAATAAGCATGTGCATTGTTACCTATGAGCAGCGCCTTAGGCGTTGTGCGCTTATGCATTGCGATAGCGCAGGTGTTGTCCTGAAAGTTGTAATTTAAGCTAAAATTAGCATTTTGTGGTCTGAATATTTGGAAGTTAATTCCTATTTGTGATTTATAATTCATTTGATGGGCAATAGTTCCACTTTTTTTAAATTGTTGTCACATGGTCTGAAGGCAATTGCAAGTAATTCATGAGTTACAACATTTGGGTTTGAATAAATGCCCGTATTGATATTATTTGTTTGTGTTTTCTTCTGCAATCCCTCTAGCTGAACGAGTAATCTAGGTAAGCGGTGGGACACTAAAGGTAGGTGGCGTATTTTTAAGTAGCTAGTTTTGTTTTTATATGTTGTGAGTAACGACAACCCACCCAATTTGTATTAATCCTTCTGTTTAGTTTTAAAACCCGAAGCATTTCTTATTCTGGTGTTTACACCATGCCATATTCTACCGAGAGTTCAAAAGAGCTAGCCGAGGACTTGTCAACCCCTTTGTTTAAGGGTGGTACACTCTCTCAACCCTTGCTATCTTTTGCCTACATTTACCCGCCGATGTTTTTATGTCATCGCCCCATTTTTATTGGAGACGTCTTCTTGCCCTTTTCTAATGGTATGATCTGCAGTTTTGGATCTTGCACCAGTTGTCAGTTTGACATAACTCCATCCACACTGCATCAGGTTCTAATTACTTCTACAGCTTCTGAATGTCAATAATTTTCTGCACATTATTTACCCCCTTTGGTAGTTAGGATCTATAACTCTTTGGATTTAGCATTTGAACTGGCACTCTGTTTATGTGTGTCTATAAGCAACAATTTGTATAACGGACACAAGTTTTGGGCTCTCCTCATAATGGAAGGCTAAGCGCATTTTAATACGACATCTGAATTGCAACTAATCTAATTAGGATCTAGTAATGGCAGCATGTAGCCCGTGACGTTACCGTTAGGGCAATTTCCCTCCTGAAGTAGGAATACACTGAGAACGAGCCATCTTCGGCTGTCCGAAGATTGCTTATTGTATATAGCCCAGCCATAATAGATATTGCTATGGTTTCAATTTTACTAATTATTAATTCACTTTTGTGGTGTTTATCAATTTTAATTTAATTTTAGAATGATTAAAAATTTTATGCTGTTTTTATATTTTCATTTACTTGGCCCAAAATAAATGGTATTATTCCCTTTTAATATTTTATCTATTTGCAATTTATTATCGAAACGCTAGCTCAGTAAAACAACTAACTCTATTCCCAGGGGTAAATTCCTAATAAATTGTAATTTTTATTCAATCTGGTGCGCCGCTGTGCACCCAAATTAGTTCCAATACGCAGTCGCTAATGTATGCAATACTATCAAAATCTATAAAATGGCTCGTATAGCTGCAGTAAGCGTTGTTGACTTTAAAATCAAAATTTGTGAACATTCGAAAAAGTACTTATTTAAATCGTAGCGCTTTGGCGGGTATTATTATCATTTGTTTCAGGCATTAATTTGTTATATGACGTCAGAAGGGACGCCGTCTGAATCTCGCAATTGTTCTATATCCGCCTCACCTTAAAATTTGGTGTGTTCTTCGCAATGTTCAGAAAGGGGCCCCAGCTGGAATCTTCCTCTGGAACGGTTTCCTCTGGTGTTTTTGCATTCCTGCCTGATGCGTCGCAGTAGAAATCCCTGGCTTTGGACCCCATTTTTTCCGGAATTCAACATCGGAATCCTGATGTGGATGACTACAGGCAACCTTGTAGGTGCTCTCGGTGGAAATTTAATTTTATTGTTGGGGAAATTGACACAAACGTTCCCACGTAAACTTCAACACTTGCTTAACACAATGATATACTTTTTAACTCGAAATATGTTAATTTATTACATGAAAACTTTAAAGTGGAGCACCAAACTATATGTCAAACTTCATTTAATTATTCATTTGATCAAAATCTAATTTATTACTATGGTTACCAAGGCACCGGAAATTGGTTTTGATTAAATTAAATACATTATGGACATGAATTATATTTACAAATTTCTTATAACTAAAATATTGTCCATTTCTTAATTTTAAAAGGGGTCTTTGCTCCACAAACACGTTTTATTATTTGCTCTGCCTTTTTTCACTCGCGTTAATTGCACTGAATATTTTATAGAGTTAATTTCTTCATAAATGCTTTTCGATGTCCTTCTGTCTGCCCTGCACTTGCTTTTTTATGTCTTGCTGTTTCCTTTTCTCTTGCTTTATCATGTCTTGCTGCCTGCTTTTCCCTTGTTTAATCATGTTTTGCTGCCTGACTTCTTATTTGCTCTTTGCAACGTATTATTATTTTCTTCTGGCTTCCTATACCTTTTTTAGATTGCTCACAATTTCCCTGTTTAGCGATATTGAAATCTACGCTTCATTGACCTGCACATAGCAAACCTTTTTGTGACTATCCATTTCTTTCGGTTCGGCTATTCATTCTGCACAAACCTAATATTTAATTAATTTGACCGTAAACTTCAACCCTGTGAAAAACAAGCTTTGCCCTTTGCTTTCTTTACTCAATTCAATTATTAATACTGGCTTCTCTTTTCCAATGTATCAAGTACGCTGGAGGACGCAGCTCATATCTTTAAGCGACAATATTCTACGCCTGACAAAACTAAAAGCTTCAATGCGACTACATTTACGTAAAATGCTATTACAAATTTCGTATAGTACTTTTACACTGAAAAAAAATTGTTTCGGATGCCATGAAATATCTACTACATTACGTTACGTTAATAATGAAGTAAGCATATTCCCTTAAGTGCATTGACTATAGTACTATAATATACTGTAACAGCTTCATATATTACCATATTAACATTCAATAAATTTGCACAGGCTAGATTCTAAGAATAACTAGAATCTCTTGGAAAAGCTTCGTTTCTGAGAACTTCTGTTCCCTTGTTCTTGAAAACACTATCTGAATTTATATCGAAATAATATATTTGCATTCACTGCATTCGTTTCAGCGAGACGGCGGAGGTAAAAAGTTTTATTCACATTCACAATAGCCTGAGTTTGCTGCATTTGCTAGATTTTCAATGCTCTCACGTAGCGTTATATTTGTGTATAAGTTTAAAGGTCTGTTGTTCTTTTATTCTCTAGTAACTCGTATACTTGATTACCAATACAAGTTTTCGATCGCTACTTTTCCCATTATACAGCCAGTGAACAGGAACTAGAGTTTGCAAAGTTATGTGGAAGTTGGGAATCAAAAGAAATTATCTATTAGTACCTGATTGTGCAGTTTACTCAAGTTGGTCGAACAACAAACTTTAGAAAGGTCAACGATTACATGATGATCCATGTTAATAAAAATATGGATTAATTGAACTGTTTACGTTTCCAATGCGCTGAATATTAATGATGTGGACATTGCTTTTGATTAATGGTTTTAAATTAAAATATTTTTATTACTGAAAGGTTTCTCTGAAATTGCAAGTTGTACCATCAGCACTGAAACGCATACGTTTTATTGTAAATAAATTAGATGTCCAACAAAAACGCTTTATTAATGTCGCATTTTTAAGAGTTGAGTAGCACATTATCAAGGTACACAAGCTTTATGGCTGAATAACCATTTATTATGGAAATACTGGTTATAAACTGAAAGCTTCAGAAGGGGGAGATCTTGGAACAAAATAAGCAAATTTCGTCTGTTGCTATTTTTCCCCTACATAATCTATTTATTTTGTATTGAAATTACATCGGAATAAGTAATCGTGTTTAACGATAGCACTAGTATCCGACCTAACGTATTTCGAAATATTAATTTGTTAAGCCTTTTACAGGTAGAAACGATAAAATAAAAATTCAGGGCGCCAGGTTCTAGTTTAATAAAGTCGAGCTACGACGGAGAATAAACAATAGGAGCTCCTAGTATCTAGCTATAAGGGTTAGAAATGTAACCTGCTTGAGTAATTAATAACATACAGACATAACCTGCAGTGCAAACCAAAACTCGGAACATAACCTGCAATGTCTAAAATTGAAAGAAGTTATGACCCCGTGTCACGTTAATTATGGCGGAGGAGACAATAGCGTGTCACTAAGTGAAGGCGCTCGATTGCGATAATGTGGGTGAATCATAACTTGATGTACGACATCATCAGGGGGGTTTAGGACATCTCGGCGCCGCCATCTCAGAGCTAGACCAGCTTGGCCCCGGGACAATTCGGCGCGCAGTCATATCGGTGCCAGCTGATTCGGTACATGGCCATCTCGGCACCAAACTTAAATTCGCAAACTACAGTGTGCACTACAAATAATAGAAAAATTTACATAACTATTGCAATTTGTGAATTAATATTGTGCGTACCTCTTAATTATTATCTAATTCTACCATAGTACTACTTATGCAGACTATAAGAAAAGTAATCTATTCTTAACAGAATTTTAAAGGTTTATTGAATCCTAATGTAACATTTGGGGTGACAGGTAAGTTACAAAGTAGCAATGTCATTTACAAACTTAATATTAATCGTGGTTGAAGGTTAACCTAATTGAAAAATAATTACTGCCGTTATCAGTAAAATTCAAAAATTAAAAAAAATAATTACGATAAATGCATTTGCTAGCCAAGCTAGAGACAAATTTTACGAAAAAAGTTGTTTTCCGCCCTTGAGGTTGTTCAATCAGCTAACACTAATACACAATAAAAAATCCCAATAAAATCTTGTTTAATTTCCAAAAAATAACACTTCGGATTTCCACAATTTCGAAACACTCAATTTTCTAACGAAGTAAAAATCACTGAATATATCTAATACGGGCCAAATAGGTTTTAAGACAAGCACAAATTATTGCCGTGTAAAGCTTTTTTGAGAAACAAAAATAAAAATGTTTCCCCTTTGATACCGACTTTTTTGGGGTTACTCTATATTTTTCTAAACCAATTCTGCGCCGAGACGGTCCTGCTCCGAATTGGCTGGCACCGATATGACTGTGCGCCGAGTTGTTTTGGCCCCGAGCTGGCCCCGCGCCGAGCTGGCCCCGCGCTAAGATGGCAGTGCCGAAGTGGCGGCGCCGAGATGTCCGGCTTCGTCATCAGGAAAATGCATCTGTCCACAATAGATATGATGGGGCAAATAGTAAAACCAAAAATCTGTAACCGAAGTGGTCATTTTAGGTCTTCAGCAGAGTGTATATAATAAAAGTAGTATCGAACGTATATTTCAAAACGACGACGTTGAGATCATACTTGTACTGAAAAGAAGTTAATTTATATGCGATGTGAAAAGCGCCCGTGACGTCAATACGTCTGTTTAGGTCCACCTTCTTTTATAAAGTGTAGAGACTTGCCGGAAGCACAAAAGTAAAAACATCAATTTTCGAAGGATCCAGAACTATTGCGACGGATATGCGCGAAGAGTGTTTGGGGAACACCTGGGACAACAAAACTGTGCAAAATGACAAAAAATAAACACTCGATTGTCTCACAACAAATTAAATGCCAAGAAAACTCTAAAAAGGAAATTGGCCTTACAGCTTGAACTCAGAGACCATATAAAATAAAAGAAAGATCAGAGAGATAATCAAGACTAGATCAAAGCTATCAAAATAAACTGATAATGATATAAGGAAATGAAGACTTCCTACCTCGACCCTTACGGTTCTTATGACTCTTATTGACAGAATATTTACCAAACGTTTTATTAAGACTTTAAATGAATATCAACCAAAATCATAAGCTGGATTTAGCAAAGGATACTCAACAGCAGCTCATTATCTCTTCACAAAATTATTGATTTGAAAATATAAAGAACGTCAGATTTTAATACAAGCTGCATTCATAGCGTATGCAAAAGTGTTCCTTACAGTAGAAGTTTGGGCCATTCATCCAGTATTTAGAATCTGTGGAATGCATAGCTTACTTACTGAATGTTTGTAAAAATGTCAAACTAAACCATAGCTATATATCTGTTTCATGTGATTAATCAAGTACCACTGCAAAACCATCGGAGAAAGAGATTTCATACCTCTGCAACTGATTACATTGGCATTGCAAAACTTGTGTAATAGAATAAATTTGTCCAGTTATTGGGCCAATTACGATAGGCACCTCGAATTTGCACAATATTAACCAATGACACCAGGTGGCGCAATGGGTAAGAGCGTCAAGCTTTCAATAAACGAGTTCCCTGCTCGAACTCATTAGGTGGATTTTTTTGCAGTCCAATGGATTTATATCGGGCCTGGCCATCATTCGCAGTTGGGATACATCTTGACTACACACAATAAATGAATAGCAGCTTGACAAACTTAAAAAATATAATAATATGCATATTTGGGCCAGAAGGGGTACTAAACAGATAACTTGAATATGTAGTAAGAAAGGACACTAGTCATCGATACGAAATAAAATTAGTTAGACAATTTCACATTTTAAGAGACCTAGCTTATCTCAGGAGAAGTTGAAGTTGGATATGGACAAAAATAAAAGTTTACAGTAGAGTCGGCTATCCCTCACGTCGTTGTGTATAGCACGTTGCCTATATCTTCTCCTTCTTCTTCTTCTTTAGCTCATTCTATCCATCGTCGTATGTAAGCCTCCCTTAGGTTTTCCCATTCTGTGATTCTCGAAATCAGTCGTAATTTGACATTTTCGTTGTCTACTTGCGTACTACTAGATACTACTTCAGAGGGGAGCTATTTTCCATTTCTTTACTTCCGATGCTGTAAGACGCATTTCTTGGAGTTGCTTCTAGTAATGTTCAGTAAACAAATTTATCCTAAAAAATCGTCGGTAATTTGACTCATATTTGGTTTCTATGGTTTGGTGAATTGCTGCACCCGTCTGACTAAATCAGGATTTTATAGTATTTGTAAGTAAAACCACCTGTGCGCTGCTCAAAACCTCAGGTATGGAAGTGTTATAGCTCTATTTTGACGTGGTCTGATTTAGTTTTAGGCTCTTTGAGCTGCACATCGCACGTAAAAAGAACGCGAAGCCATTCTGGCCGATTTCTATTGTCTTTCGACGCAAGTCTTCGACGAGTGAGAAGGTGAGGGGTATTTTTATTCCACTGTTTGAGTAGCCGAAGATACTTTGTCACAGACTGACGAAAAACCTAGCCTCTCATTTGACATAGACTGACAGTACCACCAACAATACACTTTATTACTGTCAAACTTATAACACGGATCACAGAATTTTAAAAGCAAATAAATTCGGATAATTATTTAATAGCGAAAACGGGCCTTGCTCTTGTTCAGTATAGAAAAAAATCATACGACACACCGCTGGTATTCGCATCTATGGGCTCCCTAGTTTACGTGTCTCACCCTGACGGGCTCGACCGTGATGTACTGGCTGGGCTATAAATGCTTAGCTCCGGCCTAATGTAAATAGCTATTTATTTAAGTTGTTGTTAGATTGTACCCGCTTTCTATGGAACCAATAGCGTTTGCCTGCAATGGTGCTCATGTTTTCTTTAATGGGTGCTAGGCATTCTGAATTTGTTTTTTTACAGTATCTAAGGCTGACGCTCTGAGTTAGCTGAATTACTTCTTATTAAAGTTCTACAACACTTCAGCATCAGCATATGCGATTCCGTATAAAAAAAAACAAGAAGAAGACTAAAATTCGTAGTAGTTGCTAAATTTTTTTGGAAGTTTTGATTGAACTGATCGATCTGTAAACAATTTTCTAAGTTTGAACAGCTTTATGGAATAGGTAGTAATTAGTAGTTTTCTAGAATTGTTTCTATTGTTTAGGGATGGGCGCGTGAAGTAAAAACAGTCGTGTCACGTCGTGTCACGTCGTGAACATGACTAATATTTGAAAATCGTGACGTGAACGTGAGTGAACGTGGGTCAAAAATTTCCAAGGCGTGATTCACGTTTCACGTTAATTTCACGTTAAATATTTAATAACGAATAAAAAAACCGCAGGGAGCCCCGGGTGCTGATTACATATTATTTTTAAATCAAAATTTTAATGTGTAGATGTGTAGATGAACTTATTATTCTAATAAAAGTAATGTTTTGTTTTTTATACTCGGCTTAACGCTGAAAATGTTGATTACGATTTATTTTTTAACCAATTTATTGTGTAGATGAACTTATTATTCTAATAAAAGTAATGTTTTTTTTGTATACTCGGCTTAACGCTGAAAATGTTAGATACGTTTTATTATTAAACCAAAAATGTATTGTGTAGATGTGTAGATGAACCTATTTTTAGAAAACTAATGTTTTGTTTTGTATACTCGACTTAACACTGAAAATGTTGATTACGTTTTATTTTTAAACCAATTTATTGTGTACATGTGTAGATGAACTTATTATTCTAATAAAAGTAATGTTTTGTTTTTTATGCTCGGCTTAACGCTGAAAATGTTGATTACGATTTATTTTTTAACCAATTTATTGTGTAGATGAACTTATTATTCTAATAAAAGTAATGTTTTTTTTGTATACTCGGCTTAACGCTGAAAATGTTAATTACGTTTTATTATTAAACCAAAAATGTATTGTGTAGATGTGTAGATGAACCTATTTTTAGAAAACTTATGTTTTGTTTTGTATACTCGACTTAACACTGAAATTGTTGATTTGCGAGAAATCAGTATTTATCCTTTGTCCTCAGTTATTGTAGTCAATTTTCATTTGTTTCTTTTTATGTCAACTCTTCTGATTGCAACATATCACGTAAATTATGTCACGTGCAAAACATATTTTTAGTTCTGTTTAGGGTTTTTTTCATTGGTTTTAAACTTGAACATTCTGTTCTATCTGAATTTAAATTTTGAAATAAAAGCGGCGTGTCAAGCCGTGAACGGGAGTGAACGTTAGTGTTTAAAGCGAGCGTGAAACGTGCGTGACGGGAGCGAAAACTCACTCACGCGCCCATCTCTACTATTGTTGACACGATTTTGTTTCAATCGATGTATATGTAACCCGATAATGTTTAGTAGTTATTCATTTGATGCTGGTTGTTGTGGTGTTCTTTCATTGTTCTGATTTTTGACACCTCATTTCTTAGCTTATTTCGCACTAGCTGAAGCCCGCGGCATATGCCGCATTTAAAATGTAGGACGAATCTAATAACTTTTGTTGCACTAAAGAAAGTTTTAAAAGCACGCTAGAGATTGGAAATTTTTGGATAGCCTTCAGGCCACTTTCCTACATATTGGATACAACCGATACTGCTGAATTGAATAGTGTCTTCTTTTTTACTTCCTTTTACAATAAAGGAAGTATTGGATTCACCCCAAAAATTCGAAATTGAGTTTTCAACAGATCTTCACGTTTCAGAGTCTCCTGAACCCAAAAAACATATATTTTTTATTGGTCTGTCTGTGTGTGTGTGTGTGTCTGTGTGAGGGTCTGTCTGTGTGTGTGTGTGTCTGTGTGAGTGTCTGCCTGTGAACAGAATATCTCAAAAACGAAAAGAGGTATGGGGTTGAAACTTTATATATAAGTTTTGTGTACTATGTAGATGCGACAGCAAGCTTTTGAAGAAAATCGCATAACTGGAAGTAGGTGTTTACTCTTGTGATTTTTCAGTTTTTTTTTCGATTTATTCAAAAACGGTTCTAACGATTTTTTTCAAACTTCTCATTTGTATTACATTTTTAATGTGTATTGATGTGAGATAGGTGATTTTCCAGTTGAACACTTCTAAAATGGGTTTCTTTTGTTTTTTAAAAAATTTTGTATTAACTCCTATTTTAAATAGAAGACCCGGTATATTATTACATTTTTGAATTCAGCTTAAAATTATAGAGAAAATTTGTCTCTTCACCTAACGCTCTATTTTGCACCGTTTTTGTACAATTTGTAATTTTTGAAAATTTTTGACCAATGCTTAAAAATTTAAAATCAAATTTTTGACTAATTATAAGATCACTGTAAAAGGAAGTTGTGTGCGTGTATCACACCAGATTTTTCTGTTCAGTATTAAATGATAATAATTATTGTTACAATGCTGTAAATTGAATTAGTGGAAATGTCACTGGGACAGTTTCCAAAAACTAAATTCCTGGAATTTGCTGATATCTTCTTCTTCTTCTTCTTCTTGGCTGTTTTAGCTCTGGTTTCGGCGGCATAAGGTAAGATGGGTCTGACGCAGGTTTTATAGATCTGTACTTTACTTTCAACCGACATGTGCTTATTTGTCCATATCACGTCTCGTAGGTAGCCTGATATCGCAGCCGCTTTCATTGCTTGATTGCGAACTTCCTCGTTTAGGTTTCTCATGCTAGATGTATGTACACCTAGGTAGTTAAAGTTCATAACTTGTTCAATCATATTATTATCAACGGCCAAGTTACATCGAAGAGGTTCTTTCGAGATAGTCAATGATTTTGTTTTTTCTGTTGATACTCTCATGTTAAATTCTTCCGCAGCTGTTTTGAACCTAAACAATAGTCGTTGCAAGTCATTTTCATTTTCTGCCAGGAGCACGGCATCATCGGCGTAGCTAGTGATGTAAATTACCCGGGTATTTATTTTTAGGGGTAAATACCTGGGGTATTTATCCGGGTAAATACCCAAAATGGGTATTTAAGCGGATATTTATAGACTCATTTACAAATATTATAATCTAATGTATCTATCTAATGAGTATAATTGATTCATAACTGAAGGTACTCTATTCGAATTTTATAAAAATGTTTAAGAACATAGCTGAACTGAGAACATTTACTGCCCAAAATACAGATGGGGACATAATTATACAGGTTTTGCCTAAAATTGTACGGAACATGGCAATTCCATGAGTTGGAAAAGATTCAAATACTAATTACCATAAGAGTAACCGAAATGGAAAATGCAATAAATACTTTGGTAGCTAGGCAACAAGTAGCTATTATACCTACTTGTTGCCTAGCTACCAAAGTAATTATTGCATTTTCTATTTCGGTTACTCTTATGGTAATTAGTATTTGAATCTTTTCCAACTCATGGAATTGCCATGTTCCATATAATTTTAGGCAACCTGTATACAACAGCAATGAGATAGCATGAAGAAGAAACAGAATTCAATGATTGAATAAGAAAGAGATGAACATACAAACAAATATTTGAGTAAACTTGATGTTCATTTTAATTATGGCATGTCAACAAAATATGCCTACTAAAATAACTTTTTTTTACGGTTATCTCTTATTCAAGTATTATGTGTTTTTGCTCATGCTATCTTATTGCTGTTGCATACTTATAGTCCCATCGGTATACAGCGTTGTTTATATTATTTTGTGATATTTTTTGCCTTATTAAGATTGTTTCGTAATATGTCTATCAGTATATATTGATGTTAATAATTATAAGGATTATTTCTTCAAATTAATGTTATGTTCATTTTTTAAAAATGGAGTCAGAGCCGTCACAATGTTTTTTGTAATCTCTAACAGGCGCAATTTATTGCGTCTAACTGTTTATTTCCACAAACTTCGGTAGCCAATGTTCTTTCCCGATAAATGAGTAATTTACCTGGGTGAATGCTTATTCAATGTTACATTTAAATTGTTATTTTACATAAAATATTCCAGTGCATTTATATGTAGTTTATTTATTAAGATAACATTATGATGTGAGTAAAAGTTTAGCTTAGCTTTCTAAATATTACACATTTGATAAATACCCAGTGTTTAGGTATTTACCCGAGGCAGGGGTAAATACCCAGGTAAATACCCATTTATAAATACCGTACCCACTGGGTATTTACCCGACCCACATCACTAGGCGTAGCACACTATTTTTATTTCTTTATTCCCCATCTTATATCCTCCGTTCGCTGATATCTAAAAGCACTATATTTAGACAAACCTACAACTTTCTGAAAATAGGGACAAATAAGTACTTATTTGCTTTTGGAATATCCCAAATATAAAGGAAATATTATGTTTTATTGTTATGATTAAAGCTGATAATTATATGCACTCAAATGTACGAAAATATGCGCATATATATGCATATATTTTGTTGAGTATATGCACCCAAAATTATAATATATGCACATAATATGCTCCTCATTTTATTTTGAAAATAGGTAGGAGTATTCTAAATAATGTAAAAATTTTAATTATTTTGTATGAGTTTATTTAATTCCCTAATATTTATTCAAAGACGACATTCGTTTTAACGTTTGGCCATATAAACATGGACTGCCAACGCCAACTTCAGGTTGTAATCAACATAAAAATGAGATTTCCCGTAACCCCGCCAGACTATTATTCACCCAATACTCTTGAAGTGGATTCTATATTGTCTGATTCTTTATACATTGCTTCTATAGGAAAAGTGGGGGTATCTGGCAGTCTATGTTGATATAGTCAAAGATTTTAATAGGGACTCTCCCTTTCCTCTGCTTATTTCGATATGCGCACTGCACTCCAGCGGCAGAAAGTGAAAGTATATATCTCAATTGCACACAAACATTTAATTAATAAATTTCATGAAATAGTAAATTTAACAAAAAAATCTTTAAAAGTTCATACAAATTATTGCTAAATATAACCAAATATGCAAAATCCAGAAAGTATGCTCAAAAACGTATAAATATGCAAAATATGCAAAGTGAAACTTGGCTTAAACAATTTGTTTTCACATAATTAGTATACATATGCGAAAAGTTTATCCGGTTTATCAATTATACAAAATATGCATTTGCCATATAATATCAGCTTTAGTTATGATGGATAATTTGTAAACGTATTTAAGTGTCTACTTCCTATTCCAAAAACTCAGGTAATCAACCCCACCTGTAAAACTACCTGATATCAGCAACATTATTGCTTAAAGTTCTTGGTGTTCAGTCGCTCTTGTAATTTGGTCTTGGTATATTGTTCATTTAGCTTGGTGTCTTGTTCTTATAAGTGGTGTGTGAATCAACATGGTAAGTAAAATGTCCATCATATTACTTACTTTTTCTACAAAAAAATACCTAATTGGCTTAACTAATGTTATTACACATTTATATTTGTCAATAAATTTCCTGAACATATTCTACCCACGAGATTTAAAAAAGACTGCTAGTATTATTGCATTTTTTTTCAATTGATAACTGTAAATCAGTCTGATTTTCTGGAATCCTTCCAAATTAATTTTCGAAAACTTTACTAAAACCTCTTTCAAAGGTACTATAATACTGCCGCCTCATAACGATAATTAATATAATCGCATTTACAAAGTACATATTCAAAAACCTTTCTTAATTGTAAGTATTTACTTTAGTTCTTAATATTAAAAATAATGTTTTATTAAATACCACTACTTTAAATAAATTGAGCAATTTAATTAATTCCCAATTTTATTGCAATTTGTCATCTCAATCTTATTTCTCAATTTGCAGAACAATTCTACTGGTATTAAATTACCTAAAAATTATTTTATTAGAGGATAACACCCAAGTGAGAAAAGAGTAACAATAAAATGTACTTATTATTTTATTATTAATTATAAAAATAAATATATATATATATATATACAATTCCAATGTTTCATTAAGGTTGGCCTTCTTTATGTACATCGCTCGCATTACCGTACACTGCGGTTCACCCAAAAGAAGTCCTTAACTTCATACTTGTAACATAAATAGCCTATATTTCCTATGAACTAAAATTAAGGTCTAACTGGTCGTCTATGGATGCACTTGTCATAATGGTTTTTAAATGAGTAACGTCAAAAGCAATCTAAAATTTTGAATTTTTACTTTTCTAGGTTGCACAAAAAATAGTATGCATTATTTGGATTAAAAGTGGCTCTGTTTGACTTGCAATTTTTGAGTTAATACATAATTAAAATAATTGCTTGTCAAACAAAGTGACACTTTTAATTCAATAAAACAATTACTATTTTGCTTGCAATAAACATTTTTATATAGAGGTTGCCTAAAATTGTACGAAACATGGCAATTCCATGACTTAGAAAACGTTTAAATACTATTTGCCATAAGAGAAAGTTAAAATATCAAGGATTTTGTAGTCATTTATCATTATTATTTCTGTCATTCAATTTATACTTCCTATAGAGTATATTAAATATTAAGAACGGTAAGGACATTTTACCGATGAAAGACAATTGTTTGGAGGAGTGAAGCGACGACTCCAATTATTGTCTGAGATTGGTAATTCCATAACGTTCGTGATGCTCATGAGGTTTTTTGCACGATAGAAATGTATTTTTATTCAAACGTCAGTAAAATGTGACATTATGCAGCAGAATAATATGTTGGTGGCACTGTAAGTCTATGTCAAATTCGATGTTAGCAGGTTAGGTTTTGCATCGGTCTGTGTCAAAACCAAGAAGACTATACTAAGGAGACGCAACTCCCGTTTCGAAGCGAACCGCTAAAAGTTGACAAATAAGGCGGTCGTGGTGTAGCTTTATTCATTCACAAAACTCATGAACTGTCAATGTCTAATATTTACTGAGTGTAGCTGGAAATTCGGACCATGTTTTAACAATTAATAACACACTTGAAATACACTCCATTGGATTAACAACCGTAAACTGACTTTTAACCGGGATCACAGGTTAATTTAGTTCGCTTCCAACTCTCGAACAGCAGCGAAAACAAACGAAAATGACCGAAGTAGTTACACGCGGTCAACAGTGCCGCGACGGCTATCCCCGGCATAGGGGCCGCTTTTATATACAGCCGTCATAGGAAGTTGCATCTCCTTAGTATAGTGTTCTTGGTCAAAACTGATGCAAAACCTAACCTGCTAACCTCCAATTTTTACAAAAATCTAAATGTAAGCCCCAATTTAATTTTCATTGTAGTTAATAAAACCTGCTTTCTAATGCAGAACTTTGTTGACGACGGTGATAGTTTAGAGACCACATCAACAATTACGTTAAAAAGGGCTAAATTATTTATGCCTGTACAACATTTTACCCTATATTCAATATTTATAATATCGGCAATGTCAAACTTCAACCACTTATCTACAAATGTGTTCACTTGCTTCGCTTTGTCTTCATGCAGTTTATTACTGCCAATCTGCATATTGTGCAACTCTAGCAGAGCATTAGCTGCTTCCATCTCGGGTTGTTCGGTACTTGACGGGCCTGTGTTTTGTGGTTCCTCCATAACAGTAGTAACACGATTTGTGAGTTGCTCCGTTTTCCTCTTTTAGAGCCTATTCAAATGCGCCTGTTTGCTTTGGACCGTTTTAAATGATGGCGGTTTGTCGACACTTCAAAGGGGCAAATTTTGGGAAGGAATTGCAGTTTTTTTCAGGCATCTGCGCTTGTCGACATAATCTACAAGTAAACAATCATATTGAAACTGAATACATTAAAAAGAATTGCCAAAAATCTAAATGTAAGCCCCAATTTAATTTTTATTGTAGTTAATAAAACCTGCTTTCTAATGCAGAACTTTGTTGACGACAGTGATAGTTTCGACACCACATCAACAATTACGATAAAAAGGGCTAAATTATTTATACCTCTACAACATTTTACCCTATATTCATTATTTATAATATCGGCAATGTCAAACTTCAACCACTTACCTATCTACAAATGTGTTCACTTGCTCCGCTTTGTCTTCATGCAGTTTATTACTGCCAATCTGCATATTGTGCAACTCTAACAGAGCATTAGCTGCTTCCATCTCAGGTTGTCCGGTGCTTGACGGGCCTGTGTTTTGTGGTAACAGTAGTAACACGATTTGTGAGTTGCTCCGTTTTCCTCTTTTGGAGCCTATTCATAATCTACAAGTAAACAATCATATTGAAACTCCTAAATTATGAAATTAATGGAGTAAGCTGAAGATGTTTAACATCAAGTGGCATTTGCTTAATTAACATGTATATTTAAGGTAGCATATTTATGATTATTTCAAGCCAGTGAAAATACAAACTGGCAAGACCTACTTACCGGGTAATATAAAATCTTCCTTCACAAAATGCTTACTGCAAACTTTCATATGGGCCGACACGGGTTTCCCTATTTTTAGACGTATTTCTCATGTTTTGCACAAATTTTTATTATTGCGCGGAAAACCGTGCATAGGAACATTGTCCGTGCAATAATTTTTACACTGCAACACACAACAGTAATTATTACTTTTATTCTTTTTGGTAGAACGGACGCCATTATTGTAACCACCGTTCTTCCTAGAGGTAGTAAAGTCCACTTGCAAAAAGTTTATAACCATATTTTTGTACAAAGCTCCGAATTTAGGTTATTTGCAGATTTAATATTTATGTGTACATAGTACAAACATTCCTTTGTAATGTAAAAAATGTGTGTAGGCCCTAACAAGAGCATTAATTGTTCTCTCCTTCCATATTACTGGCTCTTAGAAAATATCAATACCACGCCCACAATCGAACTACACATAGACCACGCGCATACATGTTTGACCTTGGGAAGTGTTCTGCTTTATTATAGAGTTATGATGATTGTCTTACCACCTTACCGACAAAGCCAGAAATTATTCTGATAATTGAAGTTCGACATAGAAACTTACTTTTTGCTATAGAAATGTTTAATCTTCTGAATATATTCCATAGACATGCATATTTCAAGATGTAGCAATTTTGAAATTTCTAAATTACGATAGTAATTGAAATGGTAATAAGGAGTTACGTTAAAATAGCGTTACGCTAAAATCGAAAAATTTGATTTAAGTTGGCTGTATCGTTGACGTCGCTAGGTAACATAAGCTTTAGCGGGCCTCTATTTTAGCGTAACTAAATTAGAAAAACTCAATATTCTAATAGTTTGTATTAGTTTGAGCCACCCGACGCCGTAATGGTACAAAGGTTCAGAGAGAAGAAGTTAGTTTGAGCTCTAACTATAGATACTTGCTTTATTTACCTACCGAATTTGTTTGAATGCATAGTCACCTCAGTTTACATTAGAATGCAAAGTTACCGACTAAATTGTAACAGTACTTCCTTTCAGGCCCTTAGTTTGTAACGGACCAATTCGTGCCACCTGTCTATATATATTTCATATCTTTTTATTATATCCTGCTAGCAATAGAGCTTAACCGTGTTCATTATATGTCTCAGTATGTATTAAGTGGTTATGCCTTATAGGTGTCTCGCGAGTGCGTGAGTGAATATACAAGACAGCTGAGTCCAGGTAGCGGAGCTTAAAACAGAACGGAGCCATCGGATCTCAACGTTGCATTTATGAAGAACGGCCACTGCGTGGTGTTTAATTGCGAAGTCAGTCGCATTTTGAGTTCGCGACTGTACGTGTCGTCCTTAAACCCAGGGCTTCCTGATTTAAAATTGCATTATATCATTTTCGAGAGCAAATCATCACCTTGAGGGCCACTCTGTGTTTTAGTCAACACAGCCCGAAGCTGCAATTTTGACCCCAAAGAAGCACACAGATCTGTCCCCGGCTCTTTGGCGGAAATAGTAAAGCCAGGTTAGTTTCTATTTAAAATCGTAATGAGAAGTAAGAAGCGATTGCGACATCGTGGGTAGTTGTTTTCGGGCCCAAGATAACAGGGAATTTCCTTAAATCAGAACGCAGGCATTGCGTCATTTGCTGACGCTTAATTTGAACGCGACGAGGCGTCGTTCGTAGTATAGCGCTTCCAGCGACCAGTTTATTTAAAGAATGGACTGCTTCGCCTTTGGTGTATTTGTGCGCGAAATATAAATACATTTTGCACTATCGGGGTTTGACTCCGCACTATTTAAGGTGCTTTAATGCATGTAGCGTACAGCCTCTTTATTGTGTATTTTTACCTGTATTTTATCTAATAACGCGAGTAGAAACAGCTTTCGCTCGTAGATAGTTAAAGTACTGTTGACAGCTTCACTGTATGTTTGGACGTCGTCCATTGTTGTTGGTTTATGTACATGTATTCTCTTGTATGTGTGTTTTTCTTACAGATTATATATCTTTCTATGTTGGGATTTTATAGCTGGCAGTTTTTGCATGCATAATTTCAGCATTTCAGGTGACAACAGCAAATCCAGAACAATATTAGCTTCCCTTACCCGCACTGACGATGTTAATAGAGTTTATGTCTCTACGACTGTTTAATCTAGCTTACCCAGGGCAATATAAATTAATAGTACAGTAGAGTATAGGGCTGTTTAAAAGCACTGTTACAAATTGGGCACGATACTGTACCAGTACGTAGAGTTTATGATCTCACGTGGTACTTTAAATTTTAATAAGACGTCTCGTACGCCTTAATATGTGAATTATTATTTACTCTTGGTGTTTACCTTGCTAACTCAGTGTATATATAAAAATTCTCTTAAATGCCTAGTCATGGTTGCAAGGTTTCAATATTTGCCAAAACAGGAAGCTGGTATCCCTTGTAGTGTCGTTGGATTGAAACTGACTTCAAACAATGCACAAGAAAATCTAATTTCTTTACACAATCTACTGACTTAAAAATTAATATAAAAATAATAACAGAAAATAGGATTAAATCGTCAAACAACCTACATATGATATAGCTTGGGGCTACTCGCAGTTATACTACCAAAGCAAACATGAAACAGCGTAAAATAGAACGCTAAAATAATGCCTTTAAAACGCAATCAAAATAGTTGTCTTTGAAAGCACAACATTAAAACTGCCTGACGCCGGTGCTTATTTAAGTTTGACCCTGGTAGAATCGACCGCGATTTACGTATATATTGTTCGCTGATGAAACACATTCTTTTGCGAGTGCAAAAACTTCTCACAGTTCATTCCTTATCTCGTTTTGACTGTAAACATTTTTACCTAGAAGTTGGTCTGCGGGCTTGCCAGGTGCTCTTAAATGAATCACACCTTAGATTGCGTCATACAAGACTGAAATGACGTGCTGCTGTAAATCCCCGAAGACAGGTCCTCCTCTTTCATCTTGTGTGCAGCAATAAGTTTCTGTAGGCTTTTCGCCACTTCCTTATTAATTCGTTTCAAGGGCACCTGCATAATGCACTTTTGGAGCTGGGGTGCTACTGAGATGAAATTTTTCTCATCTCGCGGCAGGCTTGAATACAAAAATTTAAGTGCTGCACGCACAGGGACGGCTCTACGCCTTTTTATTATTGGAGAATACACTGCTTAAATATAGTACACAGAAAAATACATATAAAAATCTGGTGTAATACAGGCACACAACTTCCCTTTACAGTGATCTTATAGTTTTTTCTACGATTGTGTCAAAATTACAATTTTTTGCACTGTTTCTAGTGTCAAAAGCGATTTGTAGCACTATTAGCGCCCAAAATACGTCTTATTCGCACGTTGCCGTTGGAGGCTAGCGCGTCGTGCTCTTAAATTCGTGGCACGTGCTTTAAAGGCGTACGTATACACTTGTATCATAATATATTAAGCTTTTGTAAATAAAATTAAAAAATTAGAAATTCTACAGAAACCGTACAAAATAGAGCGTTAGTTGAAGAGACAAATTTTCTCTAAAATTTTAAGCTAAATTAAAAATGTAATAATATACCGGATGTTCTATTTAAAATATAAGTTTAAAAAGAATAAAAATAAAAATGAAACCCATTTTAGAGGCATTCAACTGGAAAATTACCTATCTCACATCAATGCACATTAAAAATGTAATAAAAATGTGAAGTTTGAAAAAAATCGTTTTTGAAATAATCGAAAAAATAACTGAAAAATAACAAGAGTAAACACCATACTTCCGGTTATGCTATTTTCTTCAAAAGCTTGCTGTCGCATCTAGATACTACACAAAACTTGTTTTTTTTGTTCAGGGCACTCTAAAACGTGAAGATCTGTTGAAAGCTCAATTTCGAATTTTTGGGGCGAATTCAATACTTCCTTTATCGTAAAAGAAAGTAAAAATACAAGTTGGCTCTTACTTTTAAATATGAAAACTAGCATTACAGGCGAGGGACCCAAACCCCGTTTCAAGATGAAGCAGCGTAAAACTTTAGCTCAGGAATGGATAAAAGTAATAATTTGCTCAATGGTTAGGGTTTTACCCTCAATGAAAATGGAAGCTAACAGATGCAGGGTAAATATTCTAAAATGGATAGAAACCTGAATATAAAGCCAGAAGCGACCCAACTGCTTTGCCGGCGTGGTCTAGCGAGTAAAACGACGTGTAATCGAATTCGGACTGGCCGAACGAGTCTGGGAGTTCGAGTATACTGAACCTCTTTACAGGTTTTTTAATAAAGCAATTAACAGTAAAACCATGTTAGCCTAATTTTAGTTTGAAGGCATATATCGTTTTATTGTAGGTATCTACATCTAATCATGAAAAAACAACAAGGCATCAAGAGTCCTAATCGAAATGCAGACGATATAATACCACTAATCAAATAATTAAGAGAGAAGTAATAAGAACTCGTATATTAATCGTGTTAGACACATTCCATTGATTTCTACTGTAATTATAGTGCTTTCGTCGGAAGACGTTCATTATAATATTTTTTTCTATAGCACATGTTAAAGTGTGCTTTTATCAACTCAAAACAAAAGGTCAAGTTTTACTTTAACAGCAAGGGTAGATAAAGTAGCACTTTAACATCAAGGATAGATAATAGCTATTTATGCAACAAGTGCTAAAAGTCGACTTTTATGAGCGAGACATGAAAATTATGAAACGAAGCCGAAGGCTGAGTTTCATAACATGTCTCGCGCATAAACGACTTTTAGCACGCGTTGCATACAATATTTTATCTACGACCTTAATTTTACCGTTATTAATCCATAAATATCGATTTAAGAAAGGTTCGCATCTGCGACGCTGCATCATAATGAATAGTAACCTACGCCGCTGGCGATTGTTTGGCCACGCCCGTGCTGTCAAGGTCAATTACGAAATGTAATTATTGATACTCCACATATGACTGTATTCATTACATAACGCTTTAATTATTTCAAAAACGCTTTACCTGTAACGCAAGAAGCAACTAGAATAGCTTTACAACTTCACTTGCAGTTCGAAATTGTAGTTTTGAACCTCGCTTCACTTTTAGCACATGTGCTAAAAGTAAACAGCTGATTTCTTTAAACACGGTAAACTATAAAACGTCACTTTTAGTGAAACAAGCTAGCGCTAAAAGGCCTACTTTTAGTAGTGGTCGTCGATAAAGTAATTTAATTTTCTAACTTTTGTTTAAATTAAATATGACAGCTTCGTATTATCGTAGCAACCCAATCTAGCTACTGACATTTTTAAATGTCATTATTTTCTTTTAAAATTGTGAAATTTCTTGCTAAAAAAATATTGTATTATACACGACGATAAAGTTATTTCTATCCACTCTTGAATCATTAACGTCTCGACTTCGTCTCGACGTTAAACGATTCACTCGTGGATAAAATTTAACTTTATCGTCTTGTATAATAAATTACTATTATTAAAGTCACCTTCTAAATATCCCCGATATAGTAATTTACTATACAAGTGCGTAAAGCTAGTCTATTGTGACGAGTTGGGCGGAGTTAAACCGCAAGTGTAGCGAGCGTTTTAAGCTCCCCGAGTGACTAAAGATGCTTTACGCATGTGTATCGTACAATATTTTATCTACGATAGAATCTAAAAAATGCGGTAAATATTTAAAAAAAATATTTTAATGTAAATTGGGATTACTAGTAATCGGTCGTAATTTTGCGTGGTTAAAATTTTTAAAACACGTTGCTATTGACGACGTGACTAATGAAATCATTTTAAATACGTTGCTACTGACGACGTGAACTAATGAAAACATGTTGTTCAACAGTTGTTTTACACCTTTTGAGAAGGTTTATCCATGAAAACCCATAGTTGTCAAAGCTTCGGATTGGGAAATCGCAGTAAGTGAAGTCTTTCGAATCGAACCCATATTATCTGGTTTAGAAAAGATTTAATTCTGAGCCACCTCTGCTACTTACGATCAATTAAAGGTTCAAATTTAAATAAATGACTAAGTTGGTTATATTTGTTAACATTTAAAGTGAAGAAAAAATGTTGTTTCTAGCTTTTCAGAAAGAAAACATTGTCATGTCTCATGTTTGATTGATATACCTAAATCAAGGTCGATTAGAAATGAAAATCGAGACCCCGTAGCGTCGTTTCCATTAGATATGTTTTGAATTGAGATATTGATTTCTAAAGTGTAGCATCTTGAATGAAAGCGCAATTTATTCAAGAGCATCGACATATAAAAATGTAGGGACGCGTAACCGCCTTCGCATTTTATATCAGCCTGCACCCGGCAGTGTATTAAACGCCCTGTCGACCTTGAGCCCTTTCTAACCCTTAAAATCGGCCACAACATTATTCATTGATTATCGTCAGTCCCGCTCATCCATTCAAGTACTCCTGGTTCATATAGCTCGATTAGCTTTTTATCTCAATATGTAGTTAATTCTAAAATCAGATTAAAGTTATTGGTACCCTGGAATTTTTAACTACGAGGTGCGTTCAAAAAGTAAATTCCGGAACTTAACGACTGACATCGAAAGTCGATTCTTCTCACTGTCATATGATAACAGAAAGTTGGCATTCGCCGCTGAGCGAGCGTTTTCATCACATTGCCGCTCGTTTTGGGTTTTCGCATGTGCAAAATAGTTAGCCACGTCAGGATGTTTCCTTGACAACGTTCGTCATTTGTTTAAATAATCGCGTCACTTGCCACATGCTACGCGAGTAATTTAAAATTTATTGTGAATTAATATTTTTAATAAAATGAAATAATATGATTATTTTCGCGTAAATAATATGCGCAGTCGTCGAAAATAGTATATTATACATCAAGGTAGCGAAGCGCAGTATTATAACCTGAGCGCATATTAGATACTGAGCGCGAAGGTTATAAGAGGATTCGCTACCGTGGTGTATATACTATTTTTTGCACTACCAAACGGCTTAATACCTAAATTTCCAACAAATTTCGAAAATATTTTAATTGTCAACCTGACAATACAGCTCTTTAAAACGTCAAAATTAAAATAGTCATATTTGGTAACTTAGCAATTTATTAGTTACCACGGTGAAAATTGTTTATTTTACTTTCTCTCCCTTGGTGGAGAAAATCAACTTCACGACCTAAAAATAGGCCAATAACGGTGCGTTCTGCGACTAGTAGTGCAAAAAATAGTATGTATGCTTCGAACTAAAAGTACTCTTACCGCTGTTGCATGATTGTTGGTATTGGCTGCGTCTCAACCAGTAATATTCATGCGCAAGCGGCAAGAATGCCCTTTCAGCTCTTAACATACACTATATAATATACTGTTTTGCTTAAACTTATAGATGCATTTTAAGTAAATTACTAAAGAATATCGATAGTTATTGAACCTAACATGGATATGATGTGTCTAATTATCATTGTAGCTACTGTGAATACTATACTATTAAATTAATATTTTTTCTTCACACTACATCTTTACATCGTTACATCCTATACCCACATCCTTTTCAAAATATTCCGCTTGGTAAGTCACAGCCACAGCGCTACTCAGGTTTTGCAATGCCCTTTATAGCTGTTTCGTCGTGTTCTCATTGATCTACTCTACAGCCATAAATCTCTTCCGCTTCAGTGGCGATGTCAACTTTGGTAATAAATCGAAGAAAACCAAGTCAATGTTGAGGCAACAACTAATAGGGTGTTTTTCTGAAAAATCCTGAAATGAGTTGTGGTAAGGCTGACAGTTATCTTTTTTTTAAAGACGGGGTTCACAGGTAGTATCTCTTGTTCACCATCAAACTCTTGTGACGCAGTTTTCAGTATCAGGGGGACTGTGGTAACACGGCTGCATCTTCCGTGACCCTTAATTTAGGGCGCCAGATTTTAGCTAAGTAGCTGCAGCGGAGGTTGAGTAGATTGCAACACTCAAAGCAAGTTTCGTGGGCGAACAGTCACGTTAAATGAGGAAAATTCTCATAATATGGGATGAGTTTTGGTGAAGCTGCCAGTGAGCGCTTTTTCAGAGGTGAGACAGAGAGGTAGTATTTCTTGTTCACTATGTAATCTTTGCGACGCAGTTTTCGGTACCAGAAGGGCTTTAGTAACACCGCTGCTTCTTTCGTAACGACTTAACCGCGGGTAACAAATTTTATAGTTTACTCTCTTACGTTCCTTATCCTCGTTGCTGACGGGGGCCTAAGTAGCTGCAGTGGAGATTGAATAGATTACATTAACCTTGATAAGGGCTAACTACACTCAAAGCAGGTTTCGTGATCGCACAAAATCTGGGCGAACAAGCACTTTAACTCAAAAAAGCCTTGGTGCTTTATACGGACTGAGTGAATGCACATAATGAGAATATCCGCACTAAAACTAGCAGCGACGGTTTCGTGAGGGCACAAAGTTGCAGTTATTTGCGGCAATTTCATACTGCCAAATTTTAACAAGCTTTCTTTGATCTTTCATTTTTTGGAATTTTTATCCTAAAGCTATAGTCGTAGACACATAATCCATCATCTGCACACAAATTTCCAGGTTTTTAGAGGAAAAGTTTATGAAAATTTGTTCTTTAACATGCTCCGTCATTGCAAGATTTAGTTGCTCACGCGACTGCGAAACGCAATCGATCAAATAGTTCCAAGGTGAAGCAACTTTAGAAGCATTAAGATCCCCCCAAATTTCATTACCATGGAAAAACCATAAGACATATTGTTGCTCGAATACTTGCCGGACAAGCTTGGTATATCTCAGAAATCAGAAGGAACTAAATGTCCCAACAAAGAAAATTTCATGTAGTTTATTTTTATTACAAAAGTATTATCATCAAAACGTCGTCTTATTTATTTCATAGAATAAAATTAAGGTCCGATGTGGCTAAGGTCTAAAACATATTTAAGACACCGCAATAAGCCAAAGAGGTGTGATACCTTAGTGAAGCAATGGATGGGGCCAGGGTGATCCTACATCTTTATTTGGCTACCGTACCCCCAAGAGGGCATAGGAATGCGGTAAAATGATAGGCGTCACTTGCTTATTTAAACCTGGAAGGGCATGAACTTTTCCTAATTTAGGGACAGCCAGTAGTCGATTAAAAGTTATCTGGATCCTTATAACGCTCTATTCGTTCCTGAAATCAGGTTGCCTGGTTTCAGTTTTACACTCAAGCCATTACGTGTCAAAATAAGAGACAGCTAGTAAATTACTCAGCGTATGTCACGCCACGCTGACGATACAAGACAAAGAACTTAAATTGCGTACAATTTTAGTCGCTTCTAACAGGCTTCCAACTACGCAGAAGGTTCCCTAAATAAAACGAAGAGAAAACAAGGCCTAAATTATTCGCTGAAGGCGAACTCAATGCCCAATTTTCGTCACGATTTAAAGGCAACTATTGTATAATGATAAAATTATATTGTTGACGTAGATTCGGCCGTGGCAATGTGAGAGATAGGGCTTCTAAGATAAACGGTGGCGTGAGCGGTATGAGGAGCTGATTGTGGTCCCATAACGAAGTGTAAACGACATGATGGTGGGTGGCTACAGCTAAGCAAATTCGATAAAAGTTAAAGACACTTCGAGGATATGCTCAATAGAGCCATTTTGTACACCAACAATGTCGAGATGCCAATTTGTCCGATGATTACGGAATCTTGCTATTTGCCAGAACACATCTTGCCTAGACGCGAGTTGCTATCTGTTTCCTATAGTTCAGTTAGTATTTACAATTTACATTGATATTCTTATATAAATTTTTAAGTATGATTTCTTTCGAAATAACTTTCACTCTCCATTACAATTAAAATGAATATTCATAATTTATTCAGCTTTAGTTTTTGAAGAATATACAGTGTCCGGAAATGGCGCGTAGAAGGGAAGGCCACAAGTTTCTTGGCCCAAAATAAAATGATTTAACTCAACTTGCCTATATACAAAGTTGCTTAGTTTAGCCGCTAGAGGGCTTTAACAATGATTTTTTAAAATAAGTCGAAAAATTTTTAATAGATTTTATTCTTTTTTTGGCCATGCGTTTGTTCCAGTAAACTACAGCTTATTGTGGAATAAACTCTAATTTCGAAAATTACGCGGTGTTTAAAAACTTTGTCACAATAAATTATCCATCCATATTTTTTTACCCCTATATAGTCACTACCATTTTTTTTAATAGTTACTTTAATTTAGAAGCCTTTCTTACAAAATTTTAGTTGGGTAAACCGTTTAGCCACAACAAAATATTTTCTAAACCCTTACAAGCCTGAATCAGTAATTGTAACGTAACACTTGGCTTGTAGGGATTTAGAAAATATTTTTGTGGCTAAACCGTTTACCCAACTAAAATTTTGTAAGAGAGGAAATATCTTCTAAATTAAAGTAACTATCCAGAAAAAAATTGGTAATGATTATACAGGGGGTTAATTTTTTTTATAGTTAACCATTTTTAAAGCCCTCTAGCGGCTAAACTAAGCAATTTTGTATATAGGTAAGTTGAGTTAAATCATAATATTTTGGGCCACTGAAATTGTGGTCTTCCGTTGTACATGCCATTTCCGGACACCCTGTATTTCTGCGAACTATATTTGTCTTTATTAAGACTTTCTTTTCTAGAAATTATTTACATTTTTTCCTACGACTCATTCTAAAAGTATGTCTGTTAGTAATAGCTTGTCGAATTAAAGCCTGTTGTGTTATTTTCTAATCATCCTGAATGTGTCAGAGGATGACAATACAAATCAGAGAACTGCACGATGAACGACAAAGGTCGAAAGACAGGTTGCAATGAAAAAGAATTGGAAGAATTGCGTAAAACATTAGATACGAAACGCACACAATGATGAAAGAAATTGCAAATACGGCAGAACAAGCAATGAAACAACGTGGGAATAATTTGGAATATTGATAGAAAATATGAGATCAAATAATCGGCGTTTTACATATAAAGTACCTAATAAAAGGGAGGAGAGAAAAGCGAGCCACATTGTGAAATATCAAAGACAGAGAGGAAGGTAATCACAGTAGACAACATCACAGAAAGGTGGAGAGAACACTTAGAAGAACTGTTAGAAATTAGCAAATTGTAGTGAAAATTTGCAAGGAGATGAAAGTTATTCACAAGAAATAAGACAAAAAAGCACCTATTTGAAGTAAGAAGTTAATAAAACGGTTTTTAACTTAAACTCTTTAAAAATGTGGAAGAAAAGACTTATGACGTCTTATACCTTCGTGCATATGTCGATAAGGGCTACTTTTAAAGCAACAATATTAAAAATGACCCTACTTTAAAAATTTGCGCTGTAAATGCATTACACTGTTCAGTTGCTGGAGATTCAGAATTGCTCCATCGCGTCGCATCGTAAGAGGTGGAGAAATATGGGTGAATGGTTATAACATCGAAAGTAAGGCCCAATCGCCTTGTGGAAAAAACTCGTAGCAGTTACACCACGCTAACGCACCAGCTCACAATTCACTTATTCGTAAATATTTGCCAAAAAAGAACACTGCAGTGATGCATCGAGCACCGTATTCGCCAGACATGACTTCGTAAAGATAAACATAGCATAGATACAGGCAAAGGCGCTGATAAAGCTGAAGGAAAAAATGCCGACATACACCTGTTATATCCGATAGGGATTACTTTGAAGTGGCGCCATATTAATATTGATAAATAAATAAATACTTTTGGAAAAATTAAAATTCCGGGATCATTTCAATCAAACCTCTATGTGAAAGAACTTTAGGTAGCATAACAGATATGTAAACAACAGTGCGTGTTCAGCCCCTGAAGAGGAGCCCAAATCTAATATTCACACTGAGACAAACCATGAAAAAGATATTGAATATAACCAGGTGCTCTATTTGAGCGTTACAGATAGGATGGGATAAAAAACGAAATTCGAATGTGACGTGGCAACGGGAAGTAGTGGGTCATTGCTCCGGAAGGTGTCGCCAGTCATCACTATTCTGATTGAGTCTGCCAAGTGCTGCAGTTTTAAGTTGACTAGAATTTTCGCTCTGAGAACCGGCAGGTTTCCCGTTTCATCGCTGTGGAAGCACCCCCATCCGTAGCTATCTGCATTGAAGCACAGTTTGGTGCTTTACGAGTAGGTTCCGCGGCTCCATTGTGGGAGAGTTGCCGTTTTTTTCATTTTACAATTACTACGTTGCTGTGCCAACCTCCTCGAGTTTTGCTTGCTTACATCATTATGTTTACCGTTGATCATTAAGTCTTTAGTTTGACTATTTCAATGCGTGCGTTTGTAAGTTACATTTATATGTTACCAGGTTTACTGTTCTGCTGGCCGATTTTTAATGTAGCTATCTGGGCACATTTGTTGCATTAAAGACTTTTTGGCGCCCTTGCCAATTTTATATTGAATTTAAGCTTTATATAAGAAGTCAGTCATCTTCACTGAAGTTTGTCTGTCCTCGAATGTGTCCATATAAGTACTCGGTAATTTGAAATTGGTTGTAAGCTTTCATACCACACTCGGAGACTTGCCTTCTACATAAATCTTCTTCAATAGAAATGTGTAGCTCTACAGTATAAAACAGTTGTGGACCACTGGCCATTGAAGGAGATTGTAATACTATTGTTGCACCACAAATGCCAATAATAATGTCAATAAAATATTATTATCAATAACATCTTTGATCAGAGGCAATTAATTTCTAATAAACATTATACAGTAGACTCGAACCCTGAGCAATATTCAAAGATTGCGACTACCAATTTAATAACGTAATCATAAGGTAACCTAAGACAAATAAACAAGGCTTCTGCAAGAAAGTTTCATTTGAGTTAAACTCGGTTTAACTAATGTAAACTAACTCGCCTAAAATTAATTTTGATATGCCTGCAATCAGACGCGGCTGTGCAAATAAAATCAAACCGAAAAAGTAATAAACTGCTCCCCGGTAATTGCAGTGTACCGACAACTTCGTCGTAAAACAGCGTTGGGTCAGGGCTAAAGCTCGGCGTCGGGGGAGGTTAAGGTTTCTTTCGGGTTGTGTTAAAGGTTGGCCCTTTCTTAATTCGAAGGGCCCAGCGCGCGCTGCCGGCAGCATGCGATCAGGATAAGGAAGCGATTTGCCCTGTTTTCATCCCCGGTTATTTTTAGCCGAAATTATCGAAGAAATCCAGCGCGCTGTTGCTTTGACGTCAACTTAAACGCTGCCGCCGCGTAAATGTCACGAGTTTCCTACTTTCGGAGGAAACGCTGGTGCGTGCGTGCAGCTGGACATGTTCAGCCTTTTTGTTGATGTGTACGTGGAGGGCAATTAGAAATGTTTGATTCTTGGCAATAGATATCTAAAGCTCGATAATGTTGGGCAAGAATTGACAGTGGCAAGTCCATTGCCAAACTACTAAGCTAGGCTTCATTTTGTTGGTTTATTTTGAAAGATATTTCCATCTAAAATCTCTAACGAATTACTGAAATTTCACACTGAGAAAAAATTAAAATTATATTAGTTGGGCACACTGGTGAAAAGCAGTGCTAACCAGGCAAGCAATGCAAATATATAGGTACATACTTCTTCAAACAAGAAAAAATCACTTTAACTATAAGGGTGTATACTTTATTCTACTATGGAATATCGATCTAATACGAATGGTTAATCAAAGGCTCTATTTATGTTTAATAACAATAACAAAGTTTAAGTTAGCTGATCGTAGCGAACTAAATAATCTCGGATTCTCTCACCGTTTAAATTTTTCTATTATCGTAGTTGCCCTAATTTGGCTGTTCGAAGATCTTATTTGATTCCAAACACAAATACTCGTGGATGTTATACAAAATTAGATCTATTTTTCGGTGCCTTTTCAACTTATGCTGGTTGTCTCAGCTGTTACTCCGGTTCCGGCGGTCCCGCTTGTGGCTGTAGATGCACATTCGCTTCTAACTGATCTCGATTGCTCAATGGTTGCAACTTGAAACTGGTATGTTGGAATCTGTTGGACTTCTAAATTGCCCTTATGCAACCAAATCCACCTGGCATCGAACACTGCTAGCTCGTCATCTTTGACGGACTGACGTTAAATTACTTAGAGATTACATTTATGGTAGAGTATAAACAATTAGTGTGTAATAAAGTTATAAACTTAATAAATGCATTGAACGAGCTTGTGAATAATTTTGGTAAAACTGCACAAATCGTGAGAACAGTTTG
>OW679198.1:137879869-138160457 GCA_940337035.1 Agriotes lineatus | reverse complement strand
GGTTCCGGCGGTCCCGCTTGTGGCTGTAGATGCACATTCGCTTCTAACTGATCTCGATTGCTCAATGGCTGCAACTTGAAACTGGTATGTTGTGGAATCTGTTGGGCTTCTAAATTGCCCTTATGCAACCAAATCCAACTGGCATCGAACACTGCTAGCTCGTCATCTTTGACGGACTGACGTTAAATTACTTAGAGATTACATTTATGGTAGAGTATAAACAATTAGTGTGTACGGAAGTTTATTAATGATCGGTCGTGCTGAGCGTATTGGATTGGTGATACAGTGTAGCTTTCTACATCACAATATATGTTGGTATAGTTCAATAAATTAAACCAGTGTTGAGTTTAAAGTTTTAGATTATATTCACACAATATATACAAATAGCACTTAAGAGTGACGTCTGCGTTGTTGGATGGTTATGGTTAACATGATTCTATGATACTGTGTTACGGTCTTAAACTGACTTTACGACACCGCACCGGCTCACATAAAAACGAAACGGCCGGCGCGGGCAATATTTGACAAAATCGGGTCGAAAGCTCTCCCAGGCCGCCACCCATGCCGCAACAAGATAGGCCGGCCAAGGCATCAGTGGAGCTGGGCGGGTCCTTAACGAGATTACCAAAAGGGCAACGGCCAGAGGGTCGGTAGGTATCGATAAAAGTAAATAGGGCGCCACCAAGTCTGTCTTACAACATTCCCGTAAAACCGGACCTGGACGGTTAGACGGGGCGAGAAGTACACAAATAACTATTTCGAGAAAGCCGACGACTCCCAAGCTGTAGCGACGAGTGTACCGACTTACCTTTGATGGCTCTAAACTGCTTTCCAGGTTCCACCTTACATTTATCTGCACAAAGTATATCATAACCCTGAAAATTAGCATGCAAACGGCACAAAGAACACAACAGGCAATTTAAACAAACCGGTATATTGGTCTGCGCACACATAAACAAACTTGGTAAACAAAAGGTCGAAAGGGTTTCCACAACAAACATTATTAAATACGTAAAAAAAGGGCTTTCACAGCAAACATTATTATTCAAATCGTAAACAAAGGTTTTCATAACTAAACGCCACGCACAAAACTGTAAATCAAGCGACACTGAGCAGTAATAATACGTTAACAAAAATTCTTAAATGAAGTGCTTAATTAGCACCCGGATTAGTGATTGAATTGGTGCATCTTAACTGTACTAAAGCAACTGCATAAACGAGAATTTGAATCGGTACGTTACTGTTACATTAATAGGAAATTGGTATCGAAAATTATCTAAATAAATCTACACAAATACTCTAACATCGCCTGATATATTGCGCTACAATGTAAATTGCTAAATAAGTCGGTAACTTTTAAATGGTGACCATAAAGTGGTAACTACATAAAACACACACTGAATGGTCTGACCTGTATTAGTTTCACCTGGCTCTACACTTCGGTACTGCAATGGGCTCGTCTCACAGCGTAGGGAAGGTCGCAAAGCTCACGGCTGCAGGTGCAAACGACACTACTAAGGAATCCCTCTCAGGACACGATATGCGGCCCAAAGGGGCGGCGAGGACTTGCATGAAGACGGTAAACAAGGCACGCTCTCGTTATAATCCCACTATGGCTGTGGTAAAGACGCCGACAAGGCACACGGTACTCGAAAGCGTCCGTTAACAATCGGGTCAATTAACACCTACAACTTTCTCGCGGCCGAAAATGAAGTCTCTGCGAACTGCCTGACCGCGGGAGCACTTGATACGAAGATAGCCTTCTCGGCAACGGTACGAAGTCAGAGGCAGGCGTCCCCCAAGCCTCCAGGACGCTCGAGAACGCCATCCACGGCAACACAAATAACGAACGCTCTACTCGGCGATCTGATCTCAACTGCCACGAAGCAAATATAGTTCAATGGACTCGGGAAAACACTGTTACAGCACAAATGGACAAAAGACACGCCGCCATAACGGCACAAAAGGTAGGGACGGCGCCCCGCACAAGGCGAGACGCCGGCCGCCTTGGAATTACTCTGCAACGACTGACTTCTTCGACAACCCGAGACCGACTGACCGAAACGACCGTTAAAAATACTGCATCTGGAGATTCAACCGCCAAACGGGTGACTACGACGGCCAATAGCGATGCGACCAATAAAACAAATAAGTGCGGGTGACAAAGACAGCCAATGGCGAGGCGCCCAATAAAACAAATAAGTGCCGGTGACAAAGACAGCGCGAGGCCTCACAGTCACACCAACAGCGTAAATTCTAGAAGGTTCGGAAATCCTGCGAGCGTTAACACCCGATTGTCAAAGTACCAACAAAGGGGTGCCCCGGATGACGAGAAATACTGCGCTTGAGGCCAAATATGTGCAAAATCATTATTATGGAATTAGGCGATGAAGCCAAATAAGTAACTAAAAGGGTTTAACATACGGGCACGCTGCCCTAAAGCCTAGGTGGCTAATTAAAATACAAAATGACCTGACAACTGCCTATAAACTAAGTTGAAATTTTTGTAGGCTATCCGCAAATTCAGTGGTGGTTTCTAAATAGCCAATGAAACGTTCGGTAACTTTTGGCGTGGAAACTAAAATTTTGCGGTTTCTCACGAACAAGCGCACTGTCGGCAAAGGTTTATTAGGGTTTTCAAATACAATAGCCTTTTAGGGTAATAAATTTATAAACTTAATAAATGCATTGAACGTGCTTGTGAATAATTTTGGTGAAACTGCACAAACCGTGAGAACAGTTTAAATTTAACTGAAACGCTGCAAACTAATCCCACAAAAATACATCTATTTAATTAATCTTAAAACTAGAGTCCAACACATATGTTGTTCCAGTAGCACGAACAGTTTGCGAAGCACATGAAGGGTCTACACTACACCGTGGAAGCACGAGCAGATCACAGAATACCTGGAGGTCGCGATAGTATCCTTCTGAAGTACCTGCAAGTCCACACGAGTTGTTCGACAGCCTCGTATTACTTTTCGACTTCAAAAGTGGTAAAGGGAGCAGGCAACACAAACAAAGCGTTGGTGAAAATATAGATGTACCCCTGTAAACAAACAAACTCCTAAAAAGCTAGAAGATGAGGTGATTGGTGAATTTTACCTTGCATAGCTAAAATTGGATCAACTCCTTACAAACTGGGGCACTGATACGAATGATAAGGTTTTATTTGTAATCAACATTAAAGCAACGAACAGGAAGTGTAGTAGTCATCCCCGTGAAGACTTTCTGGTGGCCATAATAAAGATAAACACACCTGCAGGTGCATTTTCGTCAAAATCATCCGATGGATTTCCTTGAAAACTGGATTCCAGCTCCATTTTTTAGTGGTGCAACGAAAACGTACATAAATTATAAGATTACACCGACAATTAAAGTAATAATTAATTAAGTTGTAGGTTTCCAGCTTGTTATTATGTATTTCGCGGTTTTTATGTATGATTATGTATGATTATTGATTTTCAATAAAGCCAAGTGGTGTGACTCGTTTCGATTTTGTTCATTACCGTCATTTATGTCAACGTGACAAATTTACAGAGTAAGACAGCGGGTTTAGAAAAGAACTGAGAGACCTTTTCGACGCTGCTAAATTTGAGTATAAAGAGATTTGTGGTGGAATTCAAAATTAATAGTGCGTAAACTATGTTGTTTTAGATTTGAATTTAAAAACTTCTAAGCTATTTGCGTTGAAAAATATGTCAATTTAATAACCAATAGTAAAAACTTTCAAACCATTCACGTACAAAGCCACGTCAGTAGTACTACTTAATTTCAATTTAAAGGTAACTAAAGTTAAGCCCTGTTGTACCAGTGTGTAAAACAAAACTTTTTAGAATGCCAATTTAACACAAAATCGAAAAAAAAACGTTACCACTTATTTCGGGAATTTTTGAAAGTATGTGTGTGCAAGTAAAAGATAACAAAAGTTAATTACCTTGGAACGAATTGTAAGCAATACTTAGTGGTGTCTGGATATTTTGGAGAAGTTCCAGCAGCAAATGGACAATCATCCAATCATCATAAGCCAGATTATCATCAGCGGCCATTTTGCCGACCGACTCAGTTTCAAGGCTGAGTAGCGGTGCCCACAGCTATCATCAGCGGCGTGCGTTTGGGAAGTGGCGTAGAACACGTTAGGGGAAACATGTTGTCTCTATGTCATTCAATTATTTCGCGGAATTGTGAAGTGTCAAAAATTGTTAATGACTTCATTCAAGACGAAAAATTCATAGTAATTTGCTTGTGATATCTTAATTAGCGAAGCATCGCACTCTATTTTTTGAGCATTTAAAATCAGTTGCGGCAAGTATAGCCCATATTTTATGTATAGGGGCAAGCTCTTCAGTATTTGTTTATGTGCAGTCATTATCAGTAGATAGAGGTTTCTTTAACTATTGTTTGATGATAAAGAATAAGCGGGATATTCACGTAAATATATAAATGACAAACGAAACCTTCATTTTATGCTGAACGCACCTGTAATTGGTGTTAAATATTATTTTCGCCTGTATGAGTGGTCTTAAAAACAATATGAATTTTCCATAAAATATCAACAATGGTGTTAGTAACTACCTAAGCAATTGTTTCAGGTTCAAGGCGTTTTCGATCGGATATAAGAATACATCTTAAACGTGAAAAATATTAAGGCGTTTTGCTCCAAAATGTTCAAAGCTTATTCACTTCTTTCTACTTAATTTTTGCGTCAGAGAGCTTAATTGATTTGAAGTACAAAGTTCGCCAGGTTTGCTTGTTGTGGACAAAGTTTAAACAGCCGGGTGCCAGGATTAAAGCCCAAATAGAATTTTGTCAAGATTAAAGAGTGTTAACCATAGCACTGGAGCTTTTTATGCTGTACATCGTAGTAACATGAGACCCACAATTTCTTCAGAAATATTACATTCTGTAGAGGTTTTTACATCACTTAGTGCCAGAACTGAATTCGCTACCCTTCGATTGCCTGTCAGGATGCTTAACCACTGATCCACCAATCGCGGTCTGACCTATTTTAGAGAGAAAGGTAAATAATTTAGAAAACAGTACAGTTGACTTGACAAAAAATCAGATTCATGGAACAACTACGGCACAGCAAGTTAGACTAAAATTTACCTAAATCTATAATGCAGTAAGGCGATGAGCTGAAGTTCAAATGTTTAGTCTTGAGAAAATTAACATAGAAGTTCCTTTAGCTTTGTTTTCAATCTGTTACCATTTCTTATTTTAGGGTAAAGGGCAGGTTGGCACTTAAGGCGTTGTCTGCGAAAAACACTCTCAAGTACAGCAAGTTGATTGTTTCGAAGATTAAGCGAAGTTCATATTCAACAAAAAGGGCCACCCAAAATGTAATCTAATTGCATCCACAACGAACTTATTTTTAAATAAGAATTCATATTCTGCGCAAAACCTTATATTTTTTATGATATGTATTACCATGTAAGGCCTTAAAAAATGTACAGTGGAAAAAAGCGAGGATAATAAAATTTTAAACGATATGAAAAGTGAACATCGGTGAAAATCAGTGTTAACTAGGTACAGAACGCCAATAAATAATTACATAGCGCACTAAACTTAAAAAATTACATTGTACCAATGTTTTACTATGTTTGGATTCTGTATATCTGATCGAACCAAGGAGCTATGAAGTCAGTTTTGTTTCAACTTGAAGTGACAAGCAGTAAATGAAAACCAACTGTACCTCTCAATCTGGAATAATTAAATAACTCAGACGACACAGTCGAACAATAGGATTACTAATTATTCATGCTTTAAAATATGTTTGCCAGGATTATCGAGTAGCAGGTAATTAAAACTGGCATGGTAATTAACCACTTAGAGGTAGCAACCGAACACATAACAAATACTGAAGGGGTAAATAAAAATAATATTATCTAAGTTCTTGCATACAGCAAGACAGCTTACACAAACTAGATATCTATAATGCATGTATCAGTTAATATACAGTGGTGAGCAAAAGTATGGAAACATCTATATACCTCCTACACTCGAATACGTTAATGACTTATTTATCTTTTCCCATTTAATAAATAAATCGTTCATTGATTTCGTTATTTTTTGCACGATTTACTTTTTTAATGCAGATCGGTTAATAACTTCTTTTTTAATATTTTGATATAAAAGCACAATAAATGTACAAAACTAAATATTTTTCGCAATCAATTCTCTAGCCGAATACAAAAAATATACAGGGTGTGTTTTTAAGCACTTCTGAGTGGCCTTGCCAAGTAAGTTTATACCTACGACAACCAATATTAAACTGATACAGAGTTATTTTTTTAAAACTGAATTGCAGCAGGGCCTGGACAGGCCATAGACTCACAATACACTTCAGTACTGCCAACTGATTCAGGCTATCAAGGGCTTGCTGCAATTCAATTTTTAAAAAATCACTCTATATTCAATCAAAAATATTTTATTATAATATGTTCGTTCTGGTTAGATTTTGCATTAATAAAACCTTAAAATTTTAAAATTTGGGTTCACATGTCGTATAACTAGTTCGTATGCAGCTTTACTATTTAAAATTTCTCAGCCAATTTACATCAGATTGGGCTGAAATTTGAGTGATAGGTTAATATTTGATATTCCACAGCTTAGCTCTGGGTTCTGATGTCCTTTTCTAGGCTGTATTTGAGTTAGCACAACAACCCAACATATGAAATCGAATGTAGTTAGAAAGTTAGAAAGGTATGGATGTTAGAAATTTAATGTTATTGTAAGACTATAAAGGATTTTAGAACAATAATTGGAAAAAATGGTGTTTTCATATGTTATTAAAGAATTTAGGTCATGATATTTCTTATAATTCGAGCTGAAATGTACATTTAATTAAACTTAGGAAATAGATTATATTCTATAGTGTTGTAGTTTAAATTGAATAAATTTAAGGTGTTATCAGCGGAATAAACTTCAACATTTTATGATTTATTTAAATAAGCTTTAAAAATAGTAATTTACGATGCAAGTGCGCAAAGCTAGTCTTTAGTCACGAGTGGGGCAGAGTTAAAATGCAAGTGAGCTAGAGTTTTAAGCCCCGCGAGTGACTAAAGATGCTTTACGCATGTGTCGTACAATATTTTACCTACGATAGAATCTAGAAAACACGGTAAATATAAAAAAATATTTTTTTCTATAGCACATGTTAAAGTGTGCTTTTATCAACTCAAAACAAAAGGTCAAGTTTTACTTTAACAGCAAGGGTAGATAAAGTAGCACTTTAACATCAAGGATAGATAATAGTAATTTATTATACAAGACGATAAAGTTAAATTTTATCCACGAGTGAATCGTTTAACGTCGAGACGAAGTCGAGACGTTAATGATTCACGAGTGGATAGAAATAACTTTATCGTCGTGTATAATACAATATTTTTTTCTATAGCAAGAACTTTAACAATTTCAAAAGAAAATAATGACAGTCAATCACATTTCAAAATGTCAGTAGCTAGATTGGGTTGCTACGATAATACGAATCTGTCATATTTAATTTAAACAAAAGTTAGAAAATTAAATTACTTTATCTATCCTTGATGTTAAAGTGCTACTTTATCTACCCTTGCTGTTAAAGTAAAACTTGACCTTTTGTTTTGAGTTGATAAAAGCACACTTTAACATGTGCTATAGAAAAAAGTAATTTAATTTTCTAACTTTTGTCTAAATTAAATATGACAGCTTCGTATTATCGTAGCAACCCAATCTAGCTACTGACATTTTGAAATGTGATTGACTGTCCTTATTTTCTTTTGAAATTGTTAAAGTTCTTGCTATAGAAAAAAATATTGTATTATACACGACGATAAAGTTATTTCTATCCACTCTTGAATCATTAACGTCTCGACTTCGTCTCGACGTTAAACGATTCACTCGTGGATAAAATTTAACTTTATCGTCTTGTATAATAAATTACTATTAAATGAAAATTAGGCTTACTAACAACCGGTCGTAATTTTGCGTGAATAAAAATTTTAAAACAGGTTGCTACTGATAACGTGGCTAATGAAAACATTTTAAACATTTTAAGTCAATTTGACACACTGTCGTAGAAAAAAAATCCTTTCTATCCGAGCAAACTCATGCTGTAATTTAGTTTTTTTTAGTTAGGTAGTTTTATTTAAGTTATTTATTACTGTAACTTTTTAATTCATTTTCAATTTTGCTAGTCGGCCCTCATTGGTTAAGAAATAATCATACCATTTTTGTTCGAATAATTAGATCTCTCGTTAGCGATTGCTCTAACGAATCATAGTATGCTAGATAAACTTTTTGAGATTGAAGTCCAGAGACTTTTTTTATTTTACTGCTTTATAAGTTGTACAACTTTTTGCTCCCATAAACAAATTTGACAACCGACATAGTGTACATCGATTGCCAAATTGAAATTTGTTTGTTTTTGTATGTACCTGAGCTGACAGTTACTGAGTAAATAAATGGGATTTTTTGTGTTGTTATACGAGTATAGAAAAAGCAGTATAGCAGCCGATTAAAATGTTATGTCAGGGCAAGTTTACGTTACTGCTTTCAATGCGAATAAGTGGGTCTTCGTATGCATCGATTAAAATTTCCACCGTTGAATAAAGAGAGAAGATTCAACTGCTACCTTGCAATTACATAAACAAATAACTACACATCGATCAAGTCTAACTTAAGATTACTTACGAAGCTAGTCTACATTAGTGCCTCTAATGCAAGTAAGCAAACAAATTTAATTAGTAAATCTTGCACATCCATGAGAAAGGTTAGTCAACGAAAACACATTTATGCGAGTGCTAACCTTAATAATTATATGGGTAAACTGCAACTCAAGATTGTATCTACGAAGATGAGTGCCATATAGCTGCTAAGCTAATATTGTTGCTATAACACTGCAACTCTTAGTTTTGACAAGGTTTTGTAGCAAGTCGTTGTTTCTGGGATTCAAGTTTGGGCAACACAAGCGGCCATTTCCCGAACGAGACACCAGACCTATGGGTTGTGGCTTCGAGTATGCAAAAAATTCAGCAGCAATAAGAGATAAAAATCTTTTTTTGTTGAATTAATTAATATATGAGTTTTGATATAACTAGTAATTTTCCCTGACACGCCTTGGCGACACCACATGAGTGATTTTGTACTTGAAGACTCTGAAAGAGATTAAACCTTACACTTTTATTTAATTGGTGTAGTGCAAAGAGCAGCGGAGGACTATCTTTTGTGTTTGTTATATTCATTTCGAGTTTCAATAAAAAAAAACTATATGTTGTATTTAGCTCCATTTCGCATACATATTTTTTAATTAAAAATGTAGGGTCTGGGGTTTTCATAGGAGTATCTATTTTTTAGCGATTAAAAAGATAGAAAACATATTAATGGCTTTTCTCGTTAAGGAAGAGTATTAATAACTTTTTGGATTATTATGACAACATGCCATTGCTTTTTAAATTATTCTATAAAGGAGATATGTAACAAAGAAAATGCGTTAGGCAATAATAGACTTAAATTGACTGTACTAAAACTTTTAATATAAATTATAAAGGTTGATTTGTATGTAAATGCAAACATACATTCAACGCTAGCCAGTAACATCTGCATCTTCAAATAATTCTTCCAATCGGTTCTGAATTTATTGGTAAAGTAATAAAGTGCTCGGCGTGCTACAACAACCCTAGAGTACTTTATAGACCAGGCAAGCTTATACCACTAGATTTTGTATCACAGGGACATTAGCGCCAAGCCGTTGGCTGCGCTGATCGGTAACCGTGCGTTCTGTCGTCTGTCAACCAAGCAAGACTGGAAACCGTCGAGTACGCACTGCTCGATCTAGACGAACACTGCAAGCTGATTTAAATCTTGGTGCATTCCATTACGATGCTAATTATAATTACAGTCTTCTACAGTGTTGCCAACACTATTACTATAGTAACAGATTTATTACTTTTTACCCGCGCCTATTACGCTATTACTCTTAAAGCAAAATTTATTACGTTTTGCAATTTCTATTACTATTCTATTACGTATCTATTAAATTTCTTTATTTTATGTTGAATCAAAATCTGTACGTAATAGTTTTTAGTTAAACATTAACAGATTCTATGAATGTATGTTATTTTGTATAATAAAGGGCCAATTTAACACTATTATCTTGTACTTGTAAAATCTATTGAACTTCGCTCGGCATGGGGCAATCGTAGGCTAGTAAACTTTTGAAAAATGTATCGGCTCTTGTGTAAAGTAAATAGTCATCGCTTTTATATGGTCAATTTTTTTCATATGAAATGCAATCTAGGGAAAGCATTGCCACTAGATAGAACTGTGTTGGTAAATACATTTCTCGTTATTATTTTTGCAGTGAGGTTAGGTTTCATATTGACTGGTTGACATATAATGTCTTCTAAATTGTAGTACTGTTTGTTATAAACTAAAATTGTCCTCAGTTCAATAACTATCTAGTTAAAACTAATTTAGAAAATTAGATTTCAAGTTTATAATAGGCACAACTAAAATTTAAAATAATTAAATGTCAACCACTCAACATGAAACCTAATCTCACTGCAAAAATAATGTACCAAGTACCAACACAAATCAGTCTAGTGATAATGCTTGTTGCCAATTGTTTCCTTAGAACATTGAATATCCAGACTGGATATTCAATGCTTAGAGTTTCGCTATTTGCATTTCCATATAAAAAATCTGACGTGACACGCACTCAACTTCCTTTTACAGTGATGCTATAGTTAGCCAAAAATTTGATTTTTAATATTTAACCTTTTGTAAAAAATTTTACAAAGCTGCAAATCCTATAGAAACTGTACAAAATAGAGCATTAGTTCAAGAGACAAATTTTCTCTAAAATTTTAAGCTGAATTCAAAATGTAATAATATACCGGGTATTCCACTTAAAATAGGAGTTAGTAAAAAAAATAGGAAAAGAAAGCAAAAGAAACCCATTTTAGAAGTATTCAACTGGAAAATCACCTATCTCACATCAATACACATTAAAAATGTAATAAAATTGTAGTTTTTAAAAAATCGTTAGAGCCGTTTTTGAAAAAATCGAAAAAACTGAAAAATCACAAGAGTAAACACCATACTTCCGGTTACTATGCGATTTTCTTCAAAAGCTTGCTATCGCATCTAGATAGTAGACACATCTTATATATGAAGTTTCAACGCCATACCCCTTTTCGTTTTTGAAATATTCTGTTCATAGACACACAGAACAATGAACAAAAACATGTTTTTTGGGTTCAGGGGACTCTAAAACGTGAAGATCTGTTGAAAACTCAATTTCGAAGTTTTGGGGTAAATCCAATACTTCCTTTATCGTAAAAGGAAGTAAAAACTGATGATTTTGACGGATTTGAGTAAAATTTAAATTATTATTAGTCTATTAACTAAACTACCAAATCTATTACTATTTTTTTCAATTTCTATTACGGAGAAAAATCAAGAGTTGGCACCACTGAGTCTTCAGTTGAGTGTAGTTATTTAAATCTATATACAGTGTGTAGGTATTGTTCTGTGCTGTCAACTGTATCTGTCTGTTCTGTGGAGTTCTGTCACTCGTCACTGTTGTTTGAACTAAGGTACTATTAAAGTTCTCTAGTTTGAACTAAGTGCGTGTTAGTTAACAGTGGTTTCGTTCCGATTTTTTCTGCTTTCTTTTTATTTGTTTAAAAACCAGTCTTTTTTAAGACGGATAAAATTAAATGACATGATCTTTGTTTTTCCGCTTTACCGTATGCCAATTGGAAAGTAACTAGAATTTGAATTTGCCGCTACTTTCAGTAACTCAAACTGGCGGACAAGCTTGCTCGTATAAATATAGTACCTTAAACAAACCTCCCAAAGGCGTGGTGACGTCAGACGAGCTGCAAGCGCACCTGGTCATTAGAAGCTGTTTAGATTGCATAAGTACTTCTACAGTTGTTAACATCCTTATGCCTTTGTATTTTATAAAATTCTAAGTGTGGGTTATTTAGAATGACCGTTATGTGAAATGCAACACATCACTTTCCATATATTTTTTCTCACTACTCTAAAATTTGTTATACAAGGTGTCCCAAAATTAGCCTGCCAAACTTTAATAGCAAATTCTAGAACCGGAAATATTAAGAAAACTTCATATAATCATAAGCCGAAGAACCCTTGGTTTTCCAGATACAGGTTGTTAAAGGTGTAGTGCTGAGGATAGTTTTTGTTTAATATTTTCGAAACGTTCAAAGATAATTATTTGAAACTTTGTACACCTACTAAACTTTTTCTACTGATAAAGTTACTCTTGGCGATGTAAAATGCACATAGACGGGTAAAACTGGGGGAAGCTAAGGAAATATTGCCCCAACTTTTTTGTGTGGAAGTTTTTATCAATTTTGATAACAAAATGTAGTAGCCTAAAGTTTTTGACAACAAAAAGATACTCTTGTCTCATGGGCCTATTGTGTCCCGATATCAAGTAAAATCAGGTTTAAACATTTAGATTTTTGATATATTCATATTCGAGATCTAATACTAATTGGTAGACCATGGAAAATGTAGTCGTTTAATATAATAATTCTGTAACTGATTAAAAAAGACAACAATTTAACGCAAACAATGCATAACAGAAACTTAATAAAAACATATGACACCAAAACTGACGAACTTAAACTAATCATAATAAATGTGGTCAAACTGAGAAAATCGTCACAAAACTTAACAAAAAAAAAACACAAAAGTGAAACAAAAACGTACTAGTATTAATGCAGTAAGTGTTCGAAAACGTTGCCATTTTGTGCAATGCAAAAACGAGCCCGGTGAGTTACACCATGAGAAGCTCTTAAAATTTCGACTCTGTTTTCTCTGATTTGATTGGTCGCATTATTTATCCTTTGTAATAAATCCTCCTTCGTTTCTATTTCATCGGCCGTGTAAATTATACTATTCATAGCTTTCCATAGATAAAAATCCATAACAGTAAGGTCTGCCGAACGTGGGTGCCAGACTATGGAAACAACTCGCCCAATCCACCTTTCTCGGAAATTTTGGTCTAACCAGGCTCGAACATTTCTGCCGTAATGTGCTGGCGCTTCATCATGTTGATAAATAATATTTCTTCGAGCATTTAAGTTAACCTCTTCTAAATGCTCTCCAAGCATATTTTGAAGAAAATTTAAATATTGAACAGCATACAACCTATTAGGCATTTCCACGGGACCAATTAGTCTTTCTCCAACTATCCCTGCCCACATATTTACGGAAAACCTATGCTGAAAATTAGAACGACGCACCGCTCGTGGGTTTTCGTCAGCCCAGTGGTGCATGTTATGGAAGTTAAATGAGCCGTTTCTTGTAAACGGGGCTTCTTCCGTCCACAGTATGTTGGGCAACTCATTTTCATTGTTAAGTATCCACTGACTGAATCGCATTCGAGGCAAAAAGTGTGCAGGTATGGTTTCCTGAACTCTTTGCTAATAGTATGGATGCGCACCTTGCATTCTCAATATCCGTCCAATCTAATATAAAAGAAGTTGTTAAAACAGAACTGCAAATTAGGTACCTAATCTCCATGTTATTACTGTTGAACGAGGTACGTTCGTATTTCGGGATACGGTTCTAATGCTTATTTGAGGGTCGTTTTCAAAATACCCCAGAACATTTTTCAAATTATGTACTGCTAGTAAAGGTCTTCCCTGTCCTTGAACACGTTGAAAATTTCTATGATCGGACAAGTTTCTGTGGATATCGGCGAAAACTTGTCGCCCAGGGACCAATCTGTTCGGAAATAGCCTCTGGTACTCCCGTTCAGCAGCTCGGGAATTGCCATTGCAAAAGCCATAGACGAAGTGCATATCTGCAAGTTCTACCGAGCTCCGTAGCTTGGTACGTTGCACGTCTACCTAGCATTCGGGAGGTCGTGGGTTCGATCCCCGCAACCGTCTGCCTTGATTCAGGTTTTTAGGGGGTTTTCCTGGATCAACAGAGTACCTTCTCTGAGGTGAATGCCGGGGCAGTATTTCTCCACCTTTCTTGACCTTTTTTTCAGTCTCCATCGCTCCTGTCTCTCACCCATCCCAAGTTTTCCGTTCTTGGCTGAAGAGGGACGGAAGGTCCCTGTAACAGCCTGCCTCTAGTTGGAGGAATTGAAATGACCTTAACCTTTGTCCTTTTTTTTGCAAGCTCTGTGTTTATTAGTTGTGCCATTTTAACGTAAACAAGCTATAATAATGTAATAGTAAATAATAATGAGGTAAAAGTGCAGCAATACAACACTTTTATCACCAAATGTCAAATTAAACAAAAGAAAATCTACATACATTTTCCGTCGACTACCAATTATTATAGGTTTTCCCTCGCGGATATACTACAAAACATAATTATTTAAAACCGATTTTTCATGAAAACGGGACACAATAGGCCCATGGGACAAGAGTATCTTTTTTTGTCAAAAACTTCAGGCTACTACATTTTGTTATCAAAATTGATAAAAACTCCGACACAAAAAAGTTGGGGCAATATTTTTCTTAACTCCACCCAGTTTTACCCGTCTATGTGCATTTTATATCGCCAAGAGTAACTTTATCTTTTTAAGTAGAAAAAGTTTAGTAGGTGTACAAAGTTTCAAATAATTATCTTTGAACGTTTCGAAAATATTAAAAAAAAAACGATCCTCAGCGCTACACCTTTAACACACCGTATCTGGAAAACAAAGGGTTTTTCGGCCTATGGTTATATAAAGTTTTCTTAATATTTCCGGTTCTAGAATTCGCTATTAAAGTTTGGCAGGCTAATTTTGGGACACCCTGTAGATATATTTCACTTTTCTTAAGTAATTTACTTACCTGCTGTAATACAACTCCATTTTATTACGCAGCTTCGCGTAAAACTGAAAGTGGGGTAGACAGATTGGCAGAGTCTCTTTCAAATATAATAAAATTCTATTTATAGTGGGCTCGAAAAATTCGTAGTATATTCTTATGATATTAGTACAGGGGTTTAAAAATCAGATTAATATGATTAAAAGAATACAGTATTAAAAATTACAAAGATGAATTTAAATGTGAAATGGATATTAAAATTATTAAGATGTATTTAGCAAAGAAAGTAAATAAAATTTATAATTTAATTAACCTTTAAATGCCGGTGCTAATGCCATCAACGTACAGTTGCGGAATTAAAAATCCGGACGAGTCTTATAGAGGATTTTTGCAATTTTTGGGTAATGTAAATTGGGCTTTGCGTTTCTAGGTTAGCAATTGACAGTTAAACAATGAGGCATGCTGTCATATACGAGTAATTATTTTGACTTTGACTAATTTCACCAGGTAACGTGATAAGTAAAGTACACTGAATCATTTTAAATGTCCGGATTTTTAATTCCGCGACTGTACATGCCGGATCGGGGTCTCCAAAGGACCCCATAACAAACAAATGTCTGAGCATGCATTTAAATGTTATTTTTATAGGTAAAACACAATCATGGATTTTGATGAAAAACACATGTATTTAAATCTTCATAAACACTAAAAAACAGTATCTCACGTTAAAAACAAAATGAAAGTAAGACAAACCTGAATATGTATTTAAAAAAAGTATTACCTAGTCTGAACTTCACATTGAGCAAACCAATTTTTGTTTCTCTTTCTATGGATTGCACACACAAACTTTTTACAAATGTCACATCTCGTGTTGATTTTTTGTCACATTTACGTGGACACTGGTAACAGCTAGCATGTTTTCTGGCCCCTAGTCCTTGTTGAAGTTTATCTCTGCTTGGTAGGTTTTCGGATGAAATTCCACAATCTTGTAAGGCTCTTCGAACATTTACCTTGTGATTTTTGTATTCGCCTCTTTATTTCATATTGTTTTTAGCAAGGTCGTGGCCTAATTTTAACAAAAAAAGCGACGGCACGAGCAATTTTTCTTTTGGCATTCCGATATCTTGAACAGTTTCTTTTGGTTCTGGTTCTTGATCTGAATCTTCTTCACTCTCTATCTCTACGTTGTTTTCAATTTTCCAAGCACTTTCTTTCACATCTTCGTATTCTTCATCTGATTCTGTCAAATTTTCGAATTCCAGTTCAGAGTCCAAACTTGTAATATTCACCCCTGCTTATAAGGGGTTGTAATATTTATTTACCACGGGTTAGCTCATATATCGGAGGTAGGGTTCGATCGTTCGCTCAGATATACCATAAATAAGCAAAACACACTAACGGAGTATCCTGTATAACATTTATTCTATATAACTATCCTACATAAGTAAATATTCGTGTAATTTAAAATATTGAACAAGATTGACGATCGTATAAAAACGCGGCTTCCTGGTTCAGGCGGAGACGGATTCTACGGACGGTAGCGGCTTCCTGGTTGTAGCGGGCGTGACCTCGTGCGCGATTCGTTCGAGGACGTCGTGGTCGGCCGGGCCGCTATTTCGGAGCTCTTCGGGACGAGCGCAACGGTACAGCGCAGTTTGACAGTTTAGTTGTGTTGCTACTGGGAATTATTAACAACAATTAGTTCGACTATCTTATTTCTCACCTGGTTCGTGCGGCTACGATTTGTCGTTTAATACACTCCCCGGGGTTCTGCCTCGGAGCGGGGAAATTCTATATTGCGGCCGAAATCCAACCAGTGGTCTCGGCGCCTCGATCAGCTGGTTAACCTCCAATTGTTCGCGTGCTCTGTGGAGGAGATCTTTACTTCTATTACTAACTTTCTGCGGATACCTGGGTGAGTTGCTAACTGTAATTCTAGTAATTAATAGCATTGAAACGGCTCGCTCAATTTACAGTTTAAACAATTGCCCCGGCTTAGTGAATTATCAAATTTCAATTAATCGGGAAATTGGGATTTGGACATTTCGCTATTTATTGCTGATTTACAAACGGTTTTCGGCGTAGGATATTTACAAGGAAAATATTGCTGGCGTGTCAGGCGTTCCCTGCGAAACCACTAACTTGAACTCAGCTTATTAGGAGGTTTCGGGAAAATATTGCTAGCGTGTCAGGCGTTTCCTGCGAAACCACTAACTTGAACTCAGCTTATTAGGAGGGTTAGAGGAAAATATTGCTGGCGTGTCAGGCGTTTCCTGCGAAACCACTAACTTGAACTCAGCTTATTAGGAGGTTTCGGGAAAATATTGCTGGCGTGTCAGGCGTTTCCTGCGAAACCACTAACTTGAACTCAGCTTATTAGGAGGGTTAGAGGAAAGTATTGCTGGCGTGTCAGGCGTTTCCTGCGAAACCACTAACTTGAACTCAGCTTCGGAACGGTTCCCCAGGTACTGGTAGAGTCGACGGAGGAACTCTCTGGATAGGACAGGATGAAGGATCGGGAACTAGGTGTTTGCTGGAATGAATGCTGGAGGAGAATCAGGAATCTCTTGGAAATCTCTCTTGAAATGCCTTCTGCAAGTCCTTTTATATGCTTTGTAAAAATATTAGGTGGGGAGGAACGGCGCGCGTCTTGCCTTTGTTCGCGCTGTTATCACGGTTGGAGCTGTCTTATCTTGCTGGAACACACCGGATTCTTGATAACGCGAAAGGTCGGCGACGTTTAAATTTGCAAATATTATTTAATATTGAACTAATCAAATTCAAACGGGAGCTAGCGTTACAAACTCTCTAAATTATTTATTAGCGCGTCATTCTCGCGTTGTGTCAGTGGTTTACGCCTTTTTGAAAAGTCCATATTAACCAAAATCTGTAAAAAATATTTAATTTTTAATATCAAGGTACCACTTAATGCCGATTCGGGGTTGTCGCGAGACCCCACTTACCTAATTGTCTTATAACTCGACACTTTCACAACGGCGACTTAAACCAAACTAACACGTGTTTTACAGCACATAGCTTGAGGAGCTGTTCCCAGTTTTTTTTATTCCGCAAATATTGTAGAAAATATAGCGCTGGGGTACCGCGAAGACCCCTTACAGGCGTGTAAAGGTTAAATGAAGCTAATTGAGAAACCGTAGGATTTTACCTTAATTTAATATCTGAAATGAAATTAGAAGTCAATGATAAATACTTTTTCGAAATATACTATTTAACATAGTAGGTATTAGTAATATAAAAAAGCTTTAATAGTGTGTTGGACTGTAAAAAATAAGCTAGATCGCTAAGGAGATAGTTTATCGATTAGAATAAAAAATTTTGATAATGAAAATGATGTAATACAATTTGTAATATTTGAAACTAAGAAATAAACCCCTTTATAAAAGTTTTGGAATACATATTTGGTCAAATGAAAGGGTTAAAATTGAATATAAATTGGCGAGATGAAGAAGAATTATAACTAAAATGTGAAAAGAAAAGATTAGCAGAAGAGATGGATGAAGATTAGAATGTGGTGAGACAACCAATCTAATACAGTTATGATCTACAAAGACAAATAAAAGTAAGGGAATGTGAATTAAGTTTATTGTGGAATTACATTGCATCGATTGAATTGGATAACAAAGAATGGTTTACAAAGGAAGTAGATTACATTGACATCATTAGCAGAGTGAACATATTTGTTGCTTGAATCTGGTCAAGAGTAAAAACATCTACAGCTGAGGTCAATTTGGATGCATACTGTGGTGGAGGTGTAGATGCTGATTTGGAAAGGTGACCTGTTTTTCGTGTGTTCCTGTGGCGAACTGGGTTCCTGTGTTGATTTGGATCCGAATTCTGGGCATCTTGGCAGTTGGTTATCATTTGAGGCATTCACTGTGGCTTTGAGTGGAGCAGTTTTGTAGCATGGTGAGTTGCAGAGCTGTATGTATTGGGTTTGGTAGAGGAGAGTGTTAAGTCCAATAAAAGGTAACAGACTACAGGTATTTAAAATTAGAACTGCAAGAAAATAAAGAGTGAAGTGAGTTAATTTTAATTAAGGCAGTACTTACCATTTGAGATTGTCGAATGACAAATGTAACAATGAAGCACTTTTAATTGATTTTTTAAGGCTGGTTTGAAGTGTCAGTTGACAGATCTATTTAGTTGTCGTATAAATTAAGAACAACAAATTTCAGAATATAAGCAATCTAGATTGTAAAGAATCCGACCTGATTTTCAGTCAAGTGTTTCTACTGAGACTAGCAGTAAATAATTTTGATTATCGATAATAAAAAATAGGGCAAATAAATTAATTAAAATTCAATTTAAAAAAAAATGATTGAGAATAAACTAAAGTAAAGGTGTAAGTCAATTATAACATAACATAAGTTGGGCACACTAAGTGGAGCTAATCACCTTAACAATATACTGCAATTAATTTTTAAGTGGTATATTTGGAGCGACGTGTGCCAGGTTTTTAAATATCAGAGGATGATGTTATAAACCACCAAAATATTAAATGGTAGCTGCGAGTTTTTACGACCATTTTGTAAATTACGGTTCTTCTGAGGCCCAACCGCATAGGGAAAAATGCAAAACTCTATCGTAAATTTTGCAGCAGTCAGGTTTCGTTCTGAAAGTAGAATCCGAAAGGGTCAAGAATATGCATGCTGTAGCTGGTTACCGGCGAAGTAAAAGTTTAATATGCAGAAACGTTTCATCTTATATCGATCCCAGTACTGCACATTTCCATTATATTTGCATTTGAATGGTTTGTTTTATGCAAATTATATAGCGGGTAGATTTTAAATATAAAAACAAGAAATTTGGTTAGTCAATTGTGTAATCACGTAGATTTACGAGTAGCTACAACGCAATTGGAAATATAAAGGCGTCATGCCTATTTTTATACGAAAAAGTTCTGTCATTATGTGTGCGATTAAAAATCTATTACCCTGTATGTAAATGAGTGGTGAAGATACAAACATCACGTAATAGTGACAAGTTTATTCTTTGGGCGATACGTCTAGCTGATAAATTGTTTTAAAGCTCGTTATAAAATCTAAAAATAAATATTTTCCCGTAATTCGTGCACGAAATCAGTAGTTGGAATCATCACTTCCAGATATTAATAAAAATAAGGTAGATGTGCTCATGATTACATGCCTTGGCGTACCAGAAAACTCGCACCTTATCTACAAATGAATTGCTGCCCATTAAATAAACTCCTGACGGAATTTTTCGATAATACACCAGTTAATAATTCAGGTTATAGGTACTTCTCTTCTCCTATTAATTCAGAGGCACTCCTCGGTTGCAACTATCTCGTAGGGACTCGTTTTAATATATCATGGCTGCTGTCTCGGGAAATGTTGGATATTCTTCAAGTCCTGAATTATTAGACCAGACCAAAATATGTGTCGTGGCAGATTAAAGTGGCTGGGAGTTTATCTTAAAAGGGAAGCGTGAAGGCTTGGAAATATATTATTCCAAAAGAAAGCGCCGCAACAGTGCCTCGAGAGAGTTCTTGAAAAATCTTCGAAACTGGAAATTTATCATCGTCAACGCCATGTTCCTTGTTATAATTATCTCTATAATAATGCTATTAGTTGTGCTTTCAGGGGAGGCTGGTAATCGCTTACGTCGCTGGTAAACCTCTCAATACGCTTCAGCGTAATTCAATATCTCCCTGCTAAACTTTGGGACTTTGGTTAACGAATTTCATTAATTAGCCTGGGCTGGACCATGCACTCGACCGCAAAATATAATGAACCTGCTGAGTTCTGCAAGCTGCCGGGGTTGTCTTTATTGCGACTGGATAACGGATTCACTTTGCCGTATTTCATAGGTTTATAAAAAGAACGAATTTAATATTAAAATGAAATTTGATACATTCGAATGTCTAATCAAATACAGTCAGCAGGCGAATTTGAGTTAACTGGCGCAATCTAATGTCGTAGATTTTAAAATTAAATTGACAGTATTAAAGATTGCACGCGAGCACCTTATTAAGCTGATAGAGCAGGTGTTTATTTGCGACATTCAACTTAGTAAGTGCAAAAAATCTTCCTCATTATTGAGTGGGGCACTGCCGTGTCGCTTTCATTGGCCTGTAATGTAATGGAAAAGCTCCAACAAGCGAAAGTCCTCCATAAGACTTCAGGAACTGTGAGTACTCGACATATCTTCCTTTCTGTTTTCAAATTACTTATATTTATGATTTATTTATTATAACACACAAGGCTACAGAAAATTTTCAAAGGACAGCTTTGGGCTGGACCCATATCAAGTTAATCTTTAATCTTAAACACTTTAAACGCTTGTCGCTTACACCTTAAAGAAAATAAATGTTGATGAATAGCAAGTTAACCAAGGGGGCAAATAACGATTAGCGCATCCAGACGAAGATGAGCTCAAAATTTAGACAGAATCTTTAGAATATTTAAGTACAGTCGTGTTCAAAAATGTGTTGTATATAGATAGTTATACGTTTATTGGTAGTTGTGGTTTTACTCAACAGAGGCTCACACTCTGTCACTAACTAGGTAGACTTTGATGTATAATTCCAAAATATTTGTATATACAACACTCCTTTGAACTTTTTGTAATGAATTTATATTCACAGCACAAATGCTGTACAACACTTTAATAAACACGACTGTACATCCAACGTAAAAATATAGGCAGCGATGGTTTTGTGCTCTCAACAATTCTGCTTGCCAATTGAACTAGAATGTATTAAACGTCAAGCCGAGGCACAGAATTAATTATTTTAATTAGTGCAAGCATAACTTATTATTATTGAGATAAATGCACTGATGGGTACAGCTGAGTTTCACAATTTTAGGCAAAGGTAACATGAAAGGCTACTTCAAAAGGGTTAAGTTCGTGGGCTCAGATTTGACGAGGTTTTGGAAGTGCGAATGCAGTTGGATTGTATCTGACGATTGCAGCATTAACGTTTGCAGTATTATGTTTGTTATTGTACGAAACGGTTTGCACAAGTACAAAGTATGAGTATTATAGTGGTCAGAAAGCTAGGACCAGAATGGCAAAGTAACTGAAGGGTATATCAATGCAGTACGAGGATTAGAAACGTTGCAAGAAGCAACCGACCAGAAATGTTGCAAAAGAGCAACTTACGAATGCCATTGAAATAGAACGAAAGACATTATCAAGTGCATACTGAACTACAGAATATAACATTGCGGTTAAAAACACAGTGAAATAGCAGAGTATTGAGTGTAGTGCATTCTAACCTAAGAAAAACATTTATTAGCCTGTAAGAATTAATAATGTTATCAAAACCTTATTCTATAAGTTAATTTTATGTATCAAACCTTATTTCCTTTAAAAAAATTGTAGTAAGATGCTGCTAAGATACGAGATTTTCTTTTGTTTAACAACCACACAGAGAGCTTTGAGATTGCCCAAGCTGTTAGCATTGTTTTACATTAGCTCCCATAAAAGTTCGATTTTGTTAATAAACCACATCCATTTTAATACAAGTGTTGGTTTTATTTACACACTAAAGTGTGGGGCACCAGTGGAAGCAGTTTGCTAGTCTTAAAGAGGTGTACTTGGTAAATATTCGTCTTCGACAAAACCAGGCAGTTGAAATCCAAGTAAGAGCTACGTTTGGGAGTCGATACCTCCTGCAGGAGCTAGTTGGAGCCAAGTTTGGTGTCTTCAACCCCTAGAGGAGTTTTTCACGCAGAACATCAGGCGGAGATTTGAGTCACCTGGCAATTTTTAGCTAAGAAAACTAGTTGGCGTCCCCTGAGTGGTGCGGCTCATCATCGGAAGCTTTTAGAAATTAGGTATTTGCGCAATTTTGGTCGTCCAGAGACTTTTTATATTGCTGGGACCGGCAAGATTGGACTTTCCGCTACGCATTGCCGCAGTTCCCGATTGTCCAGTGCATTCCAGAATCCAGAAATTTAGGTAGCGTCCCTCAAAGAATGCAGGATGATGCGCATTTTTCACCTTTGGCCGGATGTAAAACAAATGATAGTTGGAGTCACTTCTACGCCACGATAGAACAAAAGCCGTTAGTACTATTGCTATGCGAGAATAAATGTTGCATACCTGTGGTATTTTGCTGATTTTGGAATCGATTTAAATCAATTATTGCGATTTGTTCGAGGGCACACTGCTTCGTGTTTCATGTCAATTTTTGAACTGCAGATTTAGTTGTAGTGCGTGCACAAGTAAAAATCCTAGTTGAATTGAAGCTACTAAAAATTCGTTTGTTCTACTCAGTATTTCTGATTTAGCGACCTAACCCATGAGACAAAGTTTTATGTTCACCGGAGCAGCCGAATTCTATTGCAGATAATTAAAATAAAATAAGGGCACCAGAATCGTTCAATTTTGTAATAAAACATTTGCATTTTTAATAAGCCTAAGATCGTGCACAGGCAGCACTAATCTTATTGCAGTACGTGAATTTAGGAGCACCGTTTTCCGATCATATTTCTTTTATCAAAGGCAAATTCGCCTAAGTAGAGGCCTAGTTCATAGTAATATATAAAAACATAGGAGATAATATGCATGCAATCTCAGTATACCAGACGTACACCGGTAATTTCTGTCGTAAATCGAATCTTGAAGTTCTATAACAGGTCTACCAATTGTTACCTAAACTTACAGTATTATTGCATTTGGAAAGCTCGCATTTATCCTCTAACAATACCGTCGACGCCAAAATGGCTGAAAAACGCTCCCACATGACTAACACATCGCACACTCCTCATCTTTTTTGGAAACAGGTTTTTGGTTGTTAAAGGTATTTTCAGTAATCTGCTAGTCTTTTTATGTCGCTTAGATTTGGTCGATAGAGTTGGTAATGCAAACTCGATTCTTTGTAAGAGGAACATTTATTCACAGTTATTTGATATTTATTTGTCTTCGCTTTCTTAGTTTCCTTAGATTTTTCATTTTCAGATATTCTCTTCTATCTGTGGAATGCTTTGCTCTCTACCGTATAGACTGCGCGTTTTTCAGTTTAAAATTACTCTTATGAGTATTGGGGTTGATTGTTTCGCTGGTGTTATTAGTTCGAGATTGGAGAGAATGATTATGGGGATGTTGACTTGTGTTAGAGGTTTTGTCCAATATTGATGCCCAGGTTCGGCGTCCTTGTAGTTGTTCTCTTTGGTTTCCTTATCTTTCAGCTAAATTAGAGTTCGTAGTTTTTAGGGCTTTGATAATATTGTGTGGGTTCGGTTTCTGACGCTGTTACTGTAATTTTCTGAATATTGTAAAATATGATCTATAGATTGTACAAAGTATTATTCGGCAACGTTGTTTTAAAGCATGAGCAATACTTATAGCTGACATGTGTTCTTAAAATTTCCTCAAGACGTGCTGCACTTCAGCTAACTGTTGCTGATTATTGGCTTTCATCTAATATTCTTCCATGAACATCTCAGTGATGTTCAATGGGTTTAATATCGGGAAAAATTTTCAATTTAGTTGAAACATTTAAATTCATCCCTCCTCAAGTCACAGCGGAGACACCACCGAACAGTTTCTTTTGATTATCATCTAAATATCGTTCGCTACTTCTCCTTCAATCCCGTCTTGGGGCATCATTCTGACTTAGTCCAAATTCTGATGATCTGAAAACATTTTGCCTGGCTGTTCATGTTCCAGTTTCTGGACTTTTAGGTACTTGTTGCTGCTGCAAGATGATTTGTTAAGTCACGAGTAGTAGTAATCCGATTCCGAGGTGCCAAATGTCTTAAAAGACGATCCCCAGGGAGTGTAATAATACTCCGTAATTCAGGATATTTTATTTAAGTAAGTATTTTAAATGGCTTATGTTGACTAATATTATAATAATTCTGTTTTCCAGCCAGTAATTTTTTTCTGAAACCAAAATATTTATAGTATCACAAAATTTAAACAATTGCGTAAGTCATAGAGAATGCATGAATTACGAGATCGGTAACATTCAAGCCTTTAGATGTAAGCGTAAAGAACATAAAAGGTACAACAATAAATTGATCAATTTGTGTGTCGGTTGGTTGGAATGATGATGGTAGACATTCTTCTATGTGCGATCAACATATATCCCCGTTACTAGGTCGGTTCCTTGGAATGATAATTGTGATTACTTTCCTTCCTGTGATGAACTCCTGTGCAAGGTAGATTGGGTTGGTTGGTTAAGATGAAGATGGTGGAGACTTTTCTTTGTATGATAATCATCTAACAAACTATATTTGGGTTGGATGGTCGGGATGTTGCAGGTTGTAACCATTTATTCACGAAATTAACATCTATCCACATTATTTTTGGGTCGGTTCAAACTACCATGGTAGGGATGTTAAAATTGGCAACCTTTTCTTTGCAAAATTACTATCTGTCCACATTATCATTGAGCTGGTTGCTTGAGATAAAGATGGTGAGCACTTTTTTTGTATGATGATCATCTAAGAAATTATCTTTAGCACGGATGATCGGGATGTTGAAGGTGAAACCTTTCTTTGTGAGGTCAACATCTGTCCACATTATAGGTCGACTGCTTGGGATAAAGGTTGCTACTTTTCTTCGTGTGATGAACTCCTATGTAAGGTGGGATGATGATCGTGGAGATGTGTCTTTGAGTGATGAAAATCTTCCAAACTATCTTTGGTGGTGGTCGGAATGTTGAATGTTGTAAAATTTTTACGGTAAAATGAATATCTCTTTACATTACGTTTGGGTCGTTTAGTCGGGATGGTGATCGCAGTTGCATTTCTTTATATGTTAAACAGCTTCCCACATTGTTTTTAAATTGGCTGGTTAGAATGATGTTGGTGAACGCTTTTAGTTGTGTGATAAACTTCTTCCAAACTACATTTGAGTAGGATGCTCGGGATGCCCAAGCTGATAACTTTGCTTCTTGAGATGAACATCGTCCACATGATCTTCAGATCGGTTGACTGGGATGTGATAGTGGGAAAATAATTTTTGTATGGGATGGTCAGGATGTTGGAGGCTGTAACTTTTTTATGGGGAAATGATCATTTATCCATATTACCTTTAGATCGATTGGTCGGGATAGTGATCGTAGTTAACCTCCTTCGTGCGATGAACACCACATTACCTTTGGGTCGGTTGGTTAGGATTATGATGGTGACCATTCTTTGTGTTATGGATATCCACCAAAATACATTTGGTTCGGATGGTGGGAGTGCTGAAGGTTGTAACCTTTCAGTCGTGAAACTAATATCTACTCACTTTCCTTCGTGTTGTCTTTGAATTGGTTTGTCGACATGTTGAATGCAGTAATCTTTCAGAGCTTGATCTGCCCTGTTTTCTTGTGGGGTGGCTTGGTTCGCACTTTTCTAATTCCTCCGCATTGAGATTTGGTACGTGTTAATTGGATTCTGATATTTACCTGGTTGCTATGAACCTCTGCTTTGGCTTTGAACGACTTTTTCTACATTACCCTTTGGTTGGTTAATGACTACATTATGGGTTTAATATATATGTGCCTATGCGAATCATTCAGGACGCTTTTTTACTTCCTTTTACAATAAAGCAAGTATTGGATTCACCCCAAAAATTCGAAATTGAGTTTTCAACAGATTTTCACGTTTTAGAGTCCCCTGAGCCCAAAAAACATATTTGTTTTCATTGATCTGTCTGTGTGTCTGTCTGTGTGTTCGTTTGTCTGACTGTGTGTCTGTGAACAGAATATCTCAAAAACGAAAAGAGGTATGGCTTTGAAACTTCATATATAAGTTCTGTGTACTATGTAGATGCGACAGCAAGCTTTTGAAGAAAATCACATAACCGGAAGTAGGTGTTTCCTCTTGTAATTTTTCAGTTTTTTTCGATTTTTTCAAAAACGGCTGCAACGATGTTTTTCAAAGTTCACATTTTTATTACATTTTAAATGTGTATTGATGTGAGAAATGTGATTTTCCAGTTGAATACATCTAAAATGGGTTTCTTTTGGTTTCTCTCTATTTTTTTTATTAACTCTTGTGTTAAATAGAACGCCCAGTATATTATTACATTTTTGAATTCACCTTAAAATTCTAGAGAAAATTTTTCTCTTCAACTAACGCTCTATTTTGTACCGTTTTTGCAGAATTTGTAATTTTTGAAAATTTTTGACAAATGCTTAAAAATTAAAAATAATTTTTTTTGGCTAATTATAAGATCACTATAAAGGGAAGTTGTGTGCGTGTATCACACCAGATTTTTTATTTGCTTATTGTGCAACCAGCGTCACAAAATATTCTGGAAGAATAGAAAATTATCTTTAAAGAATCGGTTTCGATCAGACTTTTTAACATGCGTCGAAATTGTAAGGTATCAGAATAAATATCATGACTCCTTTTATTAATACAAAATACATAAGAACCATCATGCACTGTGTTAGAGCGCCACAAACGGTCTTCAGAGATTAATGTTGGCGAAACATTGATTTCAACCCGCACATCCAGCTAATTCACATACAATGTCGTCTAGTTCAGCGAGCTGCTTTGGTCTGTGACCAGCTGACACTCTATTTAACGGAATTACTAATTAGTGCCACAGAACTGCCCTAGCAGAACACAGAGATTTATCAAAACAGTTTTGTGAGGTTAATTGTTCTGTCAAAGATATTCAATTGCATTATTATGCAGGCCATTCGCTACAAATGGTTGTAATCACATAGATCCAGGGTCACCGTCAGGAAACACTGGACAGAGAGTCCGGAATAAATATATTCAAATTGAGCACAACGAAGTAAATTTGTAAATTTGTTTTGATATGCCACATAGATGCAATTCAATTCGAGATAAAACAATATAATCGCAAAAATCATATTATTTTTTCAAAGGAACTGAGAACTTCAAAAAAGCTTATTCAAAGCAAACGAACCAAGGATAACACGATTTGAATAGCACAGTAGGCCTCTTTTGCAATAACATGATCAGGATAAAGATAACTCGATTTTTAGGAAAGACACCGCCAGTAGGAACACTGTGTGATAATATGTTCTTTTTATGACCCGTCTATCTAGCGATAAAGCATTCTAGGGCTTGTGAGCAGTAAAATTGTTTTACATTTAGTGCCGTGATAAATTCCTTGTGCCCGAAACTGCTGCTTTATTTTTCTTCGCGCCCTTTAAATACAACTCGCCTTCGCAACGCGTTTTTTATAGGACATTAATTACTCGCGATAGTAGAAGTTTTAATTATTGATCATGCCGCAGGGGCTGCCGTAGCTTCATTAATTAAAATAGCTCAAAATCTAAAATTTCCATAATAGTTAATTATGCATGCTATCATTAGACTTAATGATGTATTATAAGTTGGTAGAGTTCAGTAATTATTATATTTGTACATTGTACGTCGAAGCAGCTAAGGTCTCCAAAGTGCTCAAGCTGGATAAATTTGTGTCGACTGAAAGTGGAATATTTATCAGAAGAGTGAAGCTTAGAACAAAGCACGAAAAGTAGGGAAAATAGAAAAAATATTTTTTCTGTTGGATGTGCAAATGTTTGCCTTGTAGTCATTTTAGTAGAACAATAAATAACGTAGCCTCTTAAATATTGGTTTGCAAGATATCCTATAAGCATAGAGAACGGAGGAAACTCGCATAACGTAAACTGCTCTTCATTGATACTGCTGAGGCGTTATCTGCCTTGAGTGACATGTTCAAATTATCAAATCGTCTTACGTGTAATCACGTATACGAGTAGTAGAATGATTTGAACACATGTGGACTTTATAATTAAAAAGCTTCTGTAGTCTGCCCTAGATTGACATTTATATAAAAATTTAAATTTAAATTTAATTGAATACATAGTGGCAGCACGATGATGCCAGCAAGATTTAATCAAGTGCACAACTATGACACGTGCTACAAGGTAATATCTTATTAAACAACGGAAATCAGCATACGGGGCAAAATTTAATTTTGCCTAGGGTTTAGTTAGACTATAACAGTTTGCCAAAATCTAGTATGTGCAATAAGCGAGATGGAACAGAAATAAACCCGGATTTACAAGCAGTAGATTGGCACTCTTGCTTATTAGAAACGTTGAATACTGAAGATGCACTATTAATAAAATTAATTAGGACATGCAAACGTACCCAAAATTTAATTATTTGATATTATATGGCTTACATAATCAATTAACATATAAAAATAGCAAAAATATAGTGTTACCTAGAATTGCGTTAAAAACTAACCAGCGGAATTGCTATAATTTTACCAACCTACAGAACTGCATTAAAAATCAGTAATTGTAGATCATGTCATTGTTATTTTCACTTGTCTCGATTATTATAGTTTCGTATGTCTCTCGTTTGATGTTTTTTAATTTTGTTGTATTAGTCGAAGCTTCGGATAAAGCTTCGTCTAAGGTCAATTAAATTTTGTGTTTGTAATTTTGTCAACTTCGGGGAAATGCCTGAAATCATGATGGAACACGGCAATGTCCGGTGAAGATCGAATAACCGTCGAAATATTGAAGGTAGAAGAGAAGTCCCTATGTAGCTCTTACTTAACACCAACCGCTTGAAAAATAAACGCGACTCCTACCGTTGAACCGGTTGGCATCAGAAAGGGTTTCCGCACCATCAACCCTCTGCATGCGGTGTGGACCTTGATAAAGAAGTGTGAGGAGTACAACATCTCACTACATCTTGGGTTTGCTTACTTTTGGAAGGCTTTTGAAGCAGTTCAGTCCTAGTCAATATTTATGTTCGTTTTCCCCGGTGTACAATTTCGACTTCGTTCGTCCTTCCGTGCGGAGCTATACAATCTTGAACTGGTTCTCAAGTAGGGAGGCTGCGCACGAAGCGAACGTTGTTATGCCAGGCCCACTCCGCTGAGTGAGTAGAGGGATAGTTATTTCAGGGTTAAAGAGAAGGTTGAAAGCATCAAACACGTACAGTTTCTGGCCGGTTCGAATTACGTGTTTCTATTTTTGAAATGCCATACCTGGCAAAAATAGAATTACAGTCGTAAGTACGATTTGGCTCTTATCTGATAATAAACACTTTTGCAGTGTTTAAACCCTTGGGGTTACGTTTTTTCATTAATTGAGTTACCGTAGAACCTGAAGATCGCCCCGAACCTTCACGTTAACTTTAGTTCGCGACAGCTTATCTTCCCGATAATTGTTCGCCTAACGAACACCAGGGTGCCCTATTTTGGGAAGGCTAAACGCCATTTGAACACGTCGGCTGGGTTGCGGGACATAGTAAAATTGCTCTACCTTACATGGGACCGTGACGTGACCTGAAAGAATTCACCTCGTAATAACAGCTTGCTAACGAGCCAGACCGACTGTCCTATGAACATTTTTGTGTATGAATGTAACATATCAAGTTACATGCTAAGTATGTTGTTCGTTGTGACGCAAATAAGCAAACGCGGTTACAAGTGATATAAACATCAAGCAGATCAAGGTAAGGTGAGTTCATATACAATTTATTTATTCCGCATTATAATTGCGCCGTTGCCCCATCTTACGTTACTACACCGGCGTTGTCCTTTACCTCCCCTTTCGGGGGCATTTGAATTTTGGCTCGGGACAGCTTTCTGCCGCCCGCAGTTTGCAGAATTCAGCTGGCTATGGCAAAGCCGACTATTTCTCAAAATTGAGCCTGTGTTTGCAATTTGACAGTTAAGCTTTGGCATTGATGGCAAAGTTCTCCGAGGTGAATGTTTCCGCAAGTTATAACGCTGATGCGGTCTCGTAGGTGTGGTATTTGCAAGCATAACATTACCGGCAGTAATGGGCTCAATTTATTCGGATTATTAATTGTGCTATGCATATAAACTTTTAAGATTCCATTTTCTACCGTATCTGTCTTATTGTCGGCCACAAAGATCGATTTTATATCGGATAAATGATATAATGCGACTGAAAAGTAACTCTGTTGAAGGTGGCTACGTTCCACCGTCCGCTACTCTTTCCTCGTGCATCTATTGTTTTAGGTATTTTCTCGCCACCTTGGCAACCTTTCTCTCACCTGGCGACGATGCCGCTCTTTTGACTGTTCCACATATACTAGATTGCTGTACACGGTCTTTCTTTCGTGGTTTTGAGGTGTCGTAATAAAATCTGCATTTCCGCTATATCAAGTATTTGGATGACTTGTGCATGTTGTTTAGATTTTGTACTTCGTGTCGTTGATTTACCGTACCTTTTAAACTGGTTATGTGCTTGTATTTCAAGTTTATATTTACCTTGTTACCGTATAAATATGTGTATTGCTCTATTTAAGTATTAGTAATTCATTCAGGGAATTTATTATTATTATCATTATATCTCTACACCCATGGTAAGAAAGGTTGAAGATAAGTAAGTAGGTATTATGATGATTATTATTATTATTACACAAGTTTATTTTTTAAAGTAAATCAATCCATAGCGTGCATGTTTGTAACGCCACTTAGATAAAAATTTGTCTTATTATTATTGAACAAAAATTTCTCGTAACTTGCAGAGCTCCTTATAGCATTTTAAATATTTTTTTTTGCGTTTTTATTAACTATTCTGTTGTAAAGCAGATATTCAGAGCGTATTTTTCTAGTGAAATACATGGATGAAGACAAAGGTAAGTAAACAGACATCCATTTCACCATTTTAATGTGAATCTGTGGACGATTATTCAAGATTGTAGGCGTCTCGAAGACCTGGGGAGAGCACCTTCTGGCACCTTAGTTTGTATTATCGACGTACTCCTCTTTTGAAGCCGTAAACAAACACGTTTTCGGTACCTCCAAATACCTTGGTCTCGACAGTTAAGCTAGCCAGAGTAATTCTTATTGCAGATAGTTTTATATACCGCTTTCTACTGTAATAGTCACCAGGATAGAAAGGTTATGTTACATAGGTATATTACAACGGCAGTTTGTTAAGAATTCCGCGTAGGTCTTTTTATTAGAAATTTAGAATTTCTTACTATATGTAAATATCAGTAATTAAATTAAAAGTGTACTAATCTATCAAATAAAAATATTTTTTAATAAAGAGGATATACTGAAATGTCAAACAATTAATCGTCATTGATTTCTATCAACACTGCATTGCTCTCGAAGAAACGTATTTTAAGCAATAAATTTCATTTTTGTCAAAACAGTTTTTGTCAGCGCCCTTAAATTAATTTTTTTGTATTCGCTCCCCAAACTGGTTACTTTGGAAACTGTCTAGGATCCTCAAAATGGCCATTTAGAGGCCTTGTACTTAAAGTCGTCATGGCAACATTTTAGCGGACTCAAACATTAGTTGCCATGACGACTTTAAGTACAAGGCCTCTAAATGGCCATTTTGAGGATCCTAGACAGTTTTCAAAGTAACCAGTTTGGGGAGCGAAAAATACATTTTCGCGCGGCCTCCTAATATAATGCCGCGTTAATGGTAATTGAAACTTCATATTATAATGTTTGGAGAGCTAATACAAAAAAACGTTGTATGCAACACGTCCTCAAATGGCTTTAGAGGACTCATCTTCATATTACAGACTCGGCTGCGCTTCGCTCCGCCTCGTCCGGAAACATTACGACTCGTCCCCTAAAGCCTTGCTTTGAGGACTAGTTACATAAATTACTATTATGTCCTACCAATACATTAATTGAAATTAATGACTCTATTTTAAGGTATCTTAGATACAACATAACGCTCCAGGGCAATTATTTTCTTCATAAGAACACTAGGGTTATTATGAAAAATTAACAGTATTTGTTTCCATGGATACAACTTTATTATGCACCACTGTCACAATGAAAATTAATGACAGCTCAGCTAATGTCACAAATCTAACTTAGATCAGCTAACTAGATACTATATCATAGTAATTATATGAATAGAATTATGAATATGAATTAGGTAAGAAAATTGGTAGGACATAAAACCTTGAAGGCACCACGGGCATTATGAGCTAAGAGCTCGCGATTGTTGTACACACCTCGGGCCAAAACCCTCGGTTAGTACACTATGGGCCGGTTGCAGAAAGCAATGTTAAGTCTGGTGTTAGCTAACGTCGCGTCAAAGTGAACAAAATCGCATCAAATTTTGTTTACTAATGCATTAGTTACCATAAGCATTTGAGATTTGATTCGTTTTTGTTCACTTTGACGTCGCGTTAGCTAACACCAGACTTAACATTGCTTTCTGCAACCGGCCCTAACAATCTTGGGCTCTTATTTTACTCATAATGCCCTTAGTACCTTAATAACTATAATAGCAAATAACTACCTTAGTGCTTTAGATAATCAAACTGAAGCGTTTGTCAAAAAATCGCTACTGGTGCTTAGACCAATACTGATTATTAGATATTTACACGGTCCTATTTACGGAACATAATGAAACTTATAAAAGAAGTAATTATTACGAATATTTCAAATTTTAGCGGTAGCTTGGACATTACTATCTTATAACGTTGAGAAAATTTCTGGAACGGCGAAATTGAGAACATAATAAAATCGTTAACTTCAAGTTCGGAAATATATGTTTTGGATTTATGGTGTGACGTTATTAAGAAGTGTAAATTTTTACAGTGTTCTCCACACCATTTTATATTAAAGGGGCTGTTCTATTATCAAGTTTAAAGCATTTCTAGAATATCTGAAATCTAAAAAATGTATATAAACATCTCTATCAGTAGTGGTTAATATGTAAACCAGTTTTTAAGGGCACAGCATAGGTGATCTTATTCTAATTAAATAATGTTTGCACATGGGAATATCAATTATAAATAAAGAAGTTACAGAAGAAGATGCTTTTAACGTCTTTACTCTTTAGGAAAGCGTACACCAAAAACAAATTTTGTAGATAGAATAACGGCTGGCACTGTTCATAATTAAGTACAAAATAAGTAAAAAAAATCTGTAAAAGGCTTTACCCACAACTTCCCTCGCCCGAATTAGATCAATTTGCAAATTTAAAAAAATGTATGCCGCTGGGGTTTGAACCCGTCTAATAAGACTAAAATAATCAAGCGAGACACAGCAACGTATGTATCGTATATACCAGGGGTGGCCAAGCTCCTTGATAGTCCGAGCCATTTTTCAAAATTTGAAATTTTTTGCGAGCCGCGATTAAATACGTATTTAAAAGGTATGCAAAAAAGGTGTTAAAAAAATTTTTTTTACAAAAATTATATTTATCGAAAACATATAAATAAAAGTACAAAATATGTGTATTGAATTTAAATAAATATTAAAAATTAAACACATTTATTTTACTTCTCTTGATAATTCTTTAAAATTTGGTGAATAATTGGTGACAGCACTTCTCAGTAATTCTTTGAGATGTTGGTTAGTTAATACTGATCGGTGTTTGGATTTCACGAATTTTAAAGTGAAATAAAATGATTCACATACGTACGTTGTTCCGAATATTGAAATAATTCGACAAGCAGCCTTTTTTAATTCAGGATACTTCGATTCTGGTACAAATTTGTTACAACGTTGCACTTAGTCTTTCATATTTGTTGTCACTAATTTAAAAGACATATTGAAACGGAACGATAATAATTTTTTAAAATATAATAACACAAAAATGAAAAGGGAACTCGGGTACATTTATCGAGAGCCACAAATAATCCTTCAAAGAGCCGCATGTGGCTCGCGAGCCGCAGGTTGGCCCCCCCTGGTATATACAGAAAAAAACTCTGGCAGTCAGTAAGATTCGAACCTGCGCTCCTAGACCGAGTATGATTTCTAACCAAACCTCTTAAAATACCTCTTTAAAATATTAAAATGTTTTCAATGTATTACGCTGTAAATGAAAGGCGTAGTTCTAATTTTATAAAAAAAGAGTTATGGTTTGCTTGCCTTCAATTAAGCATTTTTATGAAGTTAGTTATTATCTGGGAATAAAATATGGAGCGAATAGTTAGTTAAGTGCGGAGTTAGATCGAACCGATGTAACTTATTTAATCAATATATACAGGGTGTTGAAGAAGTTGCGCAATCGAAGAGTATCATGATGTTCTTCACGGGTAAAGTAACAAAAAAATTAACACAAAAATTTTTATTCCGACAACGGTTTCAGAGATAATCTGTTTTTAAGTTAGAAAATATGGCAACACTGTACAAAGGAGCTAAGTGCCAACATACATGCATTAAAAAAAAGTGCTATATAAGTTTAAATTAAGCAATGGTAGTTTATAGTTTGAAAAGCACTTATATGAGACCGTGTGCATTAGATGTGAAGTACTTTTGTGATAACATAGTTTCATAAAAGTACGTAGATATTTCTGAAAGTTTGTATAGGACCATAATTTTACATTTTGAGCAACTCTTCCTGATGCCATTTTGTCGTATTTAAAACAGAAGGGGTACTTTATCTAAAAAAAACCAATTGTTTTTATCTACCGCTCGTCAGGGCTCATAAAGACCAATCCAACATTTTCGTATTGGCTTTATAATGCTTTGCTGAATATTTTACCACATAAAAAATATTAATACAATAGTAACTATATAAAAGTGGACGTTTCGGGAAAACAAAATACCATTTCCCGATTGGCACCTTCTGTTATTTACGACATAAGGGCCGTATATAGCATTAAGGCCGAGCTAATACATCGCGGTCGTTTACTTTTTTTGCTTACTGAACAAAAACAAGCAACATTTTGATTTTGATTTCGGAGGCTTTCACGACCATTGTCATTTAGTAAAAAACGACTTCTGGGATTGGACCGTGTCATTATTGATGTCAAAGAACTCAACGTTTCTCCCACTTTCGTAAGGGGCTTCATCAGGAGGAAAAAGCAAAAAAGCAGGGTAACTCAACGTGTTAACCACGTCAGAGGTGAAACTCTTTACAAGGGAAGGGATAGAAGAGCACGGTAACTCAAAGTGTAAACCACATCAGAGGCGAAACTCGACTAACGATCGGAAGGAGAAATTTCTAGGCAAGCGCCGTGGCGGTTCAGTAAATGCACTTTCCACGTAAACGGTAGGGGAAAGTCTTCGTCCCAACGGATCTTTCTGCTAAAGAAGAATGGGGATTTGCAGATGATGGAAGTTTCATAAAAAAGGATCTTTTGGCCAGTATCACGCTGGTCTTCGACGATGGCTGATGATGAAAAGAAACCCGACTTAAGACAGCGGTGATGCTCAGAAATGCGAGTTTTTACTGAACGTCCTGTTTCACTAATGTATACAGCATTACAAGAGCAAGGGATTCTATAAATACCTTTAGAGGACATAGTGTTTAATTTATCTTTAGGTGAAGGAAGAACCTGTGAGATTTTGCTCGGGGTTTGAATACTGTTTTAATGTTTTGCTTTCGAAAAAACTTTCCAACGCGATCTGTGACTTGGTGGATATAAGGAAGAAAGACTATTGCTGCAGGCGGATCGGTTTTTGGAGGTTTGGGTGGCCGTGCATGAAGATGGCGGTTGATGGCAGACTATACATCGCTAGCACGGTAACCGAGCTTTCCGAATGTTGTTTAATTCAGCGAGAACATTATCGGCTTGGGATATGGAAAAAGCCCGGTGTACAAGCGAATTGATAACGGAAAGTTTTTGTGTAGGATGATGGTGGGAATCAGCATGCAGGTACCGATCAGTGTGAGTGGGTTTGCGATATATAGAATGTCCAAGTTTGTCATAGGGTTGGCGGGAGACCTGTACATCTAAGAAAGGAAGGGAGCCGTTACTTTCTATCTCCATGGCAAAATTAATGTCTGGATGTTGACTATTGAGATGATTTAAGAAGACGGGTAACTTGTCTTTACCATGTGGCTAAATAATAAAGGTATTGTCGACCTTGGGTTTCCATTCTGAAGATTCCAGAGCTACGGTTTCGAAAGCTTTCATGAAGATATTGGCAACGACAGGTGAAAGAGGAGAACTCATGGCCGCACCAGCGATTTGTTTAAAGAACTGGCCTTGAAATAGGAAATAAGTGGAAGAGAGGCATTTTTCTATAAGGGCAGGTAGACTCGAAGACGTCTCCCCATGCTCTGATAACAACTGTTGGATTATGACTATGGAAGCGGTAATAGGAACTTTAGTAAAAAGGGAAGTGACATCGAAACTCACAAGTAAATCCTCAGGTTCAACCCTTATATTGGATATATGTTTAACGAAATGGGATGAATTGCGAACATACGAGGAAGATTTACCAGTCAACTTCCTATGCCTCGCCCACCGCCACTGAACCGCGACGGCATTTGCTGAACAGCGACGGCGCTTGCCTATAAATTCTCGCCTTTTTCCTTCCGATCGTTAGTCGAGTTTAGGCTCTGACGTGGTTTACACGTTGAGTTACTGTGCTCTTCTATCCCTTCCCCTGCAAAGAGTTTCGCCTCTAGCGTGGTTAACACGTTTAGTTACCGTGCTCTTTTGTTTTCTTCTCTTGATGAAGCCCCTTACGAAAGTGGGCAAGGCGTTGAGTTCTTCGACCTCAATAATGACACGGTCCAATCCCGGAAGTCGTTTTTTACACATTTTGATTTCATTAAAAACTTATCCCAAATTATTTGCTTCAAAACTGCTGAGATTCTTGTTGTACGTTTGGCAGTACTAAGATGTATTGTTGGTGACGCTGTCTATGTCAAATTCGAGATTAGGTTTTGCGTCAGTTTGTGTCCGACTGGGGAAAATCCTAACCTGCTAACCTCCAATTTCACATCGATTGACAGTTACAGCAACAATATACTTCAGTACTGAAGTACCAAACGTATAACACAAATTACAGGCGTTGCTAGGTGCTAAAGTGTGTTAAAAAAACCGTTACCAAGTGGTGTTGTATCAAACAGTAATTTTTTAATGTCATTTCGTAACTTATTTTATGGATTGCGTATGCACACAATCTCACTTTGACAACTGACAACTCAAGTGGCCAAGCTCGTTGAATTCTGGGTAGAACGATGTAATAATCACCGGCATGCCGTCGTAACACAAAATCTAGTTCAAAGCGCCATGCAGTCGGTAAGACGAAATCTAGTTCAAAGCCCTCTTAATAACGTTTTTATTTGAATGTGCGTTTTAGCTTGTTACGAACAGAATGAGCCTCTACAGGGTGTCCCAAAATTAGTCTGCCAAACTTTAATAGCCAATTCTAGAACCGGAAATATTGAGAAAACTTTATATAACCATAGGCCCTTGGTTTTCCAGATTCAGGGTGTTAAAAGTGAAGTGTTGAGGATCGTTTTTGTTTAAATATTTTCGAATCGCTCCAAGATATTTATTTCACACTTTGTACACCTACTAAATTATTTATACTTAAAAAGATAACGTTACTCTTGGCGATGTAAAATGCACATAGACGGGTAAAACTAGGGGAGGGGGCTAAGGAAAATATTGCCCCAACTCTTTTGTGTGTGAATTTTTATCAATTTTGATAACAAAATGTAGTATCCTGAAGTTTTTGACAAAAAAAGATACTCTTGTCTCATGGGCCTATTGTGTCCCGATATCAAGTAAAATCAGGTGCGACTCTAAAGGTACCTGTCGAATCCAGCTTTCTATGGCTATTTGGGATTTTAAGTCAAACGATATGTGCCAACTACGTAATCAATCGAGTGGGCAGATGGGAGCTCGATAGAGGAATTTGAGTAACATGTTTTGTTTTTCCTTAAAACCAATTACGAGGGTGGGCTGAAATGTAATGCACACATGCTTGCAGAACGCGAACGAAATGATCTATAGATACGCCCGTGGTTGTATTCAGAAGCTACATCCTTCCTTAATGCGCATGCCTAGTTTCAAGGAGTTTCGTTTACCAGTTCGTTTTTTAGTAGCGGAAGTATGTAAACGTGATCTAGTGCTATGTCAACTCGAGTTAAACAGCGCGAGGTTAAAGAATTTTTAACTGCTGAAAACGTGATTCCTACTGAGATTCATCGCTGTTTAAAGACCGTTTATGGTGACGATACTGTTGATAGGACTACTGTAAAATCGCTGGGTAATAAAATTTCGTGGTTGCGAGCACGGAAAAGCCGCAATTGATGACGAAAAACGCAGCGGACGTCTTATCACTACCACAGACGGTGAGCATCGCAAACGCGTCGAGAATTTCATCAAAAATTATCGACGAATTACTCAAAAGCGCATCGCAAACAGCCGTTGACATAGCACTAGAACAGGTCTCCATATTTCCGCTACTAAAAGGCTAACTGGTGAACGAAACTTCTTCATACTTGGCAGGCCCATAGAAAAGGAATGTAGCTTCCGAATTCAGCCATGCGTGTCTTTGTAGGTCATTTCGTTAGCGTTCTACAAGCATGTGTGCATTACATCTCAGCCCACCTTCGTAATACTGTGGACAGTAATCCGGTGCTTGAGTACTTCATTTGTTTTGCTATAGTACCTGCTTGAATTTCATCAGAATTCCGTAGGCTTTATTTTGGACATTTGCCGTCATGTACAGTTCTCTTCACGAACTAGGTCAGTTAAAGGACTTAAAGCTTTTCACCCTCGGAGCCTAAATTAATATCCGTTTCATCTTTTTAAACTGTTGCGGTAGTATTTAATGTAATTTATATTTGTACTTTACTTTTTAATCTGTGGAATATGGTAATTCACCCGCAAGTCGAGTTTGTGTTTTGGGGTGCACCTTAATTTGGTCTACTGGTGTACTATATGATATTGATTTCGTGACTATTATACTGTGATACTAGCATTTTGGTCTTGTTATTTGTTATTGCTACCTGTATTCTTTTTAGATTTCTTTCAGAACGTTTTGCTACTGGAGTTTACGAATTGTGTATGATACCTGGATGCACTTGTCGTTAATTAAAAGATTCTCTGGCGCCCTTTTAGGCTTTTTGAATAATCGTTAGTACTTAAAGATAGGCACGTCGTCTCCTTGACTTAGTCCGGCCGGCAATTGTATTCACGTAGTCATTAATATTATATTTTTGAGAGATTTAGCCGACGAATTAATTGAAAGTAACAAGTTACTGGTAATTGAGTTATGACCTGGTTATGATATTTATTGCATTTCAATGTATTTTACAGTTAATTTACTAAAATTGTCGTTTGTATGTATTTTTAGTACTGGAATCCTTTAAAGGGTTTGATTTAATTGCAGCTTGATAATGAGAACGTTTTTTTTTAAATTACATCAGTATTAAAAAGCTACAAAAAATTACACAAAAAATCAAAACGGAAACTTTACATTTTAAAGAATCGTAATTCAAGCGCTAACCCAAAGTATTTAAGAAATAAACAAGCTATTTTACCTAATTTATTAAAATGGCAAAATTTAAAGCAGCAAGAAGCATTTGTCCTGAGTGTCGAATATTTTTGTTCAAATTTAGGGTTTCTCGTTCACATTCTTGCGAGTTATCGCCTCCGGGAAAGCAACTGGGGCGGACAGAAAGCGTACGCGAGCTGCATGCATTTATAGCTACATTTCAGGTAATTTTTTACACTTTCTTCTGTAATGTGTCCGGCTGGCTGGCATAGCCCGGGGGTTTCTAAGCCGCATCTATTCTACTCAGTGTCAACTTTTACAGGCATGCCAACTTCCACAGCTTTGCTCCGGCCCGAACGGGGATTATTAACGGCGCGTCGAATGGTTTATAGAGCCATCTCGCGTTTTTCCGCCGAAATTAAACCACCACTTCGCCTGTTCATAATATATTCAGCAGCGCGTCTTAGCAATCTCTAATAAAGAGCCGAGCAAACCCTTAAAACCCAATCTAAACATAATAACCGCGTGTCAAATTACCCCTCCTTGGCACTTCGCCATGACATATTTACCACTTATCCGTTGTATTAGTCGCTCTTGCTGTACTCATTTTTATTCTGTTGGCAGAGCGGCTCTTTCCGTAGGAGTAATTTTGTTTACCATAAACTGGGGTACGAATGCACGTTAATTTTACATCAGATGACATTATCTAGTGCTCCATTATTGATCATGTCACGAACCATGCTTTACGTCATTCCATCGTTATGCAATTTGTTGGTTTTTGTGTCATTAGTCATATTCAACTAAAGCTCAAGGTTGCGTGCGTCGATATTTACGACACAATAGTTATGATTTTAATGCGTGCTTTTTAGAATTTGGCGTAAATAACACAATGGATGGTTCAATCTGTAACTTTTTTGTAATTTTGGAAACCATTAGTCATTTGCCATAATTAACTGTCACTTCCGCCTTAGTCAGAAGCACTTACAGCTTCTAGGATCTGAGTGCCACTTTTCTTACAATTTCCTTATGTTTATCTTCTTCTTGTGCTATAATAATAAAATTGATTGCACTTTTTCTTTCTATTATCTAGTACTTTATCTATGTTTTTGTAGATTATTTCTACCCAGACACCCAGACTTATCTTCAGACAATTCCCGCTATCCTTACCATAAGTGCCACTATTGTTCCTATGTATACAGTTACAAGAAAAACAATTACCTAAAACATGAACTATATAGTAGGGGTGGGATAAAACCACAGACAAACGGGAGCATACCACTGTCTGGTTTATAAACTAAATCTTAAACTGAAGGAACTACCAACAGATAATTCGAACAAAACTTACGACCCTTAGGAGTCTCAGAAAGTTTTGCAAATCCTTAAAGATCAATGTCACCGATGTATAATCAACCAGGAAGTTGCGTCAGATCGTAATTAGAAAAGGCCGATACCTTTGCACAGTACCTAACAGGGCATTTCTAACCTAATAAAAAAAATCTCAATGTTCTTTTTCAGCTATCACTACGTATTCGTACCTTCTCCTGGTGTGCTAAGAAACGAAAGTAAATTATTAAATAATCTTAGAACTTACAAGCCGAGTAGCGCAGTTGGGTAAGCGCGTGCCTTGCATTAAGCAAGTCCTCGGTTCGAATCCCGCGAGCGCTGGAATTTTCCGCAGCCTCAGCCTTGCTGATTTGAACCGGGCTCGGTGAGACCATTCACAGTTGTGCACCATTTTAAAATTATTCAACTGGAAAATCACCTATTTCAAATCAATACACATTAAAAATGTAATAAAAATCTGAAGTTTAAAAAAATCGTTAGAGCCGTTTTTAAAAAAATCGAAAAAAAACTGAAAAATAACAAGAGTAAACACCTTCTTCCGGTTATGAGATTTTCTTCAAAAGCTTGCTGTCGCATCTACATAGTACACAAAACTTATATATGAAGTTTCAACGCCATACCATACGTTTTTGAGATATTTTGTTCACAGACACACACACAGACAGACAAACAGACAGGCAGACCAATGAGAAAAAATATGTTTTTTGGGTTCAGGGGACTCTAAAACATGAAGATCTGTTGAAAAATCAATTTCGAATTTTTGGGGTGAATTCAATACTTCCTGCATTGTAAAAGGAAGTAATAACTATTCATCTAGCCATTCCGTTGCTAACAAAAATTTAAAATAAAAATAAAATGTTAGAGAATTATGCCTGTATATACACTGTGTTTTTTTTTATCTTGTTACAACATATACTACGTGCAGCGTTTTTTCATGGGTGTTTAACATTTTCATAACATTTTAAATAAACTAATTTCATAGTTATCTCTACGGCAGCTATGAAATTAGTTTATTTAAAATATTATGAAAATGTTAACACTAATAAAAAACGCTGGGCTTAATATGTGTCGTAACGCGATAAAAAACCACAGTGTATATACAGGGTGTCCGTGTACAACGGAAGACCACAAGTTCCTTGGCCCAAAATATGGCGATTTAACTCAATTTACCTATATATAAAGTTGCTTAGTTTAGCCGCGAGAGGTCTTAAAAAATGATTAACTTTTTAAAAAATTTTCAAGTAAGTCGAAAAATCTCATAGATTTTATTCATGCGTTTGTACCGTAAACTACAGCTTTCTGTGAAATAAACACTAATTACAGGGTCTTTAAAAACTTTGTCACAATTAATTACACAGGTCTGCGACCAAATTTTTTTCTTTAAAATAATGGGCGATTCTTATGTATTTTGGTGCGCTGAGTTCGGAAATGAACTCAGTTTTTTCCCAGCACGTAAGCATTTTCCGCAAAATGCATTTTTCTGCGGGATTGCCTACCTTAAGGCGTATATTTATGAATATGCCGAAAAAAGTTGTTTTTCCTATTCGGCTTCATAGTTTTATATTAGAAACTATGAAATATGATAAAAATTAGTATATTTAACAGTATTAGTCAGCGTATGAATCATGGAAACCCATTACCTTAATAGTATGCAATTAAGGTTTATCGCTTTTCTTCGGTGTTTTCAAATTCCAATGTTACTGTAATAAATGTTTTGTTATTAAAAGTACATAAATAAATAGGAAAAATTCTTTCTGGTAATTAGCGTAATTGTGGTGAACATTATTGGCAAATGAAACCTGGATTTTCCCATTGCCCTATATATACCCCTCGTAGTCCTTCGATTTGTTCATTTCAATTTAAATATTCTTAAAGTGTCTTTCAAAATGTCTTCAAGAGCTTGTGTTAATAATCCTGATAGTTTCTGTTACATTTGTGGCGAACTTGTATTAAAAAAAACAATCTCGAAGTATTACGGAGTTTATTAAAAAAGTGTACTTTGCCTATTTTGGTGTGAAGATCGGAGATCAAGAAAAATCTTGGGCCCCTCATGGAGTGTGTTCAGACTGTGTTGAAGGACTTCGCATGTGGTCTAAAGGAAAGGTGAAATCTTTTCGTTTTGGGGTGCTTATGATTTGGAGAGAGCCGAGAAACCACGGCGATGACTGCTACTTTTGTTCTTGCAACATACAAGGGTACAATGCCAAAAATAAAAAAGATATATGTTACCCAAACATGCAATCTGCACTTCGGCCGGTGCCTCATGGACCCGGAATTCCAGTACCAGTGCCCCCACACAATTTTTACGATTTGTCAGAGTCATCAGAGAGCGAGTCAGAGCAGTTGGATGATGAGTTTCAAGTCGAAGACTGTGGACCCCAACAGTTTTCACAAGAAGAATTAAACGACCTCGTTCGTGATTTAGGGCTTTCTAAAGAGTCTGCTGAATTACTGGGCTCTAGACTTCAAGAAAAGAACTTGTTGAGATCTGGAACTTCATTCTCTTGGTACAGAAGCAGAGAAAAACAATTTGAGTCAAATTTTTTTCAAGATGGCGAACTTGTATATTGTTCTGATGTTCCCAAGTTGATGTCAATGTTTCACATTCAACATGTGTCAGATGAATGGAGGCTTTTTATTGACTCGTCAAAAAGAAGTTTAAAAGCAGTTTTGCTACACAACGGCAATAAATACGCTTCTGTACCCGTGGGGCACTCTGTACATCTAAAAGAAAAGTATGACAACATGGCTTTTATCCTTGATAAATTGAAATATAAGGAGTTTGGATGGCCTATCTGTGGTGATCTCAAAGTCATCTCTATGGTGCTTGGACAACAAGGTGGCTATACGAAATTCCCCTGTTTCCTATGTGAGTGGGATAGCCGGGCAAAAGCACAGCACTGGAGCCAAAAAGTGTGGCCAACGAGAACTTTGAAGGTTGGAGAAAAAAATGTTCACTGTTGAGTTGATCCCAAAAAAGGGGTTTTACCCCCACTTCACATCAAGCTTGGACTGATGAAGCAGTTTGTCAAGGCATTGCCAAAAGATGGCGAAACGTTCAAATACCTTGAAAAGAAATTTCCGGGACTGTCTGAGGCAAAGTTAAAGGAGGGTGTTTTTGTTGGCCCGGACATTCGGAAACTAATGAAAGACAATCAGTTTGAAAAGGTGATGAAAAAGCTGAGAAAGAGGCGTGGATATCATTTAAAGAAGTTGTGACTAAGTTTTTGGGGAACAATAAGGACCCGGATTATGAAGAAATTGTAAATAAAATGTTGAAATGTTTTAAAACCTTGGGGTGCTCCATGAGCTTGAAACTTCACTTTCTGAACTCCCATTTGAGTTATTTCCCAGAAAACCTTGGTGCCGTAAGTGAAGAGCAGGGCGAGAGGTTCCACCAAGACATCAAAGAAATGGAACGGAGGTACCAAGGACGATGGGATGTGAATATGGTGGGAGACTACTGTTGGATGCTTCATAGAGAACTTCCAGACATCCCACACAAACGGAAAAGCTCAAAACGGAGTTTTGGGAGAAAAAGATGTAGATATTATAAAGAATTATAAATCCTTATTGTATATACTACATATTATTTTTATCAAGTTGTATTTAAAATTGTAAATAAACCACTAGTAATATTTTTTTTTATTTCAAAATGCATTTTTACTTCCTTTTACTGTAAAGGAAGTATTGGATTCACCCCAAAAATTCGAAATTGAGTTTTCAACGGATCTTCACGTTTTAGAGTCTCCTGATCCCAAAAAACATATTTTTTTTTCATTGGTCTGTGTGTCTGTCTGTCTGTCTGTCTGTGAACAGAATATCTCAAAAACGAAAAGAGGTATGGCGTTGAAACTTCATATATAAGTTTTGTATACTATGTAGATGAGACAGCAAGCTTTTGAAGAAAAACGCATAACCGGAAGTAGGTGTTTACTCTTGTGATTTTTCAGTTTTTTTCGATTTTTTTCAAAAACGGCTCTAACGATTTTTTTTAAACTTTACATTTTTCTTACATTTTTAATGTGTATTGATGTGACATAGGTGATTTTCCAGTTGAATACTTCTAAAGTGGGTTTCTTTTGTTTTTTTTTCTATTTTTTTTATTAACTCCTATTTTAAATAAAACACCCGGTATATTATTATATTTTTGAATTCACCTTAAAATTCTAGAGAAAATTTGTCTCTTCAACTAACACTCGATTTTGTACCGTTTTTGTAGAATTTGTAATTTTTGAAAATTTTTAACAAATGGTTAAAAATTTAAAATGAAATTTTTGACTAATTATAAGATCACTGTAAAAGGAAGTTGTGTGAGTGTATCACACCAGATTTTTACCTATATGTACTGCGGGTTTTGCATAACTTTCTTTTTCATTTTGCGGAAAATCCCTACGTGCTGGAGAAAAACTCATATTTGGACACAGCGCACCAAAATACATACGATTCACTCATTACGGTGAAAAAAAATCAAAAAATTTCAATTTGCAGGCCTGTGTTATCCATCCATATTTTTTTAACCCCCTGTATAGTCACTACCAAGGTTTTTTATCCATAGCTACTTTAATGTAGAAGCTATTTCCTCTCTTACAAAATTTTAGTTGGGTAAACGGTTTAGCCACAAAAAAATAATTTCTAAATCTCTACAAGCCTGAATCAGTAATTGTAACTTAACACTAGGCTTGTAGGGATTTTGTAGTATTATGTGGCTAAACAGTTCATCCAATTAAAATTTTGTAATGGGGGAAATAGCTACTAAATTAAAGTAACTATTCAGAAAAATAATTGGTAGTGGTTATACAGAGGGTTAAAAAATTTAAGACAGTTAACCATTTTTAAAGCTCTCTAGCGGCTAAAAGAAGCAACTTTGTGTACAGGTAAGTTGAGTTAAATCATCATATTTTGGGCCAAGAAAATTGTGGTCTTTCGTTGTACACGTATTTTCCGGACACCCTGTATATGCGTGTATGTACTGCACTTAAAGAAAATTTTGATATATACGGGTGTCTCAAAAAGAATGGGACACCGATTAGTCAGAGATTTCTTAGGTTATAATAAATCGATTAAACCTAATATACCTTAGTACAAAGTCCCTCCAGTAAAAAGTTACAGGGCCTTGAAGTTCAATTTTTTATTTTTTATTTTTTTGTTAATTTCCGCAAATGTAGAGATATCAATTTGAATTTCGGTGTACATGCTTACTATCATATACTGCACTAATACAAAAATTTTCATCAACTAGACTTGACTGTAAGAGGCACTTTACCTACTTTTCAAAACTTTTTTTTGCTCTAACTTCGTTATCTGTAACTTTTTTTGAAAGTTTAGGTTATTATCTGAAAGAGAATGAAAAAGCACAAAAATAATGTACACTTAGTTCTTAAGCCTAAAAGCAACCGCTTGCCATAAAATGCCCTTCAAAGGTTTTTGTTTGTCATTAAGACGTGCAATTATCAAGTAGCCATGATCACAAAAACAATGGATAATGATTGTAATCTAGTAAACAACATCAAGAAAGCAATTAATAACGTGGGTGTTATCATTTTTTTGTCTTTTGTGCTTAAGAAAATGCTGCAACATAACGAACCTCGCAGCATTGGGGAATTGGTTATGTAACGGCATTTTCTTAAACATAAAAGAACAAATTCTTATGTCACTAATGTCATTAATTGATTTATAATTGTTTTTTAATAGATGACCATTGTTTTTGTGATCATGGCTACTTGATAATTGCACGTCTTAATGACAACCAAAAACTTTTGATGAGCATTTTAAGGCAAACGGTTGCTTTTACGCTTATGAACTAAGAGTACATTATTGCTGTGTATTTTAATTCTCTTTCAGATAATAACTTAAAATTTCAAAAAATTTTACAGATAACGAAGTTAAAGCTAAAAAAAGTTTTCAAAGATAGGTAAAGTGCCTCTTACAGTTAAGTCTTGTTGATGAAAATTGTTGTATTAGTGCATTAAATAATAGTAAGCATGTATACCAAAATTTAAATTGATATCTCTACAGTTGCGGAAATTAACAAAAAAATACAAAATAAAAAATTGAACTTCAAGGTCCTGTAACTTTTTACTGGAGGGACTTTGTACTAAGGTATATTAGGTTTAATCAATTTATTATAACCTAAGGAATCTCTGACTAATCGGTGTCCCATTCTTTTTGAGACACCCTGTATATATTTTTTTAAACACATCTTATAACGTGTTCTCTGTTAAGCTATACTTAGTTGGCATGATGCTGGTGTATTGCGGGACGTTATAAAGTAATGCTGCGGCCAGCTCACAGTGGGTTGGTACCAGAATCAGGCTGCAACCTTAGATGTGATATAAGAAATAATATTACTTCCTCCAGGACTTGATTTAAACTTCAAGTACTATTGGCACATACGTTATTGGTTCCAAAATAACAGACGCAATTTAACCAACAAACGTAACTTACCGGCAAGGGTTGGCTCCGCAACCTTAAAGGAAGTTCAAGTACAAATGCTTTAACATAAATAATTGCTAATATAATTTTTCATACCGATTTGGCGAAGCATAAAACCCTGGTTGAAATAAATACCACTTACTATTCAAAAACGCTTAATAAATGGACTCCGGATTCTGAAATATACAGTAAGTAACCTTTACAAAAAGGTAATTCGACAAGTAACGCCATTGCAGTCGGTGGCAGAAACGTGGAAGCTTTAGCTGCTGCTCAGGTATGCAACGAGTATCATTAAACTGCACATATAGCTGCTTGCGGCTGTTGAACGACGTGCTAGCTGATGGGGTTGCCATATTACCAAGTATCTCGGGCAACAAAGTCTTTCAAGAATATGTACTGGCCTTGTTAAATGTTTGCACATATCTGATATGATTAATAATACTTTTCTTCTTGCCTTTTTCTAGTTTAGTATAGTAGAACTTATTTAGTTCTTACGAAAGTAAGTACTATGTCTATTACTTAGTTCTTACGAAAGAAAGTACCTACTTACTTTTGCTCGAGCGCCACTAGATTATAATTCTTACCTGCCCTTCAGCTGTTAACGTTTAATTCGCTGATAAGATTACCTGCATGTAGTGGTAATGTCACGGATACAAGCTATACTTTATTAAACCTATTAGGCTGGCTACAATACAACCTATCTATTGAGAGAGAGAGGACTAGAGGCGGTGTACGTTAAGCGACCATTCGAATACGACACGTATCCTTTATCTAATAGACTTGTTTGTCCGTCCGTCCGGGACGCTGTTTCAGCAGCCAAACCGTAAGAGATAGAGAAAAAAGTTATTAAAGTTATATGTTTGGAATGGTCATGTCAGGTCAGGAACCGAATTTCAGTCTCTAACACTAATTATTATCGTAATTATCCTAATCCGAACTTTTTAGGTTAGATTCTAGGCAAATTTTATCAAGGCCAATGCGACTGGTAGTTTGCTACCAACAATGACGTCATATACGTACGTGTGGTGAATACGCGTTCTATTTGCAAAACGGTCTTTTTTGTTTTATTAAATGAGACATTTGTCTCACTGGACTGCTAGTATACTATAATATCCGATTTACATGTAATTATAAATGTAGGTAGGTTCTATTTACCTGAAAAAAAGTCTGTGTGTCAACAATACCGACTTGAAAGCTAAGCGAGCCTGCAGCTTAAAGTAGCGACATTCTTAGGGTTTCAGGCACATCTGATGTTGCCGTCGACTACTTTTCGCTTCAAACGGAAATCTTTCAAGCAGAGAAAATAACTAGACCTTCCGGCTAAAACAAACATAAGAACCACAACCACGAGAGCCTTGCGGGCTGCCGAGCAACCGCTTCTCTCTAGGTGTTATGCGGTACTGAGGAAAAGAATTGCCGATGTCGTGTATAGTTTTGAAGTAAACAGTATGTAAAAAGTTGTGTAAATTTAACACCGGCTTGATTTACTTTCTTGAAGTGCAGTATAGTTATTATTGGGTTTATTTACTGCGTAAGTATTTGCGTATTTAGCGTTAAAAATGTATACTTTTTAATTAGATACAACTGACTTTTTTGCAGTTAATGCGATAATAAATACAAATAATAGCAAGTTATGTCGAATATTCGTGATGCAAAAACGCAAAGTCACAAGTCACCGTTTCCTAGTGGTCTTCGTCGACTCATAGCAGCCGGTAAGAGATTCTACAGGATAAAACAGGTAAAGCTACTTTTCTAGATACAGTCCACATTATAACATTACTTTGTCGTTAACCTTTAACCGCATAGAGCGTTTGAAATAGTAATTCACTTTTCTAATGAGCCAGTACATGCTTTTGTGTTGTCACATTTTTCTATTGTGCTTCTTTACACGTTTCTCTTCAACAGTTCTGTTTTCTGTTAGATACCATCGCGTTATACTTTTATCTATTGGTTGTATTTTTCGAGTGTTATATATGTTACGATATCAATGTCTTCTGACCCTACTTTTCATTCTATAACGTTCGGTCTAGTGTCTAGTGTCTCCTTTCCCATATTTTTAGTTAGAGTATCAAATGATAGATTATTTTAGCTTTAGTTTGCAGTTGTAAGTGTTTTATAGCAATGTACAGATACACTATGGATCACAAGAGACTTCAGTAAACGTTTCAATATTGAGATAGTAGCTGCACTAAACAAAAAGTGAGGTCTGTAAGTGATCTAATTGCGCATTTAAAAATGCTTGGCAAGAAAAAAAGCAATGAAAAGCATAAAGAAAGCATAACTTCGTAGACTTTTAATTTAATCTGCAATAGCGAATTTCGCGAACGGGGCGGGGCCCCGAGGTCAACCTTGGAGAGGGGCGAAGCCCCGAGGGACCCCTTGGAGAGTGGCGGAGTCCGGAGGGCCACCTTGAAGAGGAGCGAAGCCCCGGAGCCCCCCTTGGAGAGGGGCGGAGCCCCAACGGCCACCTTGAAAAGGGGCGAAGCCCCGGGGCCCCCCTTGAAGTGGAGCGATGCCTCAAAGGCGTCCTTAGAGAAGGGCGGAGCCCCGATAGCCCCTTGGAGAGGGGCGAAGCCCCGGGGCTCCCTAGGAGAAGGGCAGAGCCTCAAAAGCCCCCTAGAAGAGGGGCGGGGTCCCGTGAGCCCCCTTGGAGAGGGGAGGAGCCCCAAGAGCCCTCTTGGAGACGAGCGGAGCCCCGGGGTCTCCTTGGAAAAGGGCAGAGCCCCGAAGGCCCCCTTGGAGAAGGGCAAAGCACCGAAGGCCCTTTTGGAGGGGGGAGGTGTCCAGAGGGCACCCTTAGAAAAGGGCAGAGCTCCGAAGGCCTCCTTGGAGGGGGGAGGTGTCCGGAGGGCCCCCTTGGAGAAGGGCGGAGCCCCGAAGGCCCCCTTGGAGAAGGGAGGTTCCCCGAGGACCCTCTTGGAGAGGGGCGAAGCCCCAGGGTCCCCCTTGGAGTGGTTCGGAGCCCCGAGAGCCCCCATTAGAGAGGGGCGGAGCGTTATTTGAGCGGAATTTTGAAAAGGACTCTTAACAATTCGCGTTTCTTTTTGAAAATTATTAGCAAAGCTTTAAACTACTCAGTGGTGACACATAAAATGTAAGGTCACTAAATCGCGTTAGCTAAGCGTAGAAATCACGTTAGCTAAGCGTAGCTAACGTGATTTAGTGACCTTAATAAAATGTGCTAAGCAGCGCATACGAAAATACATCAGGATAGACCCAGCAATAGCGCGCGCAGCCCCGTTTATTACCAATAACAAAATTGAAAGTTTGAAATAATTTTGTATTATATTGTTAATATACCTGAACAATTATTTTAATTCAGGACTTCAAGTTAAATAGAAGACGTAAATGCGAAATTCAAAATGTTACACAGTCGACATCGACATAGCGAAAAGAAATCTGGCAAGAAGGTTTCATATACAATTACCATTTTAATTCTACAAAAGTATGAAATGTGCAATGCATTTGCTTAGCACCAGCAATTTAAGCTGCTACGGTTCTTCTGCAACTATTAAAACTTAAATAAGTTTAAAACATGTCAGATGGTTCCAATTTATTTTTACAGTCTGGAAAGTTAATTTAACTTAACGGTTAACACATAGCTCCCAGCCGCATAACAACGTTTAAATTGCATGGAAATCCCGAATAACTTGTTCATTCTAACTCCGAATCGACCAAAGACCTAGACCTAATATGCGTGAAGAGCATGAAGTGCTGGAGGGAAATGTTATTTTAAATTGTATAGGACTGCTGGACAGCTCTATTGTTATCTCTTTACGTCATGTTATAGTACAATAGAAATGTGTAATGCAGGTTATTTAATGCCCTGCAAGATATTGTGCGACAAAAAGATTCGAAATTCTTAATTTTACTGGTTTTGTTATTACAATTACGTTTTTAGTTACCATAAAGTTTGAAAATATTTTGTCAAAATAGATTCAATACATTTCAAGTTATTCAGAATAACAACGAGTATGTAGTTACTTTTTGATAATATACAGAGTAGGCCAAGAAGCGTGGAATTCTTCACTTCTTGAGACGGAAATCCAACGTACACATATCATGGTAACACAGCTACTCAATATTTAACTAAAAGATATATTGATCAGAGTTGTTATAGTGGATTCAGCGGTTATCGGTTATATCCTTTAAGCTACCAGGACTTAACACAAGCACTACAGGATAAGCTAATGAATTTGTCAGTAAAGAGGTAATGTCGTTCAGTTGGTTAGGAATGGGTTTCCTTCGTTCTCTGGTTCTAGAATCTCAAAGTGTAATATTTTCAGGGGTAATGTAATAAGTAGTACGCTTACTAACGATGATTTTTTAGGAATATTATGAGTGATAATCCCAAAGCCGGCCGTAGGACGAGTTGTATTTTCTTGCATTGGAATGATATTCTTAAAAAATTATAGATTATTAGGCGTACTACGAATTATATTTAGGAAGATAATATAATGATTTAAAATACATAGCACAAAGAGGGTAATACTATTTTATTACTTTAGTATCAATACTAATGATCAATGGTTGCACCAACGTACTTTTTTTCTTAAATTTAAGAGATGATAATTGGTTTTAAATTCAACGAGTTATATTCTCATAATAATATAAAAAATTGGGTTTTTATTTTATATGGTGTATTAGTAAACTAGTATATGAACTAGAATTATTAGCTAATGGAGTCTTTTAACTCAATGGCAATAAAAGGGAATAATTTCTGGAATGCATTGTCAACAAAAATAATCTTCAATGATTTATTATTATATTTCATATGACCCTTACCGAAAATTATACTTTAATTACTATTGTAGGCACCCGTCTTGAATATCATATATTACTGTTCAATATTTAGGCCAGAAAGTACTTCTTTACAGGACGATTTTTGAAACTTTTTTACTGGCCTATTTTAGAAAATTGAGTATGGTTACTAATGTAATGAACCACAAATATCTCTAGATTTTTACGAAGGTATAGTCCTTGTTTGTTATATAATGTTCCAATATTCAGGCAAAATTTAGAAGAAACGCGAGGGCCTAAAGAATGTTGTACGTAGCTCATCCAGAAACGCCCATTACAGGACTTGTAAGGTGTCAGACCTCGCCTTCGGTATGGGTCTGAAATTTTCATACGCGTCCTGTAAAGATTGTCTTTACGGACTTGTTACGTAAACTACTATTGTCATTAGTAATATGAAAATTGTGAAGTGTGTCAGGACATTTTTAAAGTGTACGAACGTACGGTTTATTAGCCTATTTTTCTAGATTACGACCCCGCTTGAATATAGTTTTTTTTTTCATATTATTCCGCTTAAGCTTATCGAGTTTCATGCAGGCAATGGCTTCATGCTGTTAAGCAGCTGTGGAACCGCTTCGGTCTGTCTCGCTGCACACGTGTGCATTTATCACCTCGCAGCAGTCGGAAACTTAGTGTTAAGCGTGATTTCTGGTATGAATTTAAAACACAAGGCTATGACTGCGAGAGAGATAGAGAGAATGGATGGTTTAGCTCGTTTTCATCTGGCCGGTGCACAGTTGCAGCAGCCCCTTCCCGCCTTTTCTCGGCTGCGGCGTCGCGTCAGTTGGCAGTTGGTCACGGATATTGGTTGTAACTGCAAACAGTTCTTGGAGTGTGGCTTCTCGCCGCCTCTGCTGCTTTGCGTCGTGGGGGCGGCGGCTTTTCCGATTGATTAAAGTTTTACAAAGTGAGTTTCGTTATGTGGTGATGTGTTCGCAAGCTTGAAGCGAGTCGGTCGTAGAGTGTCCCCCCTCCCCCCCGTCGAGTTGCCAGGTGCTTTTTCTGTTTCGTCAAATGTTCTGTCGTGCCATTTACCACTTATATGGATATGGGATTAAATTGAGAGCGTTTACCCCTGGTCGAGTTTTACGTAGTACCCTGGTCGTGCATTCTGGTCGCATCATTTTTGCAAATGTTTTTTTTAGCTTTTCAAAGTAGTATGAATTGGTAACGCGTCTTTTTATATAGTAACGATTTATCTCGAGTATCTTTTTTTTTTGTATCGATCATTTATAGCCCCTACTTTGAAATTAGTGTTGTTTTTTATGTTTCATGTTGAGTTTCAGTGTAAGCAATCTGAGTATCGTCGCCCGATTGGCGGCTGGTGTAAGATTGATGTAAAGCGGATCCTGGACGAGTTTGTGAGCATCAGGGTAGGTTCAAACGCTGCAGCTGCCGCTCCAAAAGGTCGCAAAGTTGCACCCATACTCGACCCCGTTTGGCTTTCGGGTTTCTGTCAGACGTGGGCTCAAATTCCAAATCCCGTGGCGCTCTATTATTTTGTAGCATCCTGTATACGTCGTCACGCTTGTCCCTACGGCGCGGCGCCCCGTTCGTAGGGCCACGCCCATCTCCCTGAGTGTATTCAGCCGTAGCTGTTAGTCTGTTCTAGAGAATCCTAAAGCAAGTGGTGACGTTTCCCGGAAGTGATGAGTTTGGTAGCACTCTCGCACCCCGCGGTGTCGTAAAAACAGCTATCACAATTTTTAACACACAGTTATTTAGCGTATTAGTTTATTAATTAATCTAATGTATTATGTAATCCAACACCTCCTTATTATGACGCTATAATTATGCCGATTTCAGTTGAGCTTTATAGGTCATAATTCACACGTGAGTCATGACTGTTAGTAGCACTGTCAGTGTATGTCAAATTCGAAGTTGGCTGGTTAGGTTTTACATCAGCCTGTGTCAAATAACAAACAAAACCCTACACGACAAGCATTTTAAAGTTTTATTTAGATAATTTACTACTCTTTTGTTTAGTGCAGCTACTATCTAAATGTACAAACGTTTACTTATAGCTCTGGCGATTCATAGAAAGTTTATGATTATTGCTATAAGTTACGTCGAACTGCAAATTAAAGCTAAAATAATCTATCAATTGATATCTTAAAAATATGAAGAAGAAGTTTAACGATTCCAGCTGCAGATTGTAAAAATGAATGTATGAAAGTTAGTTCAGTTAAAATATTAAATAGATGCAGACACGAAAAATAGGGTCAGCAAACATTGATATCATAACATTTATACCATTCAAAAATACAACCTATAGATACAACACGATAATATTTAATCGAAAAGAAAACTGTAAAGAAGCACATTAGGAAAAGGTGCCAACACAAAAACCTTTATTGGCTCATTGCATGTATTGTATTGTATTATCTGTAACCTCTTTTACCTACTGGTGTCGAGGCTGGTGCTTTGTACTCTAGCATCTGGCGGTGCAGTGCTCAACTTTTTCCGGTTTCGGTTAAAAAAAGTTGGAGCGCTCCTTTTTGAGCTTGTGTAGCAACCATTGACTCATCAAAAAGATGAATTAGTATTTCGAAAACATGAACGGTTAAACTTTAAAGACAAAATAACGTTATAATGTAGACTCTGTCTAGAAAAGTGGCCTTACCTATCATATATAATCTTCTTACTGGCCGATATGACCCAACAAAATCTACTTGGAGTTGGTCTAATGTGTAAATGCTAATAATTTTCGCCCTGTTTGCATGACGTACATTCAACATAACTTGTTATTATTTGTATTTATTACCGCGGTAACTGCGGTCAGGGGCGTCTAGTTATTTCATTTAAAATTATATATTTTCATAAAGAGACGATGCCAAATTTGCGCAACATTCTGATTTGTATCTGTACTATTTACTTCAAGAGTATATGCGACACCGGTAGTTCTTTCCCTCAGTTCCGCATAACACCTAGAGTCGACCGGTTGGAGCTACTCATGCTCGTTTTGGGGGTATTATTATTTTCCCTATAGACAAGGTCCCCGTTTGGGGAGAGAAGCAGCGGACGGTAACAAAGCTGAAAGTACGACCACAAACGTGCAAATACATCTCTGTCGTTCCCTCATCTCATCAGGTATGCCTGAAGCCCTGTGGACGTCGCTACTTCAAGCTGCAGGTTCGATTTGTCTTCAAATCGTTATGGTTGACACAATAAGTTATATATTTCCGATCATTCTTTAGATAACTTCTACACAGCTTGTAGTTCCTGTATGTTAACACCTTTTCTTCAAGTAACTAGAGCTTACCTACATTTATGATTAAAAGTAGATCGGTTATTATTAGAATGTATGTGTCTTATTCGAGTGTTTGCTTCACGTACATCAGTCAAGCCCCCTTTCCTTATAGACAGGTTTGATTGTAGCCGGACTAATAGGTTTGATATAACTTGTAACCGTGACGTCATCTTAGGGCCATTTTCCTCAGATAGTAATAAATTACTTAGCCATCAGCGCCGGTTGCGGCAGGATATTTGCCTTGTAGTCTTGCATAATCAATGTACATTATTAGTTGTAAAATGTGGCTGTTTGTAGTCTGCACCACTGCATGCCTTTCTGAATTAGGAAATCATCTCTTGCGGCAAGAATTATAATCCAGTGGCGCCCGAACCTCCTGTTATTTAGACAGAAACACCCACGCTTTCTGAATGGAACTGCGCCTGTGTCCCACTGTAGCTAGCTGGAGGAACTTTTGGTTTGATTAATGGTAATAATGGTGAGGCACTACCGCCCATTAAGGAGCTTGGCCTGATTACTTGTCGTAAATCCATGTTACGATGTAGCTACACCTTCGTCAAGTATATATGCTGAACCAGAAAAAATAGGAAGTAAAGTATTATTCGTCATGACAAATATGTGAAAACCTTTAACAAAAAGAGTATCGACTGTAATCAGGTTCAGAAAATTCTTTTTTCGGTCTGGCGGCCTCGAGGGCTTAACTTTTTTAGCGTAACTTATTTGTAACACACCTATTTGTAACACACCTGTACCATAAATAATTAAAACTTGTATTGTATTATGAATACTTGAATTAGAATCAATTTCGTGTAAACATATTTCGCTGCGGCCCCACTTTTTGTAAAGAATTTTACTGAATACGTTGCTTTCAGCCTTAATGAGAATTCCTATCAGTACTGAAAATCCTAAGTAAGTGGTTGTAATCATGCAAAACCTTTGTAAAGGGATATTAGTGGTGTTCGCTGGATGTACTGTACTGGAACTCTCGTTCTGATTTAATAAAACTAAAGGAATGTGCTTTCAGATGGTGCCCTGTGCACTAACTAAAGCTGCATTTGCATTTTTACGGTTTTTTAATGATTTTTAACGTCACTTAAATTTTACGATTTCAATTATATTACTGGTCTTTAAACTTAAAAATTAGCTTGCAGTTCCAAATGATAAGAGGCTGTACGTTTCGTGACCCGCTCTCTGTTTTTCGTATTGGAGCAAAAAATAATTGGGCTGTGCTGAAACTAAATTAATAACAACAAAGTAGTGACATTAAAATGCGACCTCAGAGAGTAGAGAGACTTGTCAATAAGCGTTGGTAAAAGAACACATACCAGAAGTGATATGCGTTATGGCATTGTGCTGCTCTGCAGCTTTTGCATTGGAAACTATTGACGAGCTGTCAAATGTCAAGCTACGTGATATGTTTTTATGTCGTAGAAACGAATAATTTAGAAGGCATGAGCATAGAAGTTATTGTTGGTAGTTCGGTTCCTAATTAGTTTTATCTGATACAAATGAGTAATAACTGTTTTAGATTATATCATTGAGCTGATGTGATTTAAATATAAACATATAACGTATGGCCACTAACTAGATTTGAAACATTTAAAATATTCGTTGCATTTAATCATCCGATTTATGTATTTTATTTACATCGCTCCATTGTTTGGAAACAGTTATAATAATTCTGAAAATCTAATATCTGAGCTGTCGCAATTTCAACACAATGTTATAAATTAAGCGACGGGATAAATTACAATCGTATATCTCGCAAATTCGGTTTACTCTAGATAATATTAATTGTGGTTACAGAAAACCACGTTTGTCATTACACCAGAATGGAAATTTAACACGACTCATTTGACTATCATTTGTAATCAATTAATGAAGTAATTTAGCTTTGACATATCAGAAAACTTTTAAAGTTATACAAAGAGAAAGTACTAAGTACGTGATATCTAATGTAAGAAATATCAGCATTTTTTCGCCAATCTGTAAACAACATTTTTTTACGACCGACCAGAAAATATGCAGTTTCTGGAGATTTTTTTTCGGCCGAAAGTAGCGTTTTGCCGGTCAAGATCGGATTTGTATCATTAGTCCAGAAATGCACCGCCTCGGCCTTGCAAATAGCCTACGAGTACTCGCAGAGGAGTTTCTGGACGAGTAATACACATTTTTTGTGCCGCATATTTTGAAACATTTATTTTGTAGTTGGTATTAGGATTTTTTTTATGTTGGTAACACCCACAGATTTAAAATTTTAAAATCAATCTCTTATTTCTTGATACTTGTTAAATTTAATTCATTTATTTTCTTGCAATCTTTTGTTGACAAGTTTGTACAATACTTATAAATTTGTAGTAATGGAAACACCGGCGCATATTAAAGAAGTTGCTGAAAACGTTATAAATACTTTATTGCCACAAAAATATGTACATCGATATTGGAAAGAATATGAAGTGTCTATTAAGTGGTCCAACGAAAATGATGTACTCACTTTTAATGAGTATGTTGTAACACAGCATTTTACCTAGCTCTATACTCTACTGTACTATTAATTTGTATTGCCTTGGGTCGCTAGCTTATTCAGTCGGAGAGGTATAAGATTCTATTGACATCGTCAGTGCGACTAAGGGTAAGCTAATATTGTTTTGGAGTTGCTCGTTGTCACCTGTAAGGCTAAAATGATGCATGAAAACACTACCAGTAGTAAAAACCCAACAGTTTACATTAAAAGATATATAATCTATAGGAAACACACAAATAAAAGAAAATACATATAAAGAATACACAATAAAAAGGTTGCACGCTACATGTATGAAAACACCTTTAAAAGGCCGCTAAAGTTCAGCTACCAATACCAAGTCAAATGTCGATAATGCGAAAGGTAATTAAATTCCGCGCATTAATGACTCGGCGAGTTGTTTCTTCTTAAAAATGCGCTTGTTGCAAGTAGCGGCCTAGCCCGTTCAATTTAAACAACGGGAAGCGAATGACGCAATGGGTTCGCGTCGGCTGCTTACAGGTAAATCCCCGTTGCCTTTGATACGCAACCATGCATTGAAGTAATTTCCATATTGCAATCGCTGCTTATTTCGTAGCACGATTTCTAATAAAAACTAACCTTGCAGTCGGTTGCTCCCAAGTGCTCTCGTAGCTGTACCAGGACGGGGCTTCTATGGCGTTGAAATAATAGCTTCCTTCTAGTAGCGGCGGCAGCTTTTGACGATGATGCCCAAGGATATAGCGGTTTTCGGAGGCTGGGTTCACACTCAGGATTTGCTGTGTGACGGTGGCGAGTATTGTGGGCCAACACTTCACTATTTTTGGAACTTGAAAATGCACGTTTTAGCTCAGGTCACGCGTCCCTGTAATTTTTAGGACGCGACCTGTCAGCCGCTAGCGGGTCGCCTTTTCGACTTTTCCTTCTCATTCAATTCCACACACTAGCATCGTTCTAATTTTAAATCTGCTGGCTTGCAAATTCTTCCACACTTTGAACCCCGTAAACGGTACAATAAGGCCGAATAGTATTCCCCATTTATTGTTTGGCCCTTTTTTAAGTAATCCATTAATAATATCCCCTCATAATCCCAAAAAATTGTGGCCATTATTTTTCCTGCTGATGCAACGACCTTAAACTTTTTAGGAGGGCTAGAACCCTTAACATGCCGCTGCATGGACTCTCGTTTGGACTCTGGGTCATAATAATGGACCCAAGTCTCATCTCCCGTAATAAATCGTTTAATTATAGAGTCGGGATCTTCCTCACACAAACTCAAAAACTGATTACAGACTTGAATTCTGTGCTGCATTTGAAAGGGAGAAAGCATTCGGCGAACCCATCTTGCACTTACTTTTGACCTGCCCAAATATTCATGCAAAATCTTAAAAATAATATATTCTGATACACCAGTTAATGTTGCTAATTGCATCTTCTTTAGTCTGGCGTCTTCTAACACTAAACCTTTAACTTTATCCACAACTTCTGCGGTAATCGTTTCAGTGGGACGGTCGGATCTTGGATCATCTTCTAATGATTCTCGACCACATCTAAACAATTTGGACCATTTATAAATGGGTGATTTGGAAGAACACAGGTCACCATACACGGCTCTCATTTCTTCAGCTATTATTTGATGACTTTTTCCCTGTTTGGTGAGGAATTTTATAACCGAGCGATACTCAAATTTATTCATTTCGACCTCTTCGACGTCTTCAAAAACCAAAAGAGAACCCAGCTATAAATTTGGCAATTGTTTTATAAATTGCCATATGTTATTTCAAGGCCTTGCTGATTTTAAAAAGTTAGATAGAAAAATTCTAACCAAATTATAAAGTACTTATTCCAGGAATATAAAAACGACCCTCGTACTTTGAACTTCCACGTTATGGTAAATTTTTCGATGCTAAAGTTGACACTCAATATTAAACATAATATCAATATTGAAAATTACACGAAGCTGATTGCATTTTTGAAAAGAACGAGAGATGGGTATGTGCCAAACAAATCTAAAACTTTAGAGATTGAGAAAATTGAAAAATTTATAAATGTTGCTACAAATGAGATCTACTTCATGATGAAAGTAAGTACTTGTTTTCATTTAAGTTAATTGGCCTAATTTTAACGCTTTTGTTTTAGGCAGCTTTAATAATAGACGAAACTGCAAGACATTTAAGATCGTGGTAATGTAATAATTATTACAATTCCAGACACCACAACCAAAATGCCCCGTACTTCTTGCATAACAGAACCTATATGGATAGACATTATTAAAAAGTACATATCTTTAAGACCATCAGAAAGTGAACTTTTTTTATTTTATTCAAAAAATAAGTGTACAAAAGAACCTGTGGGTATCCACTCCTTTGGCAGTATGCCTTCTAATATAACATTTTTTTTTATTTACAAAATTCTGTACAATATACGGGGAAATGTTTTCGTAGAAGTAGCTCGACTGTATCGGCAGGCCAAGGAGCAGATATAACAACATTGAAACGCTACGGTGGGTGGAAAAGCGCTGCCGTTGCCGAAAGTTACATAGACGATTCTTTTAAAGCTAAAATGGCTATAGCCAATCAACTAGTCGGCCAAACTAATTCAGTACCACCGCCAATGCGTCAATCAACTGTATCACAAATATTAACAAATTTCTTCGAGCTCTGAAGATGTCCAGAATATACAAAGTTCTTCTAGTATTCATAATATAAAATTAAATTATTCCAATGTGCCCAGTATAAATATCTCAAATCGTGAAAACTACACCTTGAATTTTATTTTTAATAAGTAATTGACTATTTTGTTACTTCTTGAATAAAGTTACTTCAGTTCCTTGTATTATCAGTTGTGTGTAGTATTTATTGCGTTTCATATCTCAATCGTCACATTGTGCCGTCACTATAACCTGAAAATCAAACCACATTTAATCATTTTTTATAGGAATTCAATTATACTCAAATTTAATAACGTGATGCATCTGCAGTGTTTTCAAATCAAATTGTGCAGCTGTAAATATCAGTACAGTTATCTATCCTTACAATGTGGTCAAAAGAAAAGTTTGCAGTGCACTCATTTTCTACTACACGAGTCATAGTTTGTAAGTCGTTCTCCAATGAAATAATATTTGAGCCAGAACAATATCTGATTTGAGGTTATGTGCACCAATTCAGTTTTAGTGCAAAATACTGCCAGTGAAAGGCGCTATAAAATAAGCTATTTGTATTACAGTTATGCTAAATTGCCGTTTTAACTCAAATGTGTGTAAAGTTTTGATGGTCTGTTGAAAATATTGAAACATTGCCTATGCGTGCTGTATAAAATTGACATTGACAGAACTATAGACGACGATGCCAACCGATAACCAAAAATCCCTAGTTTTGCCGGACTAGGTTGGGAACAAGGTGTTTCTGGACGATATACGACTGGATGCATACAAAAGCTTTTGCCGGTCCTTGATGCCTTCGTTAGTATTAAAACAAGTTTGGATAAGTCAAATAATAGATACTAATGTCATAATTGTTTTGAGTTTTCGAAAGTGAATTCGCAAGTGTAAAAGTATGGACTCGGATGTCGTAAAAAATATTGTACGATACATGACCGGAAAGTGTTTTGCAGGTCTCCCCAAGGTTCCAAGCTTTACTTGGTTCGACCTGCAAAACACTGATTTCGCTCTTGTAACGTAAATTACTTACTATTAGGTTTGAATGTTTGGATTGCTTATAACTTACTAAATATGGTGGGATAAATTCGTCAGCACAGGAAGGTCGAATTGGCCAATAGGTAACTGAATCTATTGAGCCTCTTATATATATATATATATATTAAAGGTAAACATTTCAGGGTGTCATACCGCTTAATAAATTTGAAGATTTCTTCAACTGGTTGAAGAACATCTTGAATGGCGTTTGGGGTTGGACGACGTTTCGACGAAATCACATTCGTCATTTTCAAGTCCTTGTAGTAGTCCTGGTACAGCTGTACATCAAGTTGAGAGTCCGTCGTGTTGCCGCATAACTAGAAGCCAAACCAGGACTACTACAAGGACTTGAAAATGACGAATGTGATTTCGTCGAAACGTCGTCCAACCCCAAACGCCATTCAAGATGTTCTTCAACCAGTTGAAGAAATCTTCAAATTTATTAAGCGGTATGACACCCTGAAATGTTTACCTTTAATATATATATATATATATATATATATATATATATATATTTCAGGAAATTCAGTTATTGGTCAATTTGGCCTTCCTGTACTGACGTTACGCCGGAGAGCTGTGCCGCTGTTCTTTCGAAGGTAATGGTTGCACACCAAGTTGCTTATTTTGTTTTTATATAATATACAATGTATACTGAAAAGAATGGGACACCGTTTACGTCTCCAGAAAGTTGAATTTTAATTTTTGATTCGATAAGTAGTTTTTGAGTTGAGAAAAAATCCACAAATAGAAATTTAACTTCTAAGGAACCTAACTTCTTAGGGGTAGTATGTTTTTTAATAACGCGTATTTGGCCCTACCTGTATTTTCTCAATAGCCTGGTTTTTAGTCGACCAGGTAGTTCCTTGTTTGAATGCGTGCCGGCCGTGTCAATATTGTGTTGCAGACTTCAGAATTTGTAAATATAAAATATATGAACCCTAAAATAATATGGTAGATATACATGTTCATTAAAAAATTCCATAAGGGACGGCTGCGGAAATTCAAACGTAAATTCACTGTAAGTCTATGTCAAATTAGAGGTTATCAGGTTAGGTTTTCCGTCAGTTTTGACACGTACTGACGCAAAACCTAACCTGCTAACCTTGAATTAGACATAGACTTACATTGTCACCAACATATTATTCATACGTTTGCATTTCCACAACCCTATGGACTTTTTTAATGAACCTGTTGTACATACAAGCTGATCGATACTTGAACTGCTTTATACTGGGTATCCCCTTGGCCCACTCCCATGTTTATAATAAACGCTTGTGAATGTTTATCTCTTATGGTTGCTTGCTTTCGCTTTTGAGTATTCGTTTTTGTATCTCATAAGTGGAGCTTCTTCACCGGGTAAGTAGATTTCTTGCTCAATTAAAGCAGCGATTACAAGTCAAGGTTCCCTTCTTTCTTGAGTAAGGTTTGCTGACTTAGAACGCTGTAAATTGCAATGGAGGCCGCTGTCCAGAGGTCTGGGTGGATCTGGAGCTTCAGGTCGGGTCACTAGATGCTTTTGCTCGTTGCAGAAGAGAGCAGCCACCTCAGGGAGGATTTGCAAATCGGCAATAGGAGTTAGCTTCGCAGAAAATTGTGCCACCGAGGTATTGGCCAGACTTGGAAAGCGGGTTCAGTAGAAGTTTTCAGGTAAAGGCTCTGGGTTCGGAACTTAAAACTGGCAGCGACTCGCTCGGCTGGATCGGGCGAGACTGACTTCTTCGGTGTCGAACTGGAAGAGTTGAGATCTGCTCTGGCTGCCGGCCTCTGGCCTACGGCTGGTTGCTGAAGTGCTGAACTCAAGTGTCTTCGGTAGAGGGCGAGCACCTTGCTTTTATACCCTCTAGAGCCTCTGTCAGCGGGGTTAGGTGGGACTGTGCTATGGCGGCTCGCCTGGGAGGTTATACCCCTCGGAAGTTTGGCGTTTATACCATCGCTCACGACAGATTCAAGCGCCGAGTGTGACTAAAGCTGACGACGTATAAATTCAAACACAGTGTTGAAATTTTGGTAGGCGCTAAGTAACAGTTTATATCTATTTTTGTATCTTACGGTTACTGCCTGTTATGTTTGCTTCCGTAGTGTTTGAAAGTGTTGTATACATTAATATAGTTGAATATTATTGATTTTTAGAAATTCACGTTAACAAGTAAGTTATTTTAATACTATTTAATAGACAGTGCAATAGCAATTAATGCTAAAATCACAAACAATGATTTAGATATCCTCGGCAGACAACCAGCAGATGTTTTTCTGCAGTAGCTAAAATTTGTAAAACACAAAAAATGTTGCAGCTGAGATAATTCGCTTTACTCAGTTATGCTTATTTTCATAGAAAAAAAAGGCCTGCAAACATCACAGAGCTGTGCCATTTGTAAAACTTCATACGCTGTAAGTGAATCGTTCATTCTCTGTAATCGTCACTTTCGGTAATAAAATGTCGGCAGTTACGTGAAGACAGCGGTGTCATTCTACTGTGTACTTTAAAAATTGTGCCCTTAAGTAGATTGAATTTTTCCTCGTTTTATATTGTCGGTTCCTTACGATTTTCCAGCCGAACGAGCAGAAGTAATATAGAAATGCCTGGAGTCGATGTCTTGAAAGGACGAGTGCTAAGAGCAGTTCTTACTGTTTTATTTTAACTTATACAAATATATTTGAACACCCAGCAATAAACGTTGTTTCGTTTCAAATTGAAACTGCAAATACTAACTACTACGCTGTTAAATAGTCCCAGAGCTCCAGTAAAACTAAATTCATAACACTATACTGTTCCACCCACTGTGTTGCAATATCAGTATAGTTATCCTCTTGGCAGTCGCATTACAGAGTCCAATAATGCATCGTAAAATTGAATAACTTTTAATTGGCTGTGGTTAGGATTAAATTTACTCATCTTTAGCAGCGGGGTGACCCATACTGAATGTATTTCGTCGGTTTCCGCTTGGCGAACTTCATCTAATTCCTTTAAAAATTCCTGAACAACTCCACTTGCATGAATCTAAATCGAATCCGTTTCGAGCCACTCGCCATAAATCTCACCGACGCCGACGTAAGTCAAGGAAATATGAACGTTTACATAGATTTACTGGTTGTTGTTCATAACAAAGTTACCTTAAACCTGCCGCTGAATTAACTTTCTGTAGCTATTGTTTGAAATAAAGTAACCTATTCACTGGCAGTCGTTATTCTCTTACGCTCTTGTCCTTTTTGAGCTTGAGGGAACTCTTGGAATTATTCCAGACACTCGTTGCGGCCGTAATGCTCGTTCCATAAACTCTTATAAATACTAAAGTATTTACCTTTAAATCGCCGTCGTTCGGCTTGACGGCTCCAAAAAGCAGACATTGAGTCAACAGGTATGCGTATAATCCTGATCATTTAAATTGAAAGCCTTCTGAGCGTGGAGCATTTTAAAGGGTTCTTAATGCGCCCCGAAACAATGGCCATGTGCTTGGCTGCCGAGGGCGTGAGATAGACTATTTCAAGTTAACCGAGCCCTGTAATTACAATAAAGTCCATTAGGGCGAACCCTTTTGGTTAGAGGATTGCCCGTGCTTAGTACCTAGGAAAGTAGACGTCAAGACCTGCAAATTTCTATCTACTACAGATAACTGTGCTTAACGAGTTGTAAGGTTGCCAAACCTAAGTGTAGTATTATTGGAAGAGCAAAATATGAGTAGAAATGTGCACTTGTTGGCAATAAAGTTAATATTAGTAGCACAATATTATTATGTCAAAAATATAGTATCAATTAATACATACAAAATGAAAACAAAGAAACTATGGACAATGGATGAAATATTAGACTTTGTGGACGAATGAAGAAAGGAGGAAGTCTAAACAGAAAATTCAACAGAAGTACCTACACCTTCACGGAGAAATTAAAAGTTAAGTAAGAGAAACCAATGGTAATTGGAAAGAGACGCATAAATTGCATTTAACTATATATAAACGTGTTAAGGTGTGTGCAATTTCAACAAAAAAATATTCAGGAAATGTACTGAACAATCATAATCAACCCTTCCCATCTATCGAAAAAGAAAAAAACGTTTTCTCTTGCTACAGGTAAAAAGCGTTACGCAATAATGGCTATTAATTGTACCGTTTCTTTTATACATTTTAATTGCCACTGACCGAAAAGCTTACATCTGGACAGTCATTGAGGTTACCGAACCCGTTTGGAACGGCCATCGGTCGCGCAAGGTGGATCATCAATCCGTTGTCATACCTAACTAACCAAGTATCATTCAATTGTCTTCGCGTACCTGCGGCTATGTTTTTATTTCTTTGTCTCCTCTGCAATCGTCTTGGACTTGATCGCACGTGTTTACTTCGTGTTAACCTTTGCCTTAGTTTAGTGCTAGTTTATAGTGATTTACGAGAGCAATAATAATGTCCTAGCTCACTCGAGCTACCGCGGATTGGTATGGTTGATTTATCGAAGATATTTGGGCCGTATTACCCATCGCATTTCATGGTGGATTTTTCTTTCAGCGCGATTTAAGTCTTGAAGTTGAAGATCTTTTTAGAAGTAAACCACCTATGGCCCGAAACACAATCTGGGTTCAGGGGAGGACACAGTTGTACAAGTGCACTGCTTGGGTTACTGATGATTTGCTTAGTAAGTGTGATAACAAAATGGCCTGAGTTGTTGTACTATTAGATTTTTCAAAAACCTTTGATACTCTAAATCATGTGTTATTGCTATCTACTAGTCTACTAAATTCATATAAAATTGATATTTTCCTGAAAAATAGCGATTGTAACAAGTAACAAGAAATTCAATTAGCAACAAACGTTGTGAGCCAATATATTCTAAAAATTACTAGTTTTGAGAAGTATAACACTATTTGACCAATAAGAAATTTTGTCTGTAATTTCCGGAATAGCTCAGTTGGTAAATTATTCTTTTTCTATACAAGAGAACTCGTGTTCGTATCCTATCACTGTTGCATATTTTTTTTTCAATTTTATATTAAAATTTGTAATACGTATTGTGCAATTTTATATATTATTATAATCCATGAGAAATTATAATTGTCAAGGTCTTAATACTCGGTTGGTTAAGAGCTAGCTTAACAATTAAAAGGTTTTGGAGTCGAATCTCGTTACCGCTATTTTTACTGCGAATACAATCGATCGGAAATTGAACTAGCGAGATATCGAGTGGCCGTAAAAATTTATGACCCACGAAGACTGACGCGCCACTGAGTACTGCCTCTCAAAACATTCTCGGTTTTGAGAGACTTCCATTTATCATGAGTTATAGTAGTATCAAACAACAATGTATTTAACATTGAAAATGACTCCCTCTCATTAATTTGAGAAGCGTTAGTCGTGTTGATATACATTGAGACTTCACTTGTAGGAGTGATGGTTGTGATTATGATTCTACTCGAATAGACACACACCTATAAACTCTATAAGCTGTAGTGAGTTTGAACAAAAGAGGGGCACGTCTTGCACTTTCTTTCATTAACAGATGTGGGCACATTTGTTAATGCCTATTGGTCCAGAAATGTTAAGCTATTCTGAGGAGTTGAAAAATAAAGGGTTGTTATAGAATTTTAGCATTTTTTTTATTTGAACATTGTCGAAACGTTGGATATCTATCTAAAACGAATGGATAGTTAGCTATTTTCGTGGTGAGTATGATCTCTTTTCTCTTTACTTGATTTTGAAGTGCCCAATATCAGTGCTCCAGAAATTATAAGCCGTTTTTGGGAGAAAGGTTTTAATAGGATTTGATACTTTTTTCTGTGATTTCTGTGATGTGCCCAATTGTCTTGATCCAGAAATAAAAAACCATTTTGGGGTATCTAAAAGTGCGAAAGTTTTAAAGGATTTTAGGTCCTTTTTGGTGATTTTTGAACGGTTTTTTCAGCTGTCCAGTTTTTGGTGGTTTATAGGGCTTAGGATATGTTCGGGGTGTTTAAAAATTGGGGGTATTTAAATAATCTTATGCCTTTTTGGGTTATTTTTCAGTGTTATTTTATGTTTCCAATTTGCAATAGTTCAGAAATGAAAAGCCATTTTGATGTGTCCAAACATGATAACATTTTAAAAGATTTTAGGTCCTTCTTGATGATTTTTGAACTGTTTTTTCATGTGCCACATTTTGCGGTCTATAGATTTTAAAATACTTTTGGGGTATCTAAAGAATGGGGATATTTTAAAGAATCTTAGGCATTTTCAACTTAGTAGTCATTACAATAACTTTGGATAAAAGGAAATATTTTCCCAGTGTCCACGCTGCAATCTAATGGTAATGAAGTCGGTGAGCGTCCGCTGGAAAAATAATGCAGTAGTAGTTACTTTAGTGTAAACGTATCGAAAGTTTAAAGCGCCAGGGTCTATAACTTAGCACGATGAAAGATAATCTGAAAAGTAAAAAATAGCCCTTCAAAACATAGCAACAGCTAGTACTGCACATAAAAGGTAGATTTATTTAAATAATAGGCCTTAATACACCCAACATATATTTAACGGTTTAGTTTAAATTACCAGTATACTTATATAAACAAATACAAAACGTTTAACTAATTAATAGAGTACGGGGCTTATTCCCCTAGTGGAAATGGGCATGTCTTTAGATGGCACGGGACCAGGAAATGCAATAATCATCAACAATATGCAACTGTATTCCAGACCGAGGTAACAGCAATTCTAACCTGCGCCCAATTAATAGTGCAGAGATCTTCCAAAGGTAGAGACTACATATTGTGATAAAATGGGTCTATAAGCTCCACGTTTTGGACCAATAAATGTTATGATTGCCCGTTGTGAATTTTCAATAAAATTCAATAAGTTAAATTATGGCTGGTGAAAAGCGAAATGTAATAAATGATCACACAAATAAATAGTTGTATGCCCTTTTTATAATTTATCTAATCTGCAAAACTGATTTGCCTAAGTACAAGGCAAACATAAAACTTGGGTTGGGATCATAAACGAACTTTATTTTATTCGTAAACTCAGTAGTTCGAATGCGTGGTTCTTGGTAGATCAAAAAAATCCTTGATTTGACAAATGACACAAAATGTCGCTAGTGGTGAAAAACGCTTGAGGTAATTATTCAAATTTTCGCGTTTGCAACAATTAGCACTGCTTTGTTTCAGTGATGACGTAGGAATACCTCGCTTTGTTGGTTTCGTACCGTACTCGATTTTTGGAAAAAACCGAAGCAAATGGGGCCTCGGGAAAACGCTAAGCCACTCCGAAAAGGTTTGACCTCGGCTTTATCGTACCTCGTTTACAGACTTCTAAGCTGCCTGTTGTAAATGCTGCCCGGATCTTCTGCTGGAGACGGTCCCCTCGCTGGAGATGCTGTCCGTGACATTCTTGCAATCCTCCCCGACGTAATGCAGTGCAGGCCTCTGGCTCTGGATTCTTACTTGTGCCGGGAACGTTTATCGGAAACTCCAGCGGAACGGCAGCCGATGTCCTCGGAGAAGCGATTGGAGAATTTTAAATTTTAGTGCTGCGGAAACCTTTACAAACACTGTCACATGGTATAAAAATATGTTTAAAGATGGAGCACAATTATAACAAACTTCACATAAAAATTGATTCAATTGTTCTCCTTGTTTTTTCAACAAAACAGCATCAGGTTGCTAGGTTACTATGGTTCTCTTATGTTAAAGAAAATTAATTTTGGTAAAGAAATGTTACAAATGGAAGTAAATTTGAGTACTTAAATTATATTTACACTTTTCTTAAAACTAAATTATTGTCTTTAATCTTATAACTAAATCGTTCGGTAGCGCTGCGCACACAAACGTTTTTATTTTTATTTTGTCGTTACTCTGCTTTGCACTATTACACTGATTTTTGGGTTAACCGTGTTCGCGTCATTATCTTTTCTCTTCTGTTGCCTTTTAGCATTGCTCTTTTGCAATATTTCTATTATATTATCCTGCTTAATATACCTTTCTGGTTTGCCTACTAATTTCACTAGCTTTTGCTTTTGACTTGACAAATTACGATACTTTTATTATGCAGTCAACAACCTTTTGTGTCAAATACATTTTATAAATTGGTCTGGCTTTACATGCGCACAAACCTTATTCGAATTATATTAATTTAGTCGCCAGCCAATCTAAACCCTTTGAAATTTGCCTTGCCTTTGCCTACCTTTCTTCAACTAATTTCATCTTTCTCGCATCTCATTATCAATGCATTTACTGTTTTACTTTAGTTTTAAAATTTGCAATTAGATGAATCATCCCAACTCTGTGCTTATTGAATCGGTCAATTATCTTGCACTGCCAACAGAGCCAAGTCGTGGGCTTCATACCATCTCAATATCCTGAAGGATAGTTAGGCAGTTATAGAAGCGCTGTCGTCCAATCAGTTTAAATCTGAATGAATGCCACAGAAAACCGGCTCAACTGGGAGAACACAACAAACTGAGCTTGTTGTGGGTCCCAGGCCACCAGGGAATAATAGGCAGCGAAAAAGCTGATAAATTAGCGAAGTCAGCCAGCATCCAGCTGATACGATCAGAGCCTACCCGTAACATAGCTTACAGCATGATCAGGGAGCAAACTAGAAGCTGGTTACGAGATAATCATAGAAAATTCTGGTACGACTACCGTAAAGCAAGGCACTTTAGAAATTTCATAGGGAAACCGTCCAAAAAAGCGACATTGGCACTCCTGGAAAATGAAAGGGAGAAAATTAAACACATAACAAGACTAGAAACTATTATATGAACAAATATATGCACACAATAAGGGTGGCAACAGACACATATTACAGATTCTGTGAAGAGGAGGACGAAATTCCAGTTCACTGGTTATGCGAGTGGGAGGAACTCATAACTTTACAACAAAAACACTTTGGGGAAAAAAAATTCGAACCCGAACTGCGATAAGCACCTCATTAAACGCATTAGTAAGCTTTTTTGGGGACATTGTAATACCTCTGTGAGGCAAAGTGAAGCACTGAGAAGCATAATAGGTCTTTTAGGCCTCAGTGCAAAAAGTACAATAATAATAATAATAATAATAATAGATGCACGGGCAATAATTAGATCACAATGGGCAACGGATTCCGGGTAGGCAACGAGGCAAACACGCAAACTTGAACGACAACGCACTTATCAGTAAAATGAACTGATTACTGTTTTGACAAATATAGAATATAGTATAAATTCTTCTCCTTTTTCTTATATTAGGCCAGTGGCCTATCTAATTCTGCAAATTTGTGGTTGTATGAGCCCTCTTTGCTCGTAAGCCGGGTAGGTGGTTAACTTTTTCAGTTGAAGTTGATGAAAAATTCCCCTTGCTACGGGCATGCTAAATTAAGAAAGTGAAATAAGGCAAGTTACATTTATAACAAGTGGTTATTTACTAGATACAAATTAGAACGATTAAAATGTATAACAGTAAGTAACCTTCATTAATAGAGTAATTCAGCAAGTTATATGATTTTTGTTGAAACGAGCAATGCAAGAGTAGGTAGCTGCGATCTCAAACACGCATAAACTATAGTAAAATACCTCTGACCTGCACACACTCGCTGACCACAGGTTCCAAAAGGCTGAAGGACTCCCTCACATGTGCCCTAGTCAAGGAGGGGATAGATCCGAGTCGATGTAGTAGCGGACCTCCTTCCCAAAGAGGTGAAAAGTGCTCAGAGCGGCTCAATCAGTATCGTATCTTATAGGATAGTACGAAAAAGCTTGAGATTTCGTGCAAGCAAAAGGTAAGTTGCTCTGAAATACCGCCAAATACTGGATCAACCGGAAAGATTGCAGCGTTTTACAAAACTATGGCACCAAATTTGGATCAGCTTTCTGATTATTTTTGAGAATAAATCCGCTTTCACCAAAAGAACTCCCAAAAGTGCGTTCTACGGCCTCAAAAGGTAAAAGTTGGAAATTTCTAAAATGAGTAACACGAAATAGCTCAACTGTGAAGTTATATACTGGACGCTTTCAACAGAAACAATAGCACTAATCGTAAATAAAAATACCAAAAACCGTAAGTAGTAGCGTAAGCAATTTTTGTTTAGTTTATTAACGTCAATGAAGAAACATTTTCAGTAGAAAGGGGAAATATAAATTTTCTTTTTCAGAAAAGCCATTATTGTGCCACCATTTTTAATATTAAGGAATGTACAAAGTGTAAGGAATTTTAATTCGAATTTTTTCGTGGCCTAAAGTTGCGAGCATTTTATAGTTGATTTTGATTTAGTGTCGCTATGAAAGCAATTTACAGAAAATTGGAGTGAGGAATTGGGGGAATGGCCACATAGAAGATGGCAGAGAAAATCGTAAACGTCCCAGAAAGTAATTTAAGAAGGCAAATTCAGGGCGTTGTACATTTTTCAGATTTATTGCGTCCTTCAGTGAAACACTCAATTACACCGCGTTTTATCTTTTTATCGTTATTAATTTGAGCATTCGAACTAATTTTCAGCCCAGGATTAGGATCTATGTCCAGATGTTTCCATTAAGCGAAATTGTAAAGTTTGATGCAGTTCAGGCCTTTATCGAATGCTAGTTAAAAATAGCCGAATTAGCTTCAACAAACCGATACGATCTTTATGCACATCGCATTACCGGCTTTGCATCGTAAAGCAACCCTCAAATAGTGCTGTATCCCTGACGTGGAACAGTAATTTTGTGTAAAACGCCTAGATAAGAGTCTTCGTGTCGGCGGCTTTCCTACTGCTGTCGCTATCGCGACCTATTTCGCTCATTTGAGGTATTTTTTGTACACATATTCCTCGAAGACGGCATAGAATGTGCTAGAACCTACGTGTATAGGAATAAATTAGGATAAACCCACGAGTTGCGATAATAGGGGTTAGTGCTAACTCGCGCCTGGTAAGGGCTGAAAGGTCGTGCAGGCGACGCCGACGTATTGCCATCAGTAATTTCGGGCGAATTGACGTATTTGTCGGCAATGTTATCGCACCACTTTGCAACTTCACACGTTCTTTTGGCGTGAGCTGCCGCGGAAGTTGCAAAAATTAGGCACAAACAAATTTGCTGCGTAGAACGATGCCATCAACATAACCATCGAGATCTTCGCCAAGTTAGGAGCTGTATCAGTCATAAGGTTTTACTGCATTTAATCTCGCTTTTTAGACATAATCGTTAGAAGTAGAGCAAATTCTCACGAACGTAGGCGTCTATAAGGTAACACATTTTTTTTATAAACACCTACGGTTAGTAATTGTAAATACAGAATTGCATTTAGAACAAATCTATGAATATTCAGCTTTCCAGAACATCAGTTAATAGATAAATATCTGTAGAAATTAAAAAAAATTTTTTTTTGAAATTTGTAAATGGGTGATTTTACCATGCCTAGACCTGTCCATAACAAACGAACAAAATTAACAGTTATATGTAAAAATCATGAACATGTTATATGTATTGCCTATCTAGTTATTACACGATAAAATGGACAGGCTGCCTGTCTATACAAGGTGCCACAAAAAATAAGCTTTATATTAGATTTTTTCATGCCATTCAGGCCATTTACACAAGCTTTCAACTAGATAGCGATGTAAATTGCCCAAATTAAAAGCTCTTTAAGAGGCTAAATTGTTCGAACGATATTAAGAATTGTTTAAGATAGATTAATAATTATATACCTTAAGTTTTAATGAAATGAATGTTGTTTGATCTAGACTTTTTTACATGATGCTGGTCTCTATTTTACGTTGTATTAATGGGATACAAGTGATTTATATTAATGGTTATATAGAATGAGACAAGATGTTCATAATATTAATATTCATTTCCACTAGACAAATAATTAAATGACTCAAAAGTTGGGTCCACTAGATTAAAAAAATAACGAGATAAGTATAACAAGCAAGCTGCAAGTCGTTTCAACAACATTTAAAGTAGATAAAACTTGACTAAACTAAACTAAAACTCTTTCAACGAGATAAGTTGTTTAAACTAAATGAATAACGAGATAAACATCGTTTTACTGCAGTAAAAGTAGTTTAAGCTATAATTGTTTTAACATGATGGGTTCAAGTCATGTAAAGAACATTTAACGTAGCTTTCAAGAGATAAAACGTATTTAAGTTAGAGGTTCGACATACTGAGATAAGATATTTCAACGATATTAATATTCGTTTCTACAAGATTAATAAAACTTGACTTATCGAAGCCCATTTAAACTGGATTAGCTATAAGTTTAATGAGATTAAGTCCTAAAAAGGAGATTCAAGTCGTTTAAACACAATATAAAGTCTATTTAAAAAAAATTAATATATTTTGTAAGGAGATAAGTTGATTGCTTTGTGTAGTAATACGTATTTTATTGTATGCACTACATTCTATTATTATTAATAATACTATAAATATTGTAGTGAACGTAGTAAATCAATATTTTTTAACGAGATAAAGGCTGATTTTAAACAATATTTGAGGTAACTTTGATGGGATAAAACTTATTCAAATTAGGCTGAAGGGTGTGCATGTACTACATAATGAGAAATGATATTTTAGCAATATCCTTTATCTAATAGACTTGTTTGTCCGTCCGTCCGTCCGTCCGGGACGCTGTTTCAGCAGCCAAACCGTAAGAGATAGAGAAAAAAGTTATTAAAGTTATATGTTTGGAATGGTCATGTCAGCTCAGGAATCAAATTTCAGTCACGTGAAACTTCCGGTTTTCGAGAAATCACAAAAAAGATCGTTTTTCAAATAGAACGCGTATTAAATAAAAATGTTTCAGTAGCCAAACGGAGCTGCGACCCTCTACGCCTTAAAACGTCGATCGGTTAGGCAACCACTTTGACACCTTCCAGGTCTGGGTACAGTTTTTATTTAATACACGTTCTATTTGAAAAACGGTCTTTTTTGTTTTTTTAAATGAGACATTTGTCTCACTGGATTGCTTGTTAATATTAATAATTTAACGACTTAGAAGTCGTTTAAACTGGTTTAGCAATAAGTTCACCTAGATTAAGTCCTGCACATGACTTATAATTCATTTGAACAAAGTTTAAACGTTTAATAGATATTAACGATACAATATTGATTATGAGCATGACTTTGATTGCCAGAACGAAGCGGTGAACCGAGTTCTGCTGCAATCAAACTAGTTTCGTTAAGTGCCATAAGCAAAAGTATATCGTTCAATATTTTATCTTCATCAATAAATTCTGGTTTAATTTATTCTTTGTTTTGTAAAAAAGAGTGCGGTAATAAAGCTTTTAACGATACACAAATTGATTTGGTAAATAGTCTATAACAACATCGATGGAGATAATAGATATTATCTTCATCGGTGTTGTTATAGACTCTCAACCAAATTAATTTTAGTATCGTTAAGAGCTTCATTACCGCACTGAGTGCAACTCGTATGATTGTCGCAAAACTCGGCTCACCGCCTCGTTTTGGCAATAAAACTCATTTGGTTAAGATGCTCATAATCAAATTTGTATCGTTAAATATATGTTTGAGCACTAATCAGGATCGAAGGTACAATGTTTGTAGCCTTCTCAGTTTTTCGCTATCTGGAAAACCGCTGATCGCCAGCTCGCCTTGGAATTTGTGGACTGTATGATTGTAGGTTTCACTGAATTATACACACGTTGAAAAGCTAAGGTAGTAATTTATTGCCATAAATTAACACGAACAGTTTAACATTTACAAAGAATTAGCTTTCGGAGTGCGGACCGGTTTGCATGCTGCCACCTTGGCAGATGAAACGTAAGTGTTTTTGGAATCGGATGCCGGCGAGGCAGTCTACTGCGCACAGTACGAATTCAGCATGCAAGAGAAGCGGCAAAGTTTGTAAAGTCCTTAACATACCGCCCGCCTTGGAAAGGGTAACCTTTCAAATAAAACAGTACAAAGTTGACATGTAAAAGCTAGAGTAAAACATGTAACATGAACACACATATCTACAAAGCATAATAGTACATGGATCTTAATCTAGTACAAGAAAACCCGAACAATGGGGAGCCAAAAGGCTTTACGAAAACTGCGCTGAACGCTAACGCACTAGTTCACAACACTAGGTAGCGGGCACAATTTAGCGAAGGATCGCTTCACGATCCCTGACACAGTGTTCACTGACGCCACACGCGTAACGCCGTCAAGGCCAGGGTGCAGCTCGGTGACCCGGCCTAACCTCCACTTCAGAGGGGGTAGATTGTCATCCTTGATGAGGACCATGGAACCAGGCTGGAGGTCCGAAAGATGCGTGCGCCATTTGGTGCGCTGTTGGAGTTCAGAGATGTACTCTTTACTCCATCTCTTCCACACATTCTGGTGAAGTTGTTGTATTCTCTGGTATTTAGACAGACGAGACTCGGCTATCTCAGTAACGTTGGGATCAGGCAGTGACACCAACGGACGACCAATCAGGAAATGAGCAGGAGTCAAAGGCTGAAGGTCGTTTGGATCAGAGGACAAAGGGGACAGGGGTCGGGAGTTTAAGGTCGCTTCCACCTGTGCCAACAAAGTGCAAAATTCATCGTAATTTAGACTAGCGTTACCTATAACGCGACGTATGTGATGTTTGGAGGACTTGATTCCGGCCTCCCACAATCCGCCAAAGTGGGGACTGTGCGCGGGTATAAAATGCCAAGCTACTCCGTCGTTCGCGACTGATTCGGAAATAGAAGGGTTTTGTTCCGCGAGAAAATTGCCTAATTCGATTAACTCGGAATTAGCGCCTACAAAGTTAGTGCCGTTGTCTGAGTAGACATGGAGCGGTTTGCCTCGTCGAGCCACAAACCGGCGAAAAGCCATTAAGAAGGTTTCAGTAGAAAGATCAGCGACCAATTCAAGGTGCACTGCCTTTGTGACGAAACAAACGAATAGACAAAGGTAGGACTTTACTAGTTTAGAACCACGTCCTTTGCGATCCTTTATCATGAAAGGTCCACCATAATCAATACCAGTCGTATGAAATGGGGGCGATGATTGAGTACGAGAGGCTGGCAGGTCTCCCATTATGGGTTCAGTTAACCTAGGAGAGAATCTAAAGCACCGTAAGCATTGATGAACCAATTGCTTGACGATATTTCTGCCAGAGGTGATCCAATATCGTTCTCTGAGATTAGCTAACAGCATTTGAGGTCCGGCATGGAGAAGCCGAAGATGCTCATGCGATACTAGGAGTTTGGCGAATGGATGTTTGCCAGAAATCACTAGAGGAAACTTCTTGTCAAAGGGTAATTGAGAGTTGTGGAGCCTACCACCAACTCTTAGCAGTCCCTCGGAATCCAGAAAGGGATTCAGGGATATCAAAGCAGAAGATTGTTTCACAGGCTTGCTCTGTGACAACAGTTTAAGTTCGTCAGGAAATGACTCACGTTGTGAAAACCTTGCAAGCCTTACAATAGATGCTTGCAGTTCATCTGTAGAGAGGGAACCAGAAAGACGATCAGCCTTAGGGGCTCGCGCATTGTTATAAAAACGAAAGCAATAAGCTGTAACTCGTTGTAAGCGAGCAAAGCTTGAATACTGATTAAACGGAAATGGTTCAACAGAGGTTACAGGAAGACTCTGAACTTCTTTTTTGAATTCTGGAAGCTCAGCACGAACATGTTTGGAAGTAGGCCAAGATGCCTCGCCTTCGCTTAGCCAGGTGGGACCGTGCCACCAAAGGCTTAACAGACCCAGCGGGTCAAATATCTGCGATATTTCAGACAAGATGCTACGCTTGGTAGCCTTACTACTTGTAGAATTTGAAATATGGGATATTTCAGACAAGCTGCTACGATTGGTAGCCTTACCACTTGTAGAATCTGAAATATTGAACATGGAAGTAGGCCAAGATGCCTCACCTTCGCTTAGCCAGGTGGGACCGTGCCACCAAAGGCTTGACAGACCCAGCGGGTCAACTATCTGGGAAATTTCAGACAAGCTGCTACGATTGGTAGCCTTACTACTTGTAGAATCTGAAATCTGGGATATTTCAGGCAAGATGCTACGATTGGTAGCCTTACTACTTGCAGAATCTGAAATCTGGGATATTTCAGGCAAGCTGCTACGCGTGGTAGCCTTACTACTTGCAGAATCTGAAATATTCTCTACTGATAAGAATCTTTTCTGAGCGATTTGCAATGAATCGCCCAGTACCTCTACAGGCTTCTTGAAAGGGATAGAGACAACGAATCGACCATTCGCTTCTCGTTGAGTATTTTGCACGAAATGTGCCTCACAGGCGTTCTCTTCATTTGTGCGAACCTTTTCCTCTGGGTAATGTTCGAGTTGCCAAAACCTAGCAATGGGGTCAGAAGCATCCTCGATCGTGCTAAGATTGCACTGTACAGGGTACGCAGAAGGGGGGCCTGTAGGGCCAGAAACAATCCAACCAAAACGAGTTTTTTGGAGGATGGGAAGATTTGAGCCTAGACCAATTTGTCCAATACAAAGGAGCTGCCAGAAAATGGGCGAACCAATCAAAATGTCGATGGTGCCCGGTTGGTCGTAGGACAGATCTGATAACTTGATGTTATCAGGAACCTTGAAGCTGTTTCGCTGGACGCGAAAACTTGGGGTAACACCCGTAATCTCATCGAGAACAAGACAGGATAGGCCAATGCCGTATGAAGTGTGAGGGGCTTGCAGCTTGATATCACACCTAGCCTTGATTTGAGAAGTGGCTTTACTTAAGCCAGAAACAGTAACGTTGACTTCGCGAGTTGGAAGCTTCAACCTTTTACACAGATCTGAACGTATGAAGTTCGATTGGGAACCGGAATCCAGCAGGATTCGCACAACATGAGGCGTACCATCATCAGCGATGAGTTTAGCGGTAGCCGTAGGTAAGAGTACCTGAAAAGCATTCGAACAGAATGCCGAAATCGATTGGTTTAGTTCAACAGGGGTTTCTGCCGACATCGCAGATCCTGGTTGACTAGAAGAAGCGTTCTGAGGCTTATCCTCATGAAGAAGTGTGTTGTGCCTTGATTTGCACTTTCTACACGTATATTTGGAGCTACAAAGGCTCGCAAGGTGACCCTGAGTTAGGCAATTAAAGCATACGCGGAGCTCTTTTGCCTTTGACTTTCTGTCAAGAACAGACAGCTTGACAAACTTATCGCATTTGTACAAGGAATGAGACCCTTTACAAAGTGGACACGAAGGGGTACCTGACACAAATGATTTAGAATGTACCTTGGAAGACTTTTCGGGTACAAGCTTGCTATCTTTTACCTCTAGAGTTTCTAGAAGCTTTGCTGTATTTTGTAAGAATTCCTTGAACTCATCAAGATTAGGCAGGTCAGAACTTGACCGGTTTCTAAGGACCTCCCATTCACGAAATGTAGTGGGGTCCAGTTTTTTAGAAACTACATAAATTATAACAAAATCAAGAAGCTCGCTTTCGGTAGCTAATGATTTGATTGCTGCAAAATGTTTGAATAACATATCGCTAATCGTACGTAATTTAGTTGCAGATTCCTTACTGCAAGATTCAAGTTCAAAAATAGCCTTGAGGTGGTTATGAACCAGAATTTTTGGATCATTGTATCGATTGCACAATGCCTCCCAAGCTAGAGTATAATTACCCGCAGTAAACTCTAAACTTTTTATAATTTGGCTTGCATCACCCTGTAAACTAGCCTTTAAGTAATGCAGCTTTTGAATATTAGTTAACGTTTGATTCTCATGAATTAAGCTACTAAATATCTCACGAAATTCTAACCATTCTGAAACACTTCCTGAATATTTGGGAATCGAAATTGCAGGAAGGCGTACAGCTTGATTATTGCAATGTGAACTGCAATTTGAATGCGTTGATCTTACGCTACCATTAGGAGATCCAGAACGATCTGGTGCAACATCAGACTGTTTGTTGTATTCATTAATCAAACATTCAGCTTGTGAAATTGCAAAAAAATAAGAGTCCTCAAATTCGACTCGCTGTTGCATTTCCCGTTCTGCATCCTCACTGGCTTCTAAAATTTGTTCATGAACCGCATAATATTCTGATAACACGGCGGCTATAACATCCAATCTTTTCTGCAATTGAACAATCTGAGCGCTAGATAAAAATTGATCTTCATCGTGAACTATTTGCAAAGATTGCACGTAATTTGCGAAACTCGTAAGCTTGCCTTTGATAGAGCCACGTGCCCTAACAAGCGAATTCATAATTGTTGAGATTAAAACAATTTAACAGAACGAACTAACTTTTCGTACGCCTCTGGCGTGAATTTTGTACGCTTCTGGTACGCGGACCCAACGGGTCAACTATCTGTGATATTTCAGGCAAGATGCTACGCGCGGTAGCCTTACTACTTGCAGAATCTGAAATATTCTTTAATGATAAAACCCTTTCGCACGCCTCTGGCGCGAATTTGTTTATAACGCAGACAGCGCTTGCTAGCAACGCGAGAAACTTGTAGCTTACGACGCAGAAAACGACCCTGGTACAACGCGGGAAACTTGTTGCTACGACGCAGAAAACGACCCTGGTACAACGCGGGATTATTTATGAAACATGCAGGGTATATCGCTAACAAACGTAATAGCTTGGCATTTCACGCAATTAAAATGTTTATATGACTCATGAACCATTTGTTTACGCAATAATACGCAGCTGAAATTATGCACACATGCAAACACAGACGAAATAAACCAAATTTATGCATAGGAAAATCAGGCTTACATTTGATATTGGTGTGTGCCGCCTTGCCGGTTTTCTGTTCCTACTACCGTCTGGCTAGCAGCTGTAATGCCCACGTGCACGAATCTTGGCGTTGATAGCACCGTCTGCTGTCTTCCTTCCTCTCGTTACGGGCACCGCATGTGCCCTCTTCGTTCCACGCGTTGCTGCGAAATTGGAACGCTGCTCCTTGCGGTCGATTATATGCGATGCAATACACAACTGAATATGCTTTGTACTTGCCTATGACCAATGTTGTCGAATGCTGTCGCTGTTTTGGACCCGCAATGACCTAATGTGGTTTAATCCGGTTCTGTAGGACCAATGTTTGAGCACTAATCAGGATCGAAGGTACAATGTTTGTAGCCTTCTCAGTTTTTCGCTATCTGGAAAACCGCTGATCGCCAGCTCGCCTTGGAATTTGTGGACTGTATGATTGTAGGTTTCACTGAATTATACACACGTTGAAAAGCTAAGGTAGTAATTTATTGCCATAAATTAACACGAACAGTTTAACATTTACAAAGAATTAGCTTTCGGAGTGCGGACCGGTTTGCATGCTGCCACCTTGGCAGATGAAACGTAAGTGTTTTTGGAATCGGATGCCGGCGAGGCAGTCTACTGCGCACAGTACGAATTCAGTATGCAAGAGAAGCGGCAAAGTTTGTAAAGTCCTTAACAATATACTTATAACGATATAAAAACTGTTTAAACTAAATTCACAACCCTTTTATAGCAATAACTTGTTTTAAGAATATTAGGAGTTGTTTAAACTAGATTATGAATGTTATTTAAACTGGAATAAACATCTTGTAAGAAGATGCAGGATATAAGTCATCCAAGCAATACTTAAAATAGATTTAACGATATAAACCTTAGGCAAATTAGCCTAAAGGTTGTGCGATAGGGTTTAACGATGTTAATATTTGTTTGGATAAAATATATAATTTTATGAAGCACAGGTGATTAGCTGGATTATAAATAAATTTAACTAGTTTCAAATCGATTTCCCAAGATTTAAAGTATGTAGACAAGGAGATGAAGCTTATTTAAGCTAAGTTACTACGATAAACGTCGTTTTATTCAGGTGAATGTAGTTTAATTTAAAAAAGGTTTTAACGAAATGCCGGGTTTAAGTATTCTGAGCAATATTTAAACTGGATTTAATAGAATTAAACTATTATAATGACGGCAGATAAGGTATATTAAAAATAATAGTAGTTGTTTCGATAAGATGAATAATTTATCGAATGCAAAAAGGCTTGAAATGGTTTAGAACGAAGTTTAACAAGATACACTTAACAAACGAGTTTCAGGTCGTTAAAAGAAGATTTAAAGTAGGTAAAAACTGTTTAAACTTAATTATAGCTGTTTTTAACGAGATATTTAGTGATATTAAGAGATATTAAGCTATATTTATAACGAAATAAACAACGTAGTTTAATCTAGAAAAACACATTTTAAAAGGAGATAATAGTTATAAGTTTTCTAACTAATGATTGAACTACCTTTAACGGCATGTAACTTATTCAAATTAGATGAACGATTAAGAATGTGTCGTTTTAACGATATTAAAAGTTGCTTAAACGAGACTAATAAGAAGATAAATCTCGTTTTGCTGAGGTGAAAGTTATTTGAACTAGATTGAAGAGTTTTTAACGAGAATTCAAGGTTTAAATCGTCCAAACCCACAAGGTAGGTAGCTTTATTGAGATGAAACTTATCCTAAGGTTGTCCGTAACGAAATACGAGATATTGACAATATAGGCAGTCGCTTTGAAAATATTAGGTACCTATGTAACGAATCAAATGTGGTTTAAACTGAATTAGAGAAAATTTTAACGAGATAAGTCCTACAAACTGATTTAAATTTATTTAAACAAGAAAGTAGAGATAAAGGCTCTCCAAAATATATCATAACACCGAGATAAGTTTTTAACGATATTAATAGTTGTTAGACTATATTAATCGTTGTTTTAACGAAGCGAATGTTGCTTAAACTAAATTAAACGGAAATTTCCCGGAGCAAATCATATTTAACCAGATTCATGATGAAACGAAAGTAGAAGTTATTTAAATTACATTATTTCCTTCATATCCATAATAATGCGTAATCATCATGATTTCTGTCAGTTTAATAATGACAAAAATTCGAACATCAAAATTTTATCACCTGTGAATAATTTTAACATGATTATTACAGGTGCTTCACCAACTGAATCATATCTATTTATTCAGGAAATAATCACGAGGAGCATCCCGCGTACATGTAAGCTAACCTGAATAAATTTGGACGATTTTCTGTCAGAATGTTTTGCTCTGAAGAAATATATTTCATAAATTTTCCGCCCCAAAATCCCTCGTACTACGCATTCGGAATTCTTGTTGAGCGGCAAATTTACTTGACAAACTCCTTAGCAAAACATTCTGACAGAAAACGTCAAAATTTAATCGGCTATTTTAATGCACTTGGGATGTCACTGTTGATAAAAAAATTGGGTGAAGGGAAGAAGTTGCTCAAATAGCATTGAAGCAATTTCGACAAGATTAGACGTAGCTTTAAGAATTTTAAATGTTTACATGTGTAAAGATGCTTTTACGGAAAAAAGTTTGCTTGAAATAGATACATACTTTTATTCAAATGTAAATGTAGAAGTTGTTTTAAAAGTTAAGCTTCTGATAAAATAACAAAATAAATCTTTCCAGAAGATTCAACCTCGCTAAAAAAGTAAACGTTATATTAATGAAATGAAAATAATTTTTAATAAAAGTCTAAGGGCCGGTTGCAGAAAGCAATGTTAAGTCTCGTGTTAGCTAACATCGCATCAACGTGAACAAAATCGCATCAAATCTCAAATGCTTATATGGTAACTAATACATTAGTAAATAAAATTTGATGCGTTTTTGTTCTCTTTGACGCGATGTTAGCTAACACGAGACTTAACATTGCTTTCTGCAACCGGCCCTACGTCGTATAATAGATATTAACAATACAAGTTTGGTTATGAGCATCTTAATGACACGAGTTTGATTACCAAAACGAGGCGGTTGGACGAGTTTTGTGGCACTCAAACCACTCTCGTTAAGTGCTATAAGCAAACATGTATTGTTCAATATGTTATCTTCATCAATAAATTCTGGTTCAATGCATTTTCTTTTAGAAAACGTGCGGTAATGAAGCTCTTAACGATACTAAAATTAATTTGGTTAAAAATCTATAACAACATCGATAAAGATAAACGAAATAGCATGAGTTAAAGTGGTTGTTTCATGAAATTTATGTAATTTAAAGTTATATTATATTTTTAAATTTAAACTTCTCAAGCAAGATATATATACAATTAAATGCCGTGGCTGTGATCAGAATAACTGTCGAATAGACGAGGTTAAAGGTAAAGTAAATGAAAATAAGTCCTCCTGAATCAGATGAAAACTGTCAATTACAAATAATTTCGACACAACGTTTGTTAATGGGATACGTCTTTCTGGTGAAATTTAAAGTTATTTTGATACGATTGCAAGTTGTAATCAAATTAAAAGGTGTGGTAAGTATTAATTTTTTGTGACCGTTTTTACTATTTAATTAAAAGTTTTGAATATGTTGGTTAGTATTCTTGTTTTTTAAATAAATTAGTGACAATTTCAGAATGTTGTTATTAAATGTCGTATTCAGGAAACTAGAGTTATTGTAGTGAAGTTTCTTTAAAGCAAGATTGCTTGTAGTTGTAAGTACATTTAAATGCTTTTATACTAAATTTAAAGTTACTTACACTAGATTGAAAGTAGTGTTAAGAAGATAAGTTCTTCTGACAAAGTCGAAGTCGTTTTAACGAAAATTAATGATATTTTAGAAAGTTGAGTGTTGACAAAATTGCAATCCCATTTTAATAAACGGAAAATTTCTGTAATATTTAAAATTCCTCTGAACGTGATATAAAATCCTTTTTAAAGAGACGTAATTTAAATAAATTGAAAATATCGCACTGTGCGCCCGCAGGTTATTACACGACCCAAAAGTACTCCCATTACTTGTTTTTTCCACATTAAGCCGAGATATGAATAATACGCGAATCGCTCGCTTGTATCTTTTCACCTGCGCTGGCTTAAAGCCTCGCTCCGGCAAAACTGTCAGCAAGCGCTTATGTTGTTAGTCTGATTACTTATGTGTTGTTCATTTGTTTTTGTGCTAACGGCTCTACTAAATTTTCTTCTAAACAAAGAAGTCTTCTGAAAGGTATACATTTTAGTTTCTCACCCTTCCGAAAAAAATAGTTAAAATGAAATAAAAGGTGGTTTTATTAATATTTAAAAACGCTTGAGCGAGATTGAGTTATGTACCCCTTAAACGCCCAAGCAAATTAATGGATGTTTTAGGAATTATTTAAACAAATGAAGAAAATGCATGGTCGTTATTGGCAATTTTGTTCACGGTAGATCAAACTATCGGCATGATTTGAACAGTTATCAAGTGATATAATTTGTAAAAGTTACATTTCGTTCTTATACGTAGTTGAAGTTCAATTTCTTTAGTAATTGGGCGCCCGAGGCCCAAGCTTAGAGGCCTGATGATAAATCATCCCTTGTGTAAATAGCTACATTTTCCAGTTTACCAACAATATTCCCTGGTACGGTGCAAGTCCGATTCCTGGCCAAGGCCGTTCTTACCGCATTAATGGTTTTACGACTCAATAAATAACATTTTCATTTTCGCATACAAAGCCAAGAGAGGCAAACGATAAGAAACCGGAAATTGAAGTTTGAAAAGGCCTCAAAATAGGTAACAAGTGAAAACAAAATTGACTTGGCTGTGCAGCTCGCTATGATTGAATAAGCCGCAGAATATTAACTGTCTTGAACAGTGACATTCGAAATAATGGAAATGGTGATTTAATTTGCTTCCGCAGATTTTTTTAAACATTTAGGTGGAAGTCAAGGATGGACCGTTTTTGCAACAAGAGGCCGAAACAGTTTAATAAACTCAATCGGGCTGTGCTTGTTTATGTAAACCGAGACTGCCGAAGTTTACGTAAAGGGTTCGCTTTAATGAAACTCCTGGAAATAATTGCAACAAGTGTTATTTTCATTAGTTACTTGTCGAAAACTTTGATTAATTTGTTCGTGGAAAGTTGTCTATTTATGTGACGTGTTATCGTAAGATACATTTTTAATGGCAGAGCAAAATACTTGAGCGTTGTGGAAACTATAAACCATTACGCTGTGACCTAATCTTAGTACATAATGTACTGTTGGTCGCAGCCTAAATTAATTAAATAAATAAGTAAATAAATTAATTAATTAACTCAGTGTTGGTTTTAATGCAATTTCAAACGTAATAATTATGTCCCTGGAGTTTTAAATAATAAAATGACCTGTAACTTCAATTTCAAAAGTGGCATTGAAATAAGTATATAATTCTTGCTTCTTAAATGTACGTCTTTTAAAGTTTCGGGTGCTTTCACCAAAGATGAAAAGCAAAGCTTCAGGGAACTGCAGTTCCTATTATATCAAAAAACTAATTTTCTCCGTTAACTCCATACCATTTTATTATACTAAACTCGTTTATAAACGCTGGCTTTGTCAAATTAGGCTGACTCACGTGAACACCGGTAGGAACTTCATTTTGAAAAACTCTTTAAAGTTGATGTCATTTATGGACGGCGAAAGGATAATGTAAATAATTTTCATTTCTTTAGTCCAAATATAGCATGAATAGTTTCTGAAAACACACTATTTTCAGGAAAATTGTAACAAATTGATTTTTTATTTCAGGTTTTAACTATGTAATAGAAATAGCGATGATTGATTTTGTGAATACTTTAACTTCTATATACTATTAATGCAATTAAAAACTGAAATTGATGGTGCTTACTGCTTACTTAATTTGTAATAACAAAAATCTGGAAAAGGCCTCAGTTAGAGTTTAGGTCACACATGCATCGGTAATATATTGCATTCCGGTGAATGGAGAGAAATTGCCGTCTTTTATTTTATATCGTGTCCAAAGGGGCGTATTCAAGCATTGGCTATTCAGCTACCTCCAGTGGCTGAATAACAAAAGATGCAACGCTATTTTCTCAAATACTGCCCGAATAGCGACTTCTGCTCTTAGTTTATTATCTATACCAAGGAAACTACTTACCAAAACCATCTTAAACGGAGTTAAAGATATAGCTGACAACAAACTCGGGAGGAAACTATATAAAAACCCTTACAAGATCAATACGGTGGTAAAGCAGATATGCCTACTGTCGACAATAATATTTCTAATGCTATTGGATGAAGTGATGAGAAATGTAATAAAGAAGCCTAGAAGCCAACAATGGGGATGGAAAGACCAAAAGACATCTATTTCGTTGACGATTTATGTCTTATGGTCCAGAAATTAGCAGATATGAGAGAAACAATGTAATAGTTAACACTGAAGAAAAAAGAATAGGCTTGAGGCTAAATAAAAACAAAAACAAGAAGATGAGAATAAACGGCGCAAACGAAGAAGAGTCAAGACTTAACGATCGAATTATAGTGTAATACTCTCTTCTTAGCTGGTAATTTTTCAATTAACTTTCTGCATTTATGTGATACAACTGATACTTCGTTATTAGATTCGAGTGAATATATTCAGAACACGTTAGAAAAATTCAGTATAGTACATGTCAAGTAAATTTAAGTACAGAACGTATTTACAAGGTAAATTAATAATGAAATAAATTCGGATTGTTGGATGCACGTCGAGCGTCTGTGGGGTCGTCAACCAATGCAGCAATCAAGCGTAGTCGATACTCTGGTCGAAGAGCCTCTAACTCGACGCTGTCTCGTAGCGGCAATTTCTGTAATTAAATTATTAAATGGCGTTGCCGGTCGGTTTATTTATATTTATGGGCGACCATGTGCAGTAATTAGAGGGAAGAGACCCTTAACGGTTTTCCCCCAGGTGTGGAGCGTATAATACAGGTATCAGACTGCCTTTGGACGCAGCTAGGACGGGCCCGTGAGCGACGTACTATGCAAAATTTTACAGAAATTCTGCAGGTCGAATTCTCGGGGTTATGCGATGTGCTATAATTTCGTCTGGAGGTGTCTTAGAAACTTTCTATTTGCTGAGTGGACAGTCTTCACCACGTAAGTCAATCTCAACCACATAAGTTCATCTTTTACTTACTTACTGCGATTATTATAACCAAACACCCATTTTTGCTTGAATAAGGGCTGCTTGCGTTGGACTTTTAACTCGTGATTGAGGTCGGACCTAGAGGTTTGCGGCGGCTGATAGAATTTGGGACAAGCTGGTAGGTGCTTACTCGGTGTAGGGAACAGTAGAGTCGTTCTAGGGAGGGTGGAGTTGTATTAAGCTTCGGTTTTGTCACAGAGAGCAGCCCGACGATGGAAAGAGCTTCTGAAGGTCTAAATGCAGGGAATTTCATCTTCGAGAGCGGTTGGTTTCTTCAGGAAAGACTGTGGACCTAGAAGTTGCGGACAGATGACGAATTACTTGGTCGGATCAAGCGAGACTGGTTGGCGGCGTTGGACTGGAAGAGCTCGACTCAGGTCTGCTCTGGCTGCAGGCTGCGGGTTTAAGCCTTCTTTTATGGGCTTAGGGCTAGTTGCTGGTCGCTGGCCTGTGCCTGGATCTGGCTGGATATCATTTTTTATACCCTCTACCAGTATCATCTCCTGGAGGAGATTTTGGTGAGGGTGCGTCGAAGTTGCTTGTAGCAACTCGCCGCATACTGGAGGTCAGGCGTCAATTGTGACTTAAGTTGGCTATATTAAAATTGTGTTATTTATTACTTTTAAATTCAATTTGTGCAGGAGCAAATGTTTCCATGTAGGGAGTTGAACAGGTGCAATGCCTGATCAGTCTAATTTCGAAAGAAGGTGGGGCATATGAAGATGTACAATAAAGAATAAGGAAATCAAAAATGTAGTTGATCAGTTCAAATAAAAAAGTCAGAATAAGAACAAAACTAAGGAGTTTTGAAGGCTGTGTCAAATCTGCAAACCTTTATAAACAACTGCCCAAGGAAAATACTTAAAATTCACTGGACTAGTGACCGACGAGGAACTGTGGGAAAGATGAGAATAAAAACAAATAGCAAACTTCGTAAAAAAGAAGATACCCTTAGAAGGAACAGCAATAATATTAGTTGACAGGCGTTAAAGTGGAATCCACAAGGAAAAAGCAGACATGACCAAAAATCGCGTGTGATGGAGATCCTTTGTTGAAGCCTAACGCCTTCCATATGAATTAAAGAAAATAAGTCCATCAAATTATATAATAGTACAAGACAAGGCACATCCCTTGTGGTTGGTTAAAATAAATGTTTGCGACAATACCAAGAAAATTTAAGGAAATCAGGTATAATGGCTAGGTAGTAGCCTACCCTTGGTTTGATTATAACACCCTTTTCGAAAGTTAAAATTAAGTTGATCAGTTTAAAAATTCAAGGCGAATCGGGATCAGTTTGTAATAATAAATTAGAATTCTTTATCCTATGATAGGCAAATCAGCACTCCTCCGAGATAACGTAACTGGAGCTCCAAGTACTCGTTTAAAACTCTCGAATACACCCTATGTGAGCACTTAGTAAAACCGTTTACGTTCTTAGAATTAAAGAAATAAATCAGTTATGTGTAGTAAGTAACACAGTAGTATTTGCAGAGAAGTGAACCAAAAATTAATTACAACACCACGTACAGTCCGTGTGATAAATTACACAGATCGAATAACTAACAATAATTAGTATAACATCGTAAAAATCCAAATACTAGTTTCAGAAGAATCGTGGAAATGAAATGGTAGAAAAACGGTTTCGGGACGTAGCTGTACCACCACGTCAAATGGGTTCGTTTGGACTTGCAAAGGGTACAATTTTATCTTGCAGCCGGCTTGCTTACCGTCCACACAACCTCCTGAACAGAAAAGTCGCGCTATTGTTTGTCGGATCTCGGCGGGTAAAAGCTGCTATTTTCGAATGAACAGAATGTCAAAGTAATGGCGCGTAATTCAAATTGGTTCAGAAAAGAGTGTAGCACTGAGCGTCTTAATAAATTTTGAAGCCTTTGAAATGTGGCGTGCAAATTAATTGTTAGCGCCAACAGTAGTTTACTATAAATTCTTTAAATACTCAAATATTGCAACGCTACGAGAGTATATTTGACGGACCTCCAGCTAGAAATCAGTGGAGATGGCGTGTAGTTTTTTAAATGAGGTAATTACCACATAACATGAGCGCCAACAAGTTTTTCAATTACAAAAAATATACTCAGATAGGTGAAGAACTTATGAACTCAGATTAATCGTAGCAGTCAATAACACAATATCTGAAGTACAGAAGGTAGCAGTAGCGAAATCAGATACTGAATGATATAAGCATGTGCATTAGATTTATTAAACAACGCTGCATATAACCAGTATAGAAATATTATAATTTTTGATTATGCGTTACTTACTCGAAACGGGCACATAGCAGTGAGTAGTACGATACCAATGCATAATTTAATATTTAACCATTAAAATGTACAATGACATATTAAAATACAGCTACAGCTTATTTTACCGGGCTTGCGGTAGCAATATCATTAGCACATATTATTAGGTTGCACTATTTAACTGAGAGCCTTGGGCTTTTGTCGGAGGTGTGACATATGGCCCCCAAACGTATTCAAAACTGCAGTTGCAAAATGGCTCCCAAAAGGCTCAAAACTGTGGCTACAGAAGGTCACGACAGCAAACATTAATCACAGAAATTTCCAAAACCCCTCTTGGCGTTTGTAGTGGAATTCTTTAGCAACCGGAATCGTTGGTGGTTTGCGCCCAGCAAGAGACGCTAAAGAAACTACCTGAAAAAAATCAGCTCACTGCGACTACGTTATCACAATTAAAATTAAAGAAATTGCACTCACCCTGTAACTACAGGCGATTAGCCAAAACGGCCAGAAGTCCTATAATGATAGACTGTCTCACGAACGCCAACTAAAATGTCCATACAGTGTCCAAGGATCAAAACCGCATACCAGTGAAGTTGCCACAAATAATATTGTAAACTTTTACACAAATCACAGAATTCTGCCTAAAAAACGCTACATTTTTCCAGACAAAAACAAACAGAAACCAAAAGGCTTTATTATAAACAGCAGCTCCGTTTTCCGGTAAAACAGATCATAACCCAATCGCTAACGCTGCGTTTACACAACGACCGTGTTCCAAAAAAGCAGCTTTTACGCATTGAGAAAATTCTAAGTTGATGATTAAAACGACAGAAATCGTTCGAACAGTATTAATAAGCAAATTTTAATACTGCCAATATATGAGACAAGGTGTGAAACATTTTACATCTCATTGAACAAGGAAGCACGAGGGCTTGGAAGATAGTGATCTTCTCGGTTGAAAAACAATGATAATAAGAGCTGATATGGTGACTGGCAATGAAAAAAATGGAAACTAATATTTGCGAATAACGGTGCAACATTCTATTGTAAATTTAAGTGGAAAGTTTTTAATGGTGTGTGCTAAGGGTCAACTATTAGATTATTATTTTTTCTTCGTAAATATCGGAAGCTTATGCGTAAAGTATCTCTTTAAATGTTATACTAATATGAGCACCGTAATATATCTTAAATCCAGGTAACAGAAAAATATATTGTATATCACGTTCTTATGCAATGTTTCGTTAAATTGGTTCAGAAAAGAGTGTAGCACTGAGCGTCTTGATAAATTTTGAAGCCTTTGAAATGTGGCGTGCAAATTAATTGTTAGCGCCAACAGTAGTTTACTATAGATTCTTTAAATACTCAAATATTGCAACGCTACGAGAGTATATTTGACGGACCTCCAGCTAGAAATCAGTGGAAATGGCGTGTAGTTTTTTAAATGAGGTAATTACCACATAACATGAGCGCCAACAAGTTTTTCAATTACAACAAATATACTCAGATAGGTGAAGAACTTATGAACTCAGATTAATCGTAGCAGTCAATAACACAATATCTGAAGTACAGAAGGTAGCAGTAGCGAAATCAGATACTGAATGATATAAGCATGTGCATTAGATTTATTAAACAACGCTGCATATAACCAGTATAGAAATATTATAATTTTTGATTATGCGTTACTTACTCGAAACGGGCACATAGCAGTGAGTAGTACGATACCAATGCATAATTTAATATTTAACCATTAAAATGTACAATGACATATTAAAATACAGCTACAGCTTATTTTACCGGGCTTGCGGTAGCACTATCATTAACACAAATTATTAGGTTGCACTATTTAACTGAGAGCCTTGGGCTTTTGTCGGAGGTGTGACATATGGCCCCCAAACGGATTCAAAACTGCAGTTGCAAAATGGCTCCCAAAAGGCTCAAAACTGTGGCTACAGAAGGTCACGACAGCAAACATTAATCACAGAAATTTTCAAAACCCCTGGTGGCGTTTGTAGTGGAATTCTTTAGCAACCGGAATCGTTGGTGGTTTGCGCCCAGCAAGAGACGCTAAAGAAACTACCTGAAAAAAATCAGCTCACTGCGACTACGTTATCACAATTAAAATTAAAGAAATTGCACTCACCCTGTAACTACAGGCGATTAGTCAAAACGGCCAGAAGTCCTATAATGATAAACTGTCTCACGAACGCCAACTAAAATGTCCATACAGTGTCCAAGGATCAAAACCGCATACCAGTGAAGTTTCCACAAATAATATTGTAAACTTGTATCACAAATCATAGAATTCTTCCGAAAAAACGCTACATTTTTCCAGGCAAAAACAAACAGAAACCAAAAGGATTTATTATAAACAGCAGGTCCGTTTTCCGTTAAAACAGATCATAACCCAATCGCTAACGCTGCGTTTACACAACGACGGTGTTCCAAAAAAGCAGCTTTTACGCATTGAAAAAATTCTAAGTTGATGATTAAAAAGACAGAAATCGTTCGAACAGTATTAATAAGCAAATTTTAATACTGCCAATATATGAGACAAGGTGTGAAACATTTTACATCTCATTGAATAAGGAAGTACGAGGGCTTGGAAGATAGTGAACTTCTCGGTTGAAAAACAATGATAATAAGAGCTGATATGGTGACTGGCGATGAAAAAAATAGAAACTAATATTTGCGAATAACGGTGCAACATTCTATTGTAAATTTAAGTGGAAAGTTTTTAATGGTGTGTGCTAAGGGTCAACTATTAGATTATTATTTTTTCTTCGTAAATATTGGAAGCCTATGCGTAAAGTATCTCTTTAAATGTTATACTAATATGAGCATCGTAATTTATCTTAAAGCCAGGTAACAGAAAAATATATTGTATATCACGTTCTTATGCAGTGTTTCGTTAAATTATTCGGTTTACTACATTTTCTAAAACATTGGTTTCTATAAGTATTATTAACTGCAAATAGTAGCTAAATAATTTAATATTTAACAACCGGAGTGCACAAAATAGAATATATAAACCTTCTCAAGGCACTCTTTTTCCAGTTTCTGAATACAAAATAAAAAAAGCTTTAGTAAATAGGAAAAGCCATGTTAACACATCGCAGTTAATAAATCCCTGGAGAAGCAAGAAATATGGGGAAGACGGTGCCTAGAAACTTCATGTAATGGGAACAAAAATAATTTATAGGCCAACAGGCTGGATGATGCAGCAAAATACTGAAAAGTTGAGATATATCAAGGGCTAGAATAACTTAGAGCTAAAATCGCCAAGAGCTCGGGAAAGCGTTAGTGTTCAAGAGCTAAAATGATCCACGAGAATAAAAAAGTTGTGAAATACTAATGCAACCGGCCGACGATTTTTTTAGTGAAAGTGCGCTGTTGGAATGTCGACAGGGTCGGAAAACGTTCAAGAACTTCCGGTTTCGGTCACGTCAATGTCAAAACCCGCTGGATAAGCATTTTCAGCTTGAGCGATGCTTTGTGTCCGAGTAGTTGAAAAGCAGCTGACTTCGGTAAATTATTGAGGTAGCTATAAATGTTACTTGAAGTTATTAATCTCAAATTTGTCTTGATATTGGAAATACAACTAGCAGTATCTTTTTTTTTGCTTATAGTGTATAATGTGTTTAATAACGCTGCAGTTATGTTTATTTAAATGTGTCTACAACTGTTAGAAGCGCGTAGAGAATTCGGGGTAATTATTTCCCCATTCCCGTTTCACTACGCGCTTTTTAAATTAAACCGGCCTAAACTCACAGTTTAACTGCACGGCAGGAAAGTGTAATTGCGGAATGAACGCTGTACTTTACTGCTGCTAAAAGTGGTCACCACTTCACTTTTAACCTTTGCAACAGAACCGTAAAATTTAGAACTAAAACTTATAATAAACCAAACATGTGGAAACGAAAATATTTTAGTAAACTATACAATTATTTGCTTTCTTTAATACTTACTATTGAAGGCAGGCACTGGTTTCAAAATAGCGAGCACAGCCCAATCAATAACCTAAGCAAAAGTAACTTTTTGTGGAGGGCCCTTCCACAATCTTACTCTTAAAAAAACAAAAAAGTTATGGATAAATCCGAATACAAAAGTAAGGCATATACTGCAAGTTCTAGTACCAATACTTATTATAACAAATAATTTATTGAAAAAATAGCATACGATGATTATGCAAGCGGAAAATAACTTGACTAAATAAGAGCGTTCGAAATTGATTCGGTGAAGTAGAAAAGCCCCAATTGAAAATGTATCACCTAGTGTGCCATGAAATTATTTGCGGGTTCTGCCGCACGATTAGGCCTCACCGAACAGACGCAATTATAGATATGGTACTGTCTATCGCATACGAAAGCAAGCTATTCGTTCATGCAATGGACAGCGCGCCTGTATGAGGGAAACCGCCGTCTGCTATATAAAGTAGAGCATAAATTAAAAAAAAAAACACAAAGCAAATTAAATTACTTAGAAAACTGTAATGAGTAATTTAAAATCTACAATAAGTAACCTGCATAACGATCACTCAAGCTATGCAGTTTTAATTGAACCGGGGGCGCCAATGTGATGGCTGGGACGCCGGGTACATAAAAGGTTAAAAAACTCTGACCTACGCTGCTGACTGCTTGCGTCGAACGACAGAGGGCGTCAGGTGGAATAAATCCATATTACTAGGTGGTATTGCTTTCCCAGGTTTTCAACAGATGTGTGCAGTTGCACCGCGCGTGCACCTCGCTACTGCAATTTTCAAAAGTATCCAGCCATTTCAAATACGCTGCCCAGAGAATGCAGAAAACAAACTACGTGGATTCCGAGATCGCTCAGAGAGAGTGCGTTTTACTCTTTCCGACTAACAAAGACATCAGGCAGTAAGCTCTGCGCGATGACGCTATCACCAATATGCAACCCGAGTCTAAAATCACACAGCTGCAGGAGGCCTGTTTGGAACAACAGAGCGAAAGTGTCACACTCGGTCCGAATTCCAAAGTCGCCATTTGTCAGTCAAGGAATTCCATACCGGATTGACGAAACCCGCTAGGAAGCCAGCAATAAACCCGAATTCCGAGGGTCCAACTTTCTACTTGGTGGGCAATGGGTCATTGTACGCCCAAATAGTGCGAGGCTTGCTTTCAGTAGTCATAGATAATAAACCAACCTTGCACCTTGTGGAAACAAGGATATATAACCAAACGAGAAGAATTGCTTATACAGTCTGCTTATTTTAAGCATTCTGAAGGAACTTAGTCAGATTCCAGTTCATCGACTCGGTAAAGCATTCTTTATGTTAATGTGTTTTCACTATATTGCAGTCTTTTAAAGCTTCGATATACCATACCGAAAAGTAAATAAGTATATCAATTTTAACTAATGAATTAAAAGATTTGATTAATATGTGCTCACTGTGTGTTGCTTATGTGGAATCTTGCTTACAAAAATGTAGTAGGTGAGGTTACAACTTCATACTATAGCAACAAGTGTATATGTTTAGTTGCCTAATTCTTGTATATTCAGTTTGTGTTGATTTCTGCCGATAAAAACAATTAGGTATACTTTATTTATTAAAAATATATTATTACGTTTTTATTTAAAAAAGTGTCTTTTCAGTGTTGAATCCCAAACTTTATATCTATAGACAAGGATTTTTATATTTTACAAATTGGTAATACTTCGAAGACGTAAATACCTTTTGAGATGTTTTGTTGGACTTTTTCCACTGTCTCAGGTGTTTACCAGACGAAGTTTCAGGAGTTTTTGGTCTATTCCCGTCCTCAGGTGCATGGAGAATTCCTGGTTACTCCTGAAAAGGACTGACTTTTGTACGTTTTTTTTACATACACTCGTGCTTACCCCGGGGTTTGAACCCCAGACCGCTAATCACTGTGATCACGAGTCTGTCACTCTTATCACTAAGATACCAGCGCTGCTATATATTTTAGCCGCTGTGTGCTCAGTAGACTATTTTTGTAATTCTCTGCGCAGTAGTGGCATCCAAATGGCCTTCATTTCTGCCCTAGCCTGGCTAATTGGTTCTTCTATCAGCGCTATGTATGTATGTAACTTCTTTCAACTTCCTAAGGAACCTGTTTTCTTCTTTAGCTACTATTGATGCGTTATACCATTGTATGTGGTGGTCTTTGTTCCAAACGTGTCTAGGACAACTCGGCGCCGCCATATCAGCGCCGCCACTACGGTTCCGGCATCTCGGCGCGGGATCAGCTCAGCGTCGGGACAACTCGGCGCGCAGTCATCTCGGCACCATCCAATTCGGCGCAGGGCCATCTCGGCGCCGAATTCAAATTCGCAAACTACAGTGTGCACTACGTAAGAAAATCATTATAAACAAATAATAAAACCAGCAAAAAAAGGACGTATTGGGAATTGGATGCCAGGATTTTGAGGTTAGTTTAAACTTACAACAGGAATGACTGCATAACTTGTTTACGTGGTATTTCTCACACACACAATTGTGAATTACAGTAATATGTATTATTATTTTATGCGTAATTAAGTTTATAATTTTAAATTTATCTGTATTATACATTTGACATATAGTTTTTAATAAAATTCTAATATTTATTTTTTTTTAATTTATTAGTCAGACCTTATAAGTTTGTAACTTGATCTGCAGTAATAAAATAAATAAGGTGTGTGTATATTATAATCCTTTTTTCTAAGCAAATACAATTAATTCACAAAAAGCAAATACATACCAACTTTTCCAGTGATATCCAAGAAGCTGACATCAAATCGAAATTCTCTAATTTAGAGTTTCTCGGAAAATCAAACACTGGCGACCAGAGGTGGTTGAAAAGTGATTACAAATAGGCCAAACAAAGGTTGTCACGTGACTTCCGTTAGCAGTAAAATTCTACATTTTTTAAAAATAATTACGAATAATCCATTTACTATCCAAGAGAGACACATTTTACGAAAAAGTTGTTTTCTGACCTTGAGATTGTTCAGTCAGTTAAAACTAACACAACACAACAAATATTGCTTAATTTCCGAAAAATAGCACTTTTTGGGCATACAATTTCGAAAAACGCCAGTTTCTATGTAAAAATCACTCAATATATCTAATGCCGGCTAAATAGATTTCCAGACAAGCACAAATTATTACAATAAAAAGATTTAAAAAAATATATATAAAAATTAAGTAACAAACGACTTCCGGGGTTGGACCGTGTCATGATTGAGATCGAAGAACTCAAGAACTCTGACGTGGTTCACACGTTGAGTTACCGTGCTCTTCTATCCCTTCCCTTGCAAAAAGTTTCGCCTCTGGCGTGGTTAACACGTTGAGTTACCGTGCTGTTTTGCTTTTTCCTCCTGATGAAGCCCCTTACGGAAGTGAGCGAAACGTTGAGTTCTTCAATCTCAATCAGGACACGGTCCAATCCCGGAAGTCGTTTGTTACTTAATGACAATGGCCGTGAAAGCCTCAGAAATCAAACAAATATAAAAATGTTTCCTATTTGATGCCGACTTTTTTGTGGTCGCTGTATATTTTTCTAATCCAATTCTGCGCCGAGATGGCCCTGCGCCGAATCGGCTGGCGCCGAGATGACTGCGCGCCGAGTTGTCCCTTCATCGAGCTGGCTCCGCGCCGAGATAGCGGTGCCGAAGTGGCGATGCCGAGACGGCGGCGCCGAGATTTCCGGTTTTGGTTCCAAACGTGGTCTGCGATCTTGGATTTGATGGTTTTGCCTTTTCTAATATCCTTGCGATGTTCCGATAGTCTAACTCGTAGGGGTTGTTTGTGTTTTTCCTATGTATTTTTTTCTACACTCCCACGGTACGCTGTAGATTCAGTTCTTTGAATTCTGGTCTTCGTTCTGAGGCTTGGTATGCGTCATCATGCTTCTCAGACTTGTTGTGGACTTGAAGACAGTTTTTATGTTGAATCTATGTCCGATTCTTCTTAGTTTGTCGGTGTTGTACTTCTATCCATCTCTTCTAATGTTTGGCTCAGAGTTCTTTTTGGGTAGCCATTAGCTTGCAGCGTTTCTATCCAATTTCCCGTTTAAGATCTTCCTCAGAGCGTATGGTCTTGGCTCGGCTATATAGGCATCTTGCTACGCCACGTTTCACGCTATTGTGGTGGTTAAACTCCTAGTGTAGGTATCTTCCCGTATGGGTTGGTTTTCGATATACTTTCGTACTGACAGAAGAACTAATTAGCCAGGCTAGCGCAGAAATAAAGTCCAAGCTGGTGGCGGGTTCAAACCCCGGGGTAGGCACCAGTCTGCAAGCAAGTTTAACTTGTAAATTCCCATCGCCTGCCTGGAATGGAATTTTATTAATCTCTTAGCGTAGGTCACATGCTATTATGTAGTAATAACTGAGTGAATTTCTGTCATAAATTAGGGATTTATTGCTCCTTTTTTAAATAGTTGTAATTTTTGTATATCCTATATAGTTAAAATAGCGGTTCATTGTTCTTTTTTTAAATATAGTGTTAATTTAACTTGTTTTTATTTATTGAAATCGAAATAAAATCAAATATGCATTGTTCTGAAAAATCAATTTTTATTTTTTACCTATTTTCTTCTATACAGGGTGTAGAAATGCTTTACGCACCATAGGGATTTCAATGGTAATTTCTTCATATAAAAATATTTGCTTCCCTAATTATTTTAGAGCAAACTTGTATGGAAGTTTTTTGTAGAGAAAAAAATTCTGTATCCATTTATGCCAGAATTTGTCATTTTACATTTCGGAAAACCGAAAATTTAAAGAAATAAAATTACCATTTTTAGACAAATCAGTGGTGCCTTAAAATTGCTGAAGCATCTCAAAGCATCAACAAATTATTTTGCTGTTTATTTGTTTGCATCTGTCAAATGTAACGGCAACCATGGCACTTATTGCACCTGATCTGCTTCCAGCATACCACCACTTGATAATTCTAGTTTCTTTCATTATTAGGTTTTCTGACGTAAAATGACAAAAATGTTGGCATAAATGGATGCAGAATTGTTTGCTCTACAAAAAACCTAAGTACAAGTTTGCTCTAAAATAATTAGGGAAGCAAATATTGTCATATGAAAAAATTACCGTTGAAAACCCTATGGTGGGTAAAACATGTCTACACCCTGTATATCTACATAGTACCATTCCATAGTAGGCAGTCCCTACTAAACTATTAATTTAGCCTTACTGTTTAATCTACAAAAATCAGTTGCCCCCTTGGAAGTCTCCGGATGCGCTTATGGTGGAACATATTATTGCAGATGTGGTGAATAATTCTTCCCATTCGTAATTAGTGCAACATCTTCTCTAGGTGCTTTGTGTGTTTCGTAGTTCATAATATATTCTTTGGTTGCCTCTGATGTTTCTTTTTTATCGTTGTTGCTTTCTTGAAGTAATTCCTCGAAGTAATCTTTCCAGTTTTGAAGTACTCCTCCTTGCCCGGTCTAGGACATTTGGGCGCGGCCGTTTGGGCGCGGCCGTCTGGGCGCGGCCGTTTGGGCGCGGGGACACTTGGGCGCGAGACACTTGGGCGCGAGACACTTGGGCGCAAGAAAGGGTCAAGATTGGGATTCAGGAACACATTAAGTGTGAATAATTTCAATTTGGAATAAATAAACAAACATTTATTAAATCATTATTTATCCTGAGAAGTTAATGTAATTAATCAAACAATATTAAAAGAATAATCCAATTATTTATTGAAACCGTTATGAGATTAATTTTAAATAAGGTGGTAGTATGTACCTATATTAGATAAATTTTTCAATAAATCCGAATAAAAATAAAGAAGGTAGAATATTAGATTAGTTTTGAAATAATTCTGAATACATAAAAAAGGCAGTACCTATGTTAGATATGAAGTAATAATTCTGAATTGAAATAAATATGGAAATAGATTATATATAGGTGTTGAAAATAATTTTAAATAAAAATTCATTTATTGTGCTGGTAAATGAATAATGCTATGCTATATTTAATCGATTGATGGTTCTAATGTTTAATATTTTTCTAATATGTGTTCTGTTTTCACCGAAACTAGTCGGCTTCGAGTTTTGTTTATAGTGATAATACTTAACAATAAACCTTAAATTTTAAAATAATTAATTATTTTCGTTATGTTATGAACCGACTAACTGAAGATAAAAGCAGAAATAAGAATAATAGTAAATAATCATATAAAAAGATTAATTTTAATAATCAAAATATATTTTTGACATTTTTACCATCATAATACATATTATTCTTAAAGTAAATATATACAATTTTTTAAAATATAAACAAGAAGCATCCACGCATTTATTTCATAATTGTACGAAATGCCTCTTAAAAATTCTAGAATGTCCCTATTGTTTACGCCGTCTACATGATTATATTGATTATTATAATCTTTAACCAAATTTTTTATTTTCTATCAGACTGGATAAATTTTTGTTTTTTTTCAGTGGGCTCATTTCCCGCAAGTAACTGTTCATAAGCAACATCTCTCCTTCGTTGAATAGTTTTCAGGCTGTCGACGAATCTCCAAATGGTTGGATGGTTCATCAATAGCTCTGTTTGTACCCAATCTCTATTCATTTATTCTTTGTTACTTATTATTTTAATGTAATAAATCTCCGCAAAAGATTTGCTAGTATTTACCGGAAAGTTAAAATTTTTAACTTGCTTTAATAATATTCTAATTTTTGACAATTAATATTTCTATACTAAATTTTTGCCGCCCGCCACCTCCTTGGACGTGCTTTAGGTAATTTTCGATATTTAAAATAAATTTTCAGACCTATGAATAGTAAAGCTAGCTAATACTAATATACGTTAATTAGTTTCCTCGCGCCCAAATGTCTCGCGCCCAAGTGTCTCTGCGCCCAAGTGTCTTCGCGCCCAAACTGCCGCGCCCGAACGGCCGCGCCCAAACGGCCGCGCCCAATTGTCCGGCTCCGTCCTTGCCTGTTATTAATTGATAATTTTTGTTTCACCTACATTTTTCCTCACTTGGAACGTTTTGTGCATGTTCACTTTTTAATAAAAGGTTTGCACATGATGGTTCTATATTCTAGTCCTATTTTCTACATCTTCTCGTTTTCCTATGATTTTTTATTTTTTCTTCTCACATTTTGTGAGTGTCTGCCAGTAGTACATTCTATTCACTTTGTGTGTAATTTTGGGAAGATAAGATAGTCACTTGAAGACACGTCTGGGGAATACAGTGATTATTTCAAACAGTAGCCATAGAAATAATGTTGCTGTCAACGAAAGCACTCTTGAAAGAGTGCGTTTTTTCAGCTTACAGTGCATTTTATACAGCAGAATACCAAAGGATTTGCCGGTAGCCAGACATTTTCCTAGTACTACATGGGATTTTGCTCCAAAGCCATTGACGTAGATATCATTCTTCTAAAGTTGCTAATATTGCAACAAACTTATTTGAGTAATTGTTAAAATATTCAAGTCGTTTTGAGGATGCTTACGATGAGGAATCCACATTTTTGCAAATCATTTTGTTCAAAGTCTTTGTAATAGTTTTTAAATATCAGAGCAGATACTCATAGATCAAATTTATCCAACTCTTGTGCTGCGTCTATTGCGAGACCAGAGTTTTATATAAGGACTTATTGTTCGAAAATTGTTCGTGTATTTAGTTACTCAAAAAATAAACAAAATTGATATATCTGTTGAAACCTTCTGTATTAGAAGCATCGATTGATGAGCTTCCAAACTAGAAGCAGTAGCATATTATTTGTTGCCTTACTTATAATCGAACAGATTGCTGTGGTATTACATTATCCAAAATAAGGCAGTTCGGTTCATTCAATTTCCCCAAATTGCTTGATAAGTGGTAATTAAATTGAATTATATTTATTCCTTTTATGTTGGAACAATGAATCCAATACATATCGTTCAATGTTGTTAAAATAACGGCTTTAGACTTTTGATTGCGCAATTTTAAGCGATTGGTGAAGGTTGTTTGTAAATTATTTGAAAACTAATTATGATCTAAAATAAATCCAGTGAAATGTTGCACAACATGAAACTATGGCGATAAACGATTCTATACCTGAGACGTCATGCGGCATAGAGGCTTCCTTCGAAAGTATCATCATATCCTGAATTAATCAAATATTACAGCAAACTCACAAAACCATGACACAAAATGCGAACCTGATTCCCGACGATTGGAGCGGATGCATTCAATTCTGCAATAGATCAAAAGAGGATACAGAAGAATACCAATCGTAAGTCAAAGCAGCAGTTTTTAAGAATTAAAATGGTTTTAATAAATTATTCGAAACTGCAATGCCTTCGAAACTTGTCAAACATGTTGGAATTCTGAAAACATTTTCTGTTTCATTTCGTGAAAAAGTTACAACAGTAACAAATGCGACGAGCCCATTAATTAAAAAAGTGTCTAACTAGGAAAAGTTTTAATTTATATATGGAGCAGCCACCATAAATAAAACTTTGTTAGTTATTTTCGTCGGCTTGTTGCACGTCGAATCTGTTCAGGTCAAAATAGACAGCGCAGCAAGATTTAATACAATTAATAACGTTTCTAAAAAATTTTTAACAACAAATTAAATAATTTTAGGTTGCTACGGGAACATTGAACTTCCAACCAAATGCAGTTTATGCTGAACTAGAGCGAGAGAACGAACAAAGACAATTATGCGAAATTATAGACTGGGTAATTAGTAGTGTTGTTGGTCACAAAGTCCTTGGTGATTTCAGCGCCCCTGAACTACCTTTTCGTTGTTTTTATAATCTAGGCTACAAATTAGAGGGTGATTCAAGGACATTATCCCCGTTTTAGCGCAGTGGCCTTCAGGATTTTAATAACTCCTTAAATTTATTTTACAAACTAATTTCTAATTACCGAGCGTTCCAGAATGCGGTTGCTTAAGTAAACGAAGATGATTTAGCTGTGGAAAATTAGCCCTGCGTTTTCTAACGCAAACTGATGCAGTCATTCCCAACAAAGACGAGTGGCATTAATTGAGGCAACTTATTGTTTCCAGCACAATTGTCTACATTAGCGCCTCCGTCATCATGCGGACTTTAGAACACGGAGCTCTTTCGCACGAACGCCTTCTTTATATCCTCCCAGCTTTATTTCTTGGGCAAATAATGCCTGTATCTTGTGCTTCAGCGAAATGTTCCATTAATTTGATTTTTCTTACAGAGGTGAAGACGACCCAGCCAGAGCAAACACCGGCTTCCAAAATTGCGGTAAGTCTCTGATTTTAATTTCATTTATCGTCTTTCGCACTCCCATGCGAGGATATTCCCCTAACTTTTCACAAGCTTGCAACTTCGGTAAGGCTAGGTGGGGCAGACAATAATTAATTCCTATAATATTTTGGACGTTTAAATACACTCAGATTAGGCGAGCTGAGAAAATTGTGCGATAATGCTGCTATAAAATACCCATAATTGATATTTTCGATATGTTAAATATAATTGTGGGCACATAGATTCAAAGTTCGGCGCTAAGTATTTTTTCCTGGATTTAAGTTGGTCCTCATGCTTAAATGTTGTAGGCTGGCAAATTACCCAGAAATTTCATAACACACACAATATACACTGAAAACATGGTACCTAAATGCAAAATGTTTAATAAATATTTACGAATTAAAAATGTTTATAATGAAGAAAAAATAAATACACAATTTTTCTTTTGAAAAGTGAGTGCTTTAATATTTAAGGTATAAGTATTTTAAGCGCTGTTATAAGTGTTTATGGAATTATTTATTATGTTGCTCTGACTATGTTTAACTTTTATTGAAAAATTAATTGCACAAACGAAAATTATTTTACGAGCATACTTGTAGTCCGATACGTATATTTCAAGGTAAACGACAATTACCAACATTAGCAACACAATAAGTTTGAAAAATCCCTACATAAGAACAATAAAAACAATACGTTGTCGCTTTAGCTTTCCTAATTGATTTAGAGATTTTTAAAACAGTATAATTCAACAGTGCTTTGTATTTGTTATGCACGTCTTACAACGTTGTAATTTAAATAAAAAATGCTGATACTATATTTAACATATATTATGCTTCGAATAAAACATTAATGATTGTGCATCATCCCCTACATTCCTATCATTTTCATAACATTGATCTGCTAGATCTACCGCCTTTAATAAAAGGCGATTACAACTCAGACTAGCTCAAACTTTTGGAGATTTGTTGTCATGGGTAAGGATCAAGCGATGATTCTTACAGTGAATAATTGAATAAAAATAAAGCATTTTACAAATGGGCGCCAGTCGTCAACCACTACAACAAAATCGGTCTAATTCGCAGTCTCGATAAATCTGACTTACCGTATATGGCCTCTAGCTTATACTAACTCATACACAAACAAAAACGAACTGGTATCGGTAGGACAAATAAAACATATAGCAGTATCATGAAGCAATAAAGAGGCTTTAATTACTGTTTAAATAGGGTTATATAAATACAAGAAATGAAAATAAATAGCGTCCTTGGTGCATAAACAATAAACCGGGCTCATCAATGCAAAGAAGTCTGAGGCTCAATGGTAACATTTGTTTAAAATGGGTACACATGTGTTAGACTGGGTTGCAAAATTTATAACGACCCAACAAGTTACATGTTATTATATATATGTACACAGAAACTACGTTAAGCAAAACAAAATTAAACAAAGTTAAATAGTGAGAAAATGATTAAAATTTCAATCAGCAGTAAAATGTGCGTTTCAAATAGCAAGCAGGCACGGTTTAAATATAATTTAATAGGGTGAAGCCCAGTAGCAAAAACCGAACAGTGAAAAAGTTATCCTAATTGATAAACAGCCTGTGGGGCTTGCAAAAAACTAGTCTTTGACTTAAACCGCGATGCTTGTCCGTCTGTCTGTTTCTGATATAGAACAAGCGCAACATGGATACACATATGCAATAACGCGTCAGACAAATATTGATTATTTCGCTGGCCACGTTAAGCACTAAGTAAAATTTACCTTCGCACTATTCTTACCCACAACTTACAATTAAATATGAAATGTTATGGAATAGAGCTAATGCCTTAACGCTCTCTGAGATTCCGGAAAACCTTCACCCGGATACATTGTCGAGAAGGAAAACAAAACGCTCGCTGGAACTGGAAAGGTTGAAACCTTTCAGATGCAAGAAAGCCTTTGGCTTTTGCTAAACAGTTTTCAACTATAAAATGCGGGAGCGGTTCACGTAGCTCATAAAGTTTTTCGGGGAAAATTTCAGCATACTCGAGCCTAGCGAATGTAGCAAAACTGGCTTCGCGTTTCCTAACACCATTCTAGTGAGCTTATAAGGCGAATAGCCTAATTATCAAATTCAATTGAAAGAGAGATAAGCTTACCTTAAGGTTGATAACGGCCCAATGCAGTAAAACATAAAATGTGCACACTACAAGTAAAGGATACGGCGTTTATGATGCTATAGAAGTTACAGTCAGGAAGTAGAATTTGAAAATATTTACAAATACTCATTGCAAGCATCCTTAAATGCTTGTTTGAATCGACATTTTTCCATTTTTACTAGAACAAATAACCGTTCACGTTTGTCAAGACAGATTAGCTAACCTGGTTTATTTAAAAAATTGAATATGAGGAAAGTATATTGAAAGTATAGTGAAGTATATTGAATAAGAGAGACACATCATTTATTCTAATTCGCCGTGTTATAGTTTATGGCGCTCCAACTCTGTATCCCGAATCAGAGACAAGTTGAGCATTGTACCGCCAGATGCTAGCGTACGAAGCACCAGCCTCTACACCGCAAGGTAAATGAGGTTACAGATAATACATACATACAAAAATTTGAGATTTTTAAAAATATTTGCTAAACATATTTTTGTAATAATAAAATGTGTGTAAACAGATATATGTTATTAATGTTACTTAAAGAAATTTGATGCCTTTCAGCAATAAAACTTTCCCGCCACAGCTATAATTCTAGTTTTGCAACAGTGAAAACTGCCGCACACCCGATATGCAGCGGAAATGGCGAGGCTGAAAATAGTGCGACTTTTGCATAACTCCGTTTTATAAGCCACCCTGCAGTAATAAATTTCATTGTAAGCGTATGCATGTAGGACGATATGCGAATCTTTATTTCCCGCAAACACTGCCGATCGATGTCCATAAAATCGCGCGTTGGACGTGCACTTGATCGGAAGTAGATTACGGCGATTATCAACTGGGGAACGATTGCCGTCAATTAGCCTGCATACCTGCAATGGATTTTAGGGGGCTCAGCTTTTAATGGCCTGGCTTTCCGATTACAAAGCTTTTTAAATGAGAAATAGCCTATTCCAATCGCGTTTCCCATTGTAAATGCATTTGCTTATGTCTGCCTATTTTTAACATCCAATGTTTTTAAATGACGATGCTTTGCGCAATAACTTTTATAATTCAAGTTTAAAGGACGCTCAACCGTATACATCTTCCAGGAAGAACAAATTGAAGACGATTCTTGTGTTACATCGAACGTGAGCACGGGCATTTCAATTATAATATATTTTTGACTTTTGTATGCAGTCTATTATATTAGTTACTTCAATTTTTAAGTTGCGAATTTAGTATCAAGCTGGTCACTGAAAACAATGTACATTATAACGTTATGCATTCCTATATATTGTAATGACACCCCACTCTATAATTGGTTATCATAAATAAATAATTAGAGATAATCACCACAAATACAAATAATTATTAGTTTGTTTTCAATAAAGAATTTAAAATGTTTTCAATCTCAGGGCTTATTAAAAATGTATGCTGTGTATTCTTTCCTAGCAAAATAAACGGTTTATTGCTTTTTCTATTTTATTTATTGGCAATCAAAATTAAAAATAAACGCTCCGGCAAAACACGAGAAAAAACTTCTATCAAAGGGTTAGGTATAACAATTACTGTTGAGTATGATTTTTGCACGAGTATGGCAAATACCTGACCTTCCTGCATCTGACAGTTTACCTCTAAATTGATGGCATAAACACAGACGGTTGATCGCACAAAACTAGCATAATTGAATTCAAAATTCTCCAACAAGCCACCAATTTCGCGTCAGTTAAATATGCAATGTAATTAATAATGACGTAGTATAGCTAACCTATTTTGTTTTCGTGACGTAACAGCAAAGGGGCGCGTTATCTGGCAATTGTTTCACTTTCTGCTTTGATACCCAAATCTGACGCCAACAGCAATATCAAGGGACGCTATAGCAATAAAAACCCTCTGCAAGCACCCTGGCCTGGAAAACTCCCTCTGGACCTCGTAACATGTCTATTCTTGATGCTGCCCAAAGCTGAAGGACCCTGTGAACTTTTCTGTTTAATTTTACCTTGAAAGTGGAGCTTTGTTGCTGGTTCACAAAATCAAAGGACGCCACGGCTCCAATTAATCTCTTCTGAGGGCTTTCTGCTACTACTTCCTGCACATAGGGCACAAGGACAATCTCCTCCTCACTTAGCACAAAAAATTCAGCCGGCTGCTAACCCGAAACTCGTTGAGAACTAGCCTCGATGTCGGACCCATTTGGACAAACCTTGCAGAGCAATTCCCTCTTCACTGGGGGGATTCTAACACGATGAAACTTTACACACACACTCTGCGGACTGGTTATTAAATAAAAAACAGCTTTTGGACTCACACAAATATTTTTATATTAAAAAAATACAACTTTATACGAACCACACTTGCACACAGCTATCTTTTATTATGGCTGGGGTTAATAACAACAACAAATGAACATTACCTATCTTAGCAACTAATTACAACTGTTTTGAAGTAAGTTTTGATAGCATGTTTTACTTAGAAAATTACTGTTTTTCGATAATTGTCAATCGCAGCACTTTATAACCTTAAATCTCTGCTTTTTACACTTTAGTTTTAAATAGCACTATTTTTCACGAATTTTATTAGCACTGCACTATTGTTTTTGTTCTAACGTAGGTGGCTTTTTTATGCTCTTTGCATTCTATGCTTTATTACACCGCTTTCGTAATCTTTTTGCTGCGTTTGCCCTCCAGCTGGACTCGTAATTTAAACGCTGTCGCTTCATATAACTTTCGTAGCGCTTCAAACATTTCTGTATTAATGGAAATTTACATTCTTGTCTTGATTTTATAATTTTAACTCTGTCAGTCCACATAAATTAAGAGGATTTGCTCTAACTATTACATTTGATGAAAATTAAGTTCAACCTAACCCTTTCGATACTGTCTAATCTAATGCTAACCTCTATCAATCCAATTATAGTTACTGCTAATCGTATCTTGTGCATTTATTAGAGTATAATACTGACTTTAATGTTGCAATAAACAAAATATAAATTCTGGGCTTATTTCAATTTTTCTTTCATTTTCGTGTCTTAGTTATGCAACCAGAATTGGTGTGAGCATTAAACCATTGCAATATGTACATTACTTGTCCAGTGTACACTGTTTTTCTCTAGTGTGCGGCCTTACGGTTTGGATTTTTTGTCACCGACATTTTTCCACTGTGAACTCCAATTGTTTTAAACTTTAGTGTCCCCATCTTTCGTTAGAGTGCATATTGAGTGTATTGGCAACAATTTATTTTACCATGAATCAAAATCGATTAAGTCGAGTACTCTCCGAATATGTATTCGGAGAGTACTCGACGGTACTCGACGTCCCGAGTACAAATATGGGAAAGAAAAAATTAAACAAAAATTTAAAAGTTCTGAACTTTTTAACATTTTGAAATCATTTGGATTGTAATTGTGATACCTTTTCCTTATTTTCTATAGATGGCGTTTCCACTATAGAGAAAACTTAGAGAAGACTTAATATGTCTGGTTAAAACTGTATATTTGCAATCCACACACAATCGCATGCCATTTGCGGTTAGATTAGGTTAGCCTATATTAGATTAACACAACAAAGTATATGAATATGAAAAATGTGTAAAGGGTTTTACTTGAAACTCACAAGTGTGCGCTGCATCTAATGCTGCACATTTCTGTTTTTTTTATGTTCGCCCTGTATTTATTTGCTCGCAGATATGCTTATTTTCATCAAAGGAAAAAGCTATGTGTAAAACATTACCTCTGTCTTACTAATAGTTCTTGAGTTAAGGCAAAAATAGACCACATTTTATTTTTTTACAATGCCCCCCCCCCCTGCATATATTTAACCGATCCAAAGTATATTCGGTTTTGAGCCAGGTAGATATATAATCTGCATGAACAATATCGTTTTCCTCCAAGAAATAGCTTTGGAGATATACTGCCAACAGACAACGGACGGACAGACAGACAGACAGACAGGGAGACAGACAAACAGAAGAAAGTGAAAAGAAAATGGCTGCGCCTATATGGATGCTACTGCTTGCCTAATATGGAAAACGAGGAGTTCGAGAAAAGGTTATGGCGTCTGAAAAATAGCATTCGATGTTTGCAAGAAGGAGCAGTAAATCGACATTATTTTCTACATCACAAACTCTGCAACAGTAGTAAGAAACTCACTAACAGGAAGCTAGTCTGGCGAGAGGCTTTAAGCTGAAAACGCTCTGGGTTGTTTTGCAGGTGTCAAGGCTTAAGCTCACTCTGGGGCTGAGGTGGATCGCATTAAGCATTTCGCTTTTATACCCTGCTGGCTGCCTACCGGCGAGACTATCTGCAAATAGAGTTTTGGTCTATGGCGATTTTCTCAATAGCTTCATGCAGACGCTACCATCAAAAGCAGAACTGACTGAAATACGAATACAGTCTGAGCAAAATGGATCATTATCAGAATAAAGATACAACACGTTAAAAAGGACAATATAGTGAGCAAAGAGCAGCTCTAATAAAGGAATTAAGGCAGCCCAGGAAGAGGCATAGGTCAATATATGCAATGAAGAGACATGGGCATACTGAGCAATGAATAAAAATACCTATAATGAACTACATTCATTTTCTGAAAATTATGTAGCAAAATGTATTACCACAGTAGACATTACTATACAATGAACACCCTCTGCATTTAAGATGACTTCAATTCTGCAGCAGGAAAAGACAATACGCTAGGGCTAGTAAAAAGACAGGGTCTCGCTAATTGGTGAAAATGACAGGAAACAACTTGACATTTGATTACTTGACAAAAAGTAGCTGGGATATAAAGAGCAATACCACTGTATGTTCTATAAGAAGACTATTTAAATTACTTAATTGGGAATATTGTAGATAGAGATATGAGGATATGACTTATTGTTTAATTAAGTTATCGGCGCTGTATCGATTTATTAGCGATAGGACAATTAACTACCTAAATGTTTGTAAGTTACATTTAACACGTAACAACCTACGTAGTTTTGAGATAAGGGAAAGCTCGAATTTCTTGCATGCCATGTTTGAATGCGTAAGATGACAGAAATACAGGGGTATTGTAGGGTATTGCAGTAAGAATAGGGCGGGGATATCAAGCCCAAAAACTTGATGACCACATGATTGATGCGCTCGATAACTGGGGAAAGACTTGTCTTTGGTATTTAAATCAATCACACTCTTTATTCATAGCCTTCACAAAGTTTTTCATCAGTCCAAGTTTAATGTGAAGAGGAAGCAAAAGGACATCTTTTGGATCTACAAGGGGCACATACTTAACATTTTGAGATCTCGGTTGAAATTCAACCCTTTCCGGCCAAGTTTTCGTTACGTAATGTTCATTCACTGCACGACTGTCCCACAAACAAACAAACCAGCAATATTTTGTAAATCCTCCTTGAAGGCTCACTAAAATTGCTATAACTTTTAAATCCCCACATTTCTGCCACTTGTACCGGTTGTAGTGTATTTTATCTAAAAAGATGCGCATATTTTCATAGGTTTATTTCATTGTCACTGAATGGGCAACTGGTATAGGTGGTTTTAAATTCCCATTATGTAATAACACAGCTTTTAAACTATATCTCGATGAGTCTATTAATAATCGCCATTCAGAGGGAGAATGCTCGATATTGAGTTCCTGCATTAAACCGTCGATATCAGTACACGCACACAAAAATTTTCCATATTGTAAAATGCAGAAAACGTAGGATTTCTTTTTCTAAAAGTCGTAATTTTTGTTTCTTTGGCTAGTAAGTTCCACTCCTTAAAACGGGAACCAAGAAGTTCTGACTGTTTCTTTGACAACCCCAAATCACGTACTAAATCATTTAACTCACTTTGAACAATCAAATGTGGCTCCCAGGAACTGGGACCCGGAGTAAAAGTGGGGTCGGTACACTGTTCTTCGGAGCTGCCTGATGATGCGTTATTATCTTCCACAATAATGTCTTGCCAATCTAAAGGCGCAGTCGGTATTGGTAAGTCGGACTTGTGAGAAACAGGTCTTATGGCAGAAGGCAAATTCGGATATTGGATCTTGCTCTTTTATTTTCTGGAATAACCTTGAGTCTTTATCATGCAAAAATAGCAATCGTCTAAATGATTGGTAGGTTCTCACCATACCATTGGAATTGGAAAAGGCATACTTTTTCTCTTCCCTTTCATCCACTGTACCAATAACACGCTACAACTGACACAGCACACATGGGGAGCCCTGTGCTTGTCTTGATCTGCGATTGAAACACCAAAATACAAAAAATAGGCGTTTTTCACATTTTCAGAAAATTATCTGGCTTGTGACTTCACAAGAAATGCTCCACAAATATAACAAAACTTGTCAGGGGAATTTTTGCAACTGCGGCGCGTTTGACTTGACATTTTCGCCGTTGAAAAACTTTCTTAACTACACAGACCACTCAATACGAAACTCAACAGAAGGCTGAATAAGAGAATAAGTTTAATGTTGCAAACAATCCATTTTAGGTTATCTTTCGGGTTTAAAGTGCATCCCTTTTGAATGGCCCATCATAAAATTTACTACCTGCCAATATAAAAGGGTCCAATGAGCCCATTGAAAAATGGTACGTATTAGGGCTCTATGAATATTTATACGTTTGCTTCGTAGTAAGAGTGAGATAGGGCAAGCTAGATTAAGGAAGGTTAAAGCAAGCTTCTACGGTGGAATAAAGAAATCGTCGAGATACGAAAAAACTGCATCAAAGCTAGAAGTTCTTAAAAGCAACGCCAAAAGCAGAATGATGCTGCAAGACAAAAAAGGCTGGGCAAAGAGAATACAAGACTTGGCTAAAAACAGAGCATGGAAAGACCTGCGCAAGATGGTGGATGAAGACGTATTGGTGGAAGTTACAGACTGGCAACTAGCAAACTATACTTTCGTCCACAAATCAGCAAGTGAAAAATTGGAGAAGGTCAAAAGACTTCTTTTCATGAGCCGTATACACCACCAGAGAGGAAAAACACAACAAATCAACCCGATACGAAGTGATAAAAATAGCTTTGACAACTTTACAAGTTATTCTAGGAAAAAAATTCTCTAAACTGTAGAAAGTGGCGAGACACACTTATCCAAAGAAAAAAAGAAAAACAAAACCAATAAACCGATTTTAAAATAATATTATTGCTAAGGTCTATGAATATTTGATACCAGAACGTTTTAGAGAGTAATTGGATAGAACTGACAGAAGCAGAAGACAGTTCGGCTTCCGAAAGAAGATTATTGCCACGAACCGTGTAGAGAAAACGTTAGAAGAAATAAACCAAGACGACTACCATACCAAGGATCAGTGTCTTAACGGTAGACGTCCTGAAATATTTAGGGGTAACCTTTAATGAAAATAGTTCTTAGACTATGACTAAACACGTGGAATAGATAGCCGCCAAGGCTAAAAAGGTAGCAAGACCACTAAATAACATCATGCCCAATAAAGGCAAGGCTAGCCTTAGAAAATAGTGATTGAATTGTTTTGTACAAAGCTTCTATATAGGGTTAAATTATTGAAAAAAAAAGAAATGGCGCAAGAAACTCGAGCGTATCCAGAGAATTATTATGTTAAGAAGAGGAAGTGCGTACAGGACAGTATTGACGGTAATAACGAGTACCCTCCATATAGTTCTAATGGTACAAGAACGCATTGTTATCCACGATGTGGAAGATCGTACGAGTACGAGACTCATATGAGACATCAGAATATGACTAGATGAAAATCACGGTAATATAAACTATTTTATGACAGAATGTCTCACAAGACACGGATACTATGAGACCTTTCTATGCAACATTGGAGGAGACAGAACAATGCTGGCACTATAACGAAGAAGACGACATCGAACATATAATTACTAGATGCCAAAGATGGGAAAGAGCAAGCCTGGGGAACTAGGGGTTGAACTAAACATTGGAGAGTAGATCTTACCAGACAACATCAAAAACATGATGACCAACGCTAAATCAAACTGGGACGTAATAAGTATATATACTGTCTATAATAATATATGGGTTCATGTTACAAGTATGTTAGCAATTTAGAAATAAACCTCCAGAATTTCTAAATTAATATTACTAATGTTAATGAGCTGTAATAAAAATTAATTAATTAGGTTTCCCATGTTAAATCCTTATGTGCAGATTTGGCAATGATTACACGGCATATGAATTTTTAAACAGATCGGTTTTGAAGTAAATGTGAATTTTACAGTATCCATTTTCTTTGTTAAGTAATTTCGATTACACATCGGTGGTTCTTATGGTCCTCCGATTGTTCAAAAACAAAGAATGCATTTTTTTATTCCATGTAAAAATACATATAAATTAGCAATGTTTGGGTGTAGAATGTCTAGAAAACTTGACGTCACACCAGTAGCGAATGGATACTAATAAGACGTTACAATAAAACTGCAGATTTTATCATGAAATCATTGTTGTTTAGATAGAAAGACACTGGTATCAAATACTAGATGCAAATCTTAAATAAAGCAGTCAAAATGTGTTAATGTTACTGAGGTTAAGTTACTAAATTCAAGATTTTTAAGCAGGTTTGAAGAGGACGTGAATAGTAAATACTACCAAGAAATATTACTATAACAGTTTATCAAGAGATCAAATGCCTGTCGAGCCATGTATTAGCGTGTAGTGGGACACAGAGGCGCAATTCAACGCGTTTACTATCATAAACCGCTCCGAGAAAGCCATTCAAAGACACCAATAAATAGTGAAATTCCTTTTTACAGTTGCGTGGGCTAATCAGTGAGTCTCCAAACTAAAACGTAATGTCTAACGTCAAAAACTTTTACATTTGCTATTTCAGAAAATGACAAACGATTCAATGTATTCTGTCTGACAAAATTGTAATATAAAAAAGCTACAGGAGATCCAAGATGCCACATGTTACGGTCTAAATCGACTTTTACGACACCGCGCCGGCACATACAAAAATTCACTTAAAAATTAAACGGCCAGCGTGGACGATACTTCTCTGTCCGTAACAAGATATGCCGCCTAAACATCAGTGGAGCGAGGGGTGGTCCTACACGAGGTTACCTACGGGCAACGGCCTAAGGGAGCAGGGCCAGGAAGCAAATAAAATCATCTTTCGACTTTACACCTTGGCGAAATCCAAAGCTAAACGGGATAGGATCTTAGTGCACAGCCAACGACTCCCAACACTGCAGCGACAAGCGCACCGACTTACGTGAGACGATTTTGAACTGCTCTTAGGCTCCACTTCACATAAATATGTATATGTATAAATTAACCTGTAAATAAACATGCCAAGGCTCGTAAGAAAATCATAAAACAGCGCACAGTAAACCGCTCTATTGGTTCAACATATTACAGCACGCAATCAGCTTAGACAGATAAAAATCGCAGATAAAAATGGGCGCTATAGCTAAGAGCCCAGCTGGGAGGTAGCCTTACTACTAAAGTAACAATTGGTAGACGGCCCCAACGAGTGTGGCTCGCATCTGCCTTGGAGAGCGTATGATAGAGTTTTCGCACAGCCCAAGCGGCTGGGGTTTAAGCGCGTGAATGATGGCTTGCAAGCGACCCACGCCGGAACTGCCGGCTGGCAGTAAACATGTATGATTAATTTAAAATAGCCGGCGCTGTTAAGGTGAATGGCTAATTACAAATATTCAGAGCTGTCGGCTGGCAGTAAACATGAACGATTAATTGTAAACTTATGAATGATTAATTACACATATAGCGCGAGTAGTCAGCTGGCTTGTAAGCATGAATGATTAATTGTAAACTTATAAATGATTAATTTACACTAGCCTGAGCTGTCAACTGACTTGTAAGATGAATAATTAAAAGTAGTCTGAACTGTCGACTGACATTTGTCCTAAATGCGCGATGACTCCCCCAACGGGTATGATGCCTGCCTGGCACACGAGAATGCAGAGCGTCGGTCGACACAAGAACAAACGGGGTCATCAAAAAACCGCACGTCCAACGCACGGAGCACTCTCCAAAGGAAAAAAACAAGCCACGAGGTTACAGCACATTCACTGGCCGCCCCCGCGCGAACGAGAGGGGCGACCCTCAAAACCAAGTTCTCGAAGCTCTTACAAACACGATCGGTAACAGACTCCTCGAAAACCGAAGCCACGGTATCCCCGACAGACGCGCTAGCCTTGCAACGTGCAGAGGGGAACCGGTTCGTCGATGGCCTGAGCGACCGTAGCCAATCACGAGCAAGAAAAAGCCCGCCGTTGGCGAACTTTCTAGAACAAAGCTGTGTTCGAAATCCCAAAATTCCAAATAAGCCAACGAAAATAATTATGAACGACATAAAATAACAGCGGCCGTTACAGCTGCGTGCACAGAAATTAACGAACTAAAATACGTAGAAATATGACTGGAAAACCTGTATACAGCGAAGTTGTAATTTTTGAACAGAAAACATATTGGTAAAATATACACAGCGGGCTCGCGTTCGACTCTTCCGGTTCATAAAAGACACCAAGGCAAGAACCTGGTTTTATTACACCATCGGCGAGACGCAATATCCAAATCTAAAGCACGCAGTAGCAGAAACCACGTCCCAAGTAGACCACCAGCAGATCAAGCCCTATAAATAAAGAATTGACGCAATTGGCTAAGAAGGGCGCAATAAACTCCGAATTCCGAGGCCCGAGCTCTGTACTATGTGCACAACGAAGCATTGTAATCTGTAGTATACCAGAGGAATTTCTCCAACAGCCGTTGGATAATAAAACCCCACTACTTGCGTAAACAGAGTATATAAAGACGAAGACGAGGAATCACCAGAGTTGGTAGAGAGTCGTTCAAGGGTGCTGGCAATTTTCGGTCAATAATTTGTTGTTCTAAGTTTATAAGGTATGTGTATGTATGCCTACGCTACTTGGTACGCAAGATACGTACCTGTTAATAATGTCATCACAACACTGTTGGAATTGTTATTTCGTTATCAGATTTTATGAATATTTGGTGAAATGTTCATTAGTACCTTTTATATTCTACTGATATTGCCGAGTGTGTAACTTCGTCCCATTATTATGGAGAATAAATGTATATCAGGGTTCACCGACATTTGAACAACGGCGCAGTGCGATGGACACTATTTTATAAACATGCTATTGTATTCCTTCGGGCTCAGAATGCAGTTGCTTCTGCTTCTGCAGAGTTATTTTGTGCTTTCTGTTCACATTCTTACAACATGCACAACGAATATTGTGCTTCTTTAACTTTTCTTAACTTTAACTTTTAGAATATTTAATTTTTACTGACGGCTGCCACAAACGTCAATTTTTTGTAAGGCGTATTTCTCTACAAAATACTAAAAGAACGTTTCTCGGCCTGTGCTCAGAAAATAATAAGTAATTTTTCTAAGTAACTTTTAATTAAACAAGATTATATTTCATGCATTTTAAACATCTCGAGTTTCAAACTTTCGTGTGGCTATTTTTCACCTGGTTGCAACAATTTTAAGAAGCCAAAGCAACGGGATTTATGGCTTCATTAAAACAGAATTACAATGAGAGCCGGAAATATGAAGCTCGAAAAATAAATAGATGGCGGGCGAGGAAAATGAAAATATTCCAGACGAGGGTAACGCAAATGAACAAAAGTTAAAATTATTGTAGGGATCAGACGAGAAAATTGAGAATAAAGCTCTAATGAAGGAAAAGGCAATTTTTTCTGCGGAAACGAGTATTACAACAGGAACAGCGAAAACCCAAATAACGAACCTGGATTGCAATAAGAAATTATTAGGAATTTTACGGCTTATCGATTTAGATGATTTGGTTCTGCAACAAAGACGCGGTTTAATTGTTTACAGACAAGGCGTTGCGTAGTTGAATGTAATGGCAGCTTTAATTTCTCATTCTGTTCTTCTATAAACTGGTTAAGATATAGTAAAAGAATAATGTTTCTAACAGCAGAAAATGCGGAAGCCAAATGTGTAATATCACTTTGCTGTAATTAAATTAAAAATCTTCTCAGTTTTAGTAACAAAAGTTTCAGCTACGTATATAGTTTGGCAATCTGAGAATGGAAAGTAATAATAATAATAATCAATAAAACTTATTATCTTTAGTCACTAAATACTTCTTGATAAGCGATTTATGAGCTTCTAATACCAAGCACAGGAACACCTAAATGATAGTTTGATTTACCTAAGGAAGTACACTGTAGGTTATTGTAGAATTGAGGTTAGTGTTGAATAGGACAAATACTAAAAAGTTCTTTATCATAATTGCTAAACTCAATTTATGACGTAAAGAAGGTTTTTAAAAAAGAATTGAATACAATTCGTAACGTCAGGCCATTACATACAAGTGGTTTTATTTTAATCTTACCATTAAAGCTCACTAACTTTGCCAAATACTAAGATCGGAGTTCCTCCAACCCCTTTCCCAAATCAACAACACTATCCTGTGTTTGTAACCACACCAGCTGCGAAAAGGATTCTCTTACAGGGTATAACAAAAATGGTGGGCTGACTATACACAAGCGGCTTTTACGACTAAAAATAATGAAAACATTTTATCTATTTATTTATTTACCTATTACGGATAAAAGGACGAACCCAATACAATATCCACTTATAGTCCAGTGCATTTAGGGTGTGACCTCGGAAAAAATCCTAGAAAGCTGAAATTTGGTTTACACCTACCTTTCGTCGTTCCAAATAATGGTTGAGAAGTCCCCAACGATCCGTTGTACGCATAACTTTTTACAGTGCTCAGAAAGTCGATTTTTCGGTTTTTCAACTATATCTTCGTTCCTATCGACTTTACGACTACGAAGGTGGAATAACAAAAGAAAGGTAAACATATTCTCTACAAAAAAGGTTATCTATAGTTTTTACTAGTGATGGGCATAACCGGACAATTTTCATAACCTAATTATTTGCATTCGAATGATATTAATAACCGAATGATTATTTGAATAATCATTCGAATAAATTTTGGCTCTCGATTCGTTTCGATTTCGCCGGTTTGCCGGTTACGCGGTTCAGGGTCATCTGCATCGGCATCGTAACTTACAGATAGCAGAGGAACTCAGTTAATCCTTAATTATAATAATTGTATAAATGATTTTGGCGGTGTTGCGGTATATCTAGACTCCAGCATGTTACCAACGAAAGAATAAGACAGCAGATGAACGTTCAGAGCTCTATCGTGGAAACAATAGAGACCAAGCGGTTAATATGGTATGGGCATGTACAACGCATGCCTGAAAACCGCTTGCCTAAGAAAATTTTAAATTGGATTCCTCCAGAAAGATTGAAAAGGGGAAGACCTCCAAGGAACTGGAGATAAGATATAAAAGAGACAATGGTAGCAAGAGGTCTCCAAGAAGAGGAATGGCGTGATAGACACGCCTGGCGAATAGGAAGCGTGAGACGGCCCCGGCCGTAGATATAAACTCGCACACACACACACACACACATATATATATATATAAATATATATATAAATGATTTTTATTTGATTTCTAAGGAGTTTGTGCAATAAGTAATTGTGGATATGAATGAAATATATCTGGATACACCTTTATTGTTTTCGATTGCTGGCGATTTATAATAATAATTAATAAAATATTGTTGTATTTGTATGAGTTTTATGATTCGCTATTCTGCATTAGCTCGATTACTCCTACATTCTTCCGATCTATAACCAAAACATAATATATAGTGTAGAAAGAAAGAAATATGAGGGACTGCTTGCTAATCGCAATAAAAAACAGTGGTAAAACGTATATGTTTATCGATCGGCCGGGTTAAAGGCGGCAAAAAATGTATTTATGTTCATATCATATGACGACGGATCGACCGCGAGCTTCAGCCGGCAAGGAAGCAAGGGAGAAATCTGTAGAGCGAGACGACAAATGGTGTTTTCAGTACAATCTGCCTTGCTTATGGTTATGAGTTATGAATCACGTATTATTTACAGAATTTCGATCACTCGCAGGTCGCTGAAATACGGCACGTAGTAATTATCAGGATGAGGTTATTTTTCATTCGAATACTTGGAACGAAAACCGAGTTACAGAGGTTATTTCAATAACCGGCTATTTTTCATTCGAATAAGCGCATCACTAGTTTTTACATACAAGAAACAATTTTCACAGAAATTCGGTAGAAAGGTCAGGAGTTTAGGAAGTATTATTGTTCTGTTCCATATTTCAGGGTTTTAGAGTTATAAAATACACATAATGCGAGTCATACTTCATGAAATAAAAAGCATATTAAATGAATATTCGTAAGTAAAAAAGATCAGAAAATTTGGTTGAAAAAAATCTTTCAATTTATTTAAAAAAAATGTATTAATTCTCATTACTATTTAAAAAATTATCCTTTTCTCACTTCTTTCTCTTCTTCCTTCTCTTCTTCCTTCTCTTCTTCTTCCTCTTCTTCCTTCTCCTCTTCTTCCACTTCTTCTATTTCTGATATCTTTTTCTTCATTTTCCTCCTTTTTCTGTTCAATTGATGGGAGCAAAGACCCTTGCTCAAAGGCATACATAGAATTGATCTCTGGATCGTCAATGTTCTGGTCGCTTTCGATTACCTGTGAATCCTCCACTGATGCAACGTTCAAACAAGATTGTCCGTGACAACGACCGCAAGTTGGTGTGCAGACGAGTCCCAATTTTCGATAGCCACATAATAATCCGCAAAAAATCATTTTTAGAAGACAGTCTGGAGCAGAAGGTGCTGCTGTTTTTTTGCGTGCAATAAGTTGTCCTTAAATATCCATCCCCAATCTTCGGGATTCAATTTATTACCCAACCAAGTCTGTACTTGACAGTAGACCCGGTAGAGATGCTCTTCAGCTGCTTTGACTGAAGGTAGTAATAGGCTTAACCTTGCAGATTTGTCTTATCTACGGATTTAGCAAACCACAAATAACGATAGTTGTTCATGGAATCTTCTTTAACTGGAGCGCCATATATGTCAAAAAAATAGTAATTCATTATGAGCAATTAATTTGTGGGAGGCATCAGTTTTCTTGAAAACTTAAGCTGCATTCTGTAAGTCCTGACTTTTTTAGAGCTCATGTTTTTCCCTTATGGAAAAGTGCAGATGTTGTATCACAACTAGTGAACGCATGTAAAAGTAAAATATGGTCCTTTTCATATTGATCGAAACTTCGGGAAGAGAACGTTTTTTTCTGGACTGCTCCTTTCCCCGATTTGAAAAAAAAAATTCTTTCTCAACAGGTGTTCGAGCCGTTAAAATAACCAAAAGATCAATATCTTCTCAACATCATCTACAACAACGGTTGTATTAATTTGTAAATGAATGTTTCAGTGCTGTTTCAATAATGAGAACGTCAGCATCACCCTCAGCTTGTTCGATAAGGAAATTTCTGGCTTTGCATTTCTCTGACAGCATCGAAATCAATTTGCATTTGTTGTTTGCTGTTAGAAAGAAACGTTTTCTGGCTGACTGTTACATTCATTGTCTCGTCAAAAAATACGTCAGCAGATGACGTTTTTGAAGATCGGCGAAGTTGTTCCATAGCTTTCACATTGTTTTTGCTGTTACCTTTCTTTTGTTATTGTTCCTTCGTAGTTGTAAAGTCGATAGGAACGAAGATATAGTTGAAAAACCGAAAAATCGACCTTCTGGGCACTGTAAACAGTTATGCGTACAACGGATCGTCGGGGACTTCTCAACCCTTATATGGAACGACGAAAGGTAGGTGTAAACCAAATTTCAGCTCTCTAGGATTTTTTCCGAGGTCACATCTATTTTTCGGATAAATGCACTGGACTATTATACATTAATATAGAACTAACTGCAGCATTACTTTAAATGTGAAAACTAAAAAAAGCTGCCCAACTCACAAAAATATACATGGTAAAGGCCGAAATAAACATATTAATATAAAATTATATAATTACTAATTTAGTAATTTAGTTCATCCAGGAATTACCCTGGAATATAAGAAGGTCAAATAAAAAATATCAATTTCCAAAAACAGCTTGTATGTTCTGCACATTCTTAAGATAGGAGAGTTATTGATTGCGAATGTGTTAAAACAGGGGATGTTAAACAATGGAGAAAATCGTAAACAGCGAGGTGGAGCGTTGAAATTAATGCAGTGTAAAATTTTGGGACAATCGATGACTGAGTTTACTATTTTGTAAAGCAGCATTACATCGGCTATTTTACGTCTCTCTGCAAAACTTAACATTCCCTGCTGCCGAAGTCTACTATTATAATTATTGATGGGTATATTCAGTTTCATATAGAGATGTTTTAGGTCACGGTGGTGTAGCTTCAACAAGCGTCCACGTACGATCAGTAGAGTTAAGCAACGCTCTTTCTGGTTAGAACTTGGATGGGAATTCCACGGAGGCCACTGAAATAGTTGGTCCCGGATGTCATAATAACGTCATGACAGTCTGTACTCCGTCTACTCTATTTATTTAAACAGAATATTGTGGATTCCATATAGTAGATGTATAATTACTAACACTATTTCAGTTTATATACATATATGTCTTAAAATGGCTCGGTGCGAGTCTCAGCTACTTGAGATTTTTCAGTTTTTTATTCCAAAAGATAACAGAAAACGGAGTTGTTTAATTGAAATCATAGTAAATGTTCAAAATGACCTCCACGGGCAGCAACATACTGCTGAGATCGTAGGATCATGGATCACCTCAGACGCTAATAAATTGAGCTGAGCAGATGGCCCCGCGAGCAAATGCTCGCTTCTCAGGCGGCCGACCCGGGTTCGAATCCCGGCGGACTCTAGCAGGATTTTAAAAATTGTACGCTCCCCGGCTACCACGCTAACACCTGTAGTAGTCGTTAACCCCTAAACAAGTAAACTCTTCCTCACTTTCGACGAGCAAGGCTAGCCACCTACCCGGCCTAAGGGCAAAGAGGTCTCATAGAACCACTTTGTGGTTAAAACAGGCCACAGGCCTATAATAAGAGGAAGAAGAAGAAGCTAATAAATAGTTGGTGTGTTCCAAATTTGCTGGCGGTTTCAACTCTCTCTCCAAGATACTCAATGTCTTGAACTGCAGTAGAATGCACCATAGATTTTAGATATCCCATACGTAAAAATCGAAAGGATTTAGATCGGGTTACCTTGCAGGCCACGCTACAGAAGCACCACGGCCAATCCATCTTCCAGGATATACGATGTTTAACAATTTCGCGTGCTGTGTGACCGAAGTGGGCCGGTGCACCGTCATTCATGGACCACATGTGTCCTCTAACATCTAGTGGAACAGCTTTCAGCAAACCTGGTATGTCATTTTCTAAAAAATACCGATAATTCTGGCCAGAAAATCGTGTAATACGATAGGACCAATCAAGAAGTCGTTGATAATTCCTACCCACACATTTAATGAAAATTGCTATTGATGCCTGGACTGAATAATGGCATGTTGGTTTTCCTCTTGCCACTTATGTAAATTGTGAAAATTGATAATACCATCTCCTGTAAAGCCAGCTTCATCAATAAAGAGCACAGATGGCAAAAAGAGAAATTCGGCGACGCATGTTTCTAACAACCATGCACAATAAGCTTCTTGTGGTGGGAAGTCAGTCCCTGTACTCTTTGCACGTGCTACGGATACAGTTGATTGGTTCTTAAATTTCGCCACACAGTCATATGATCGATAACTTCCGCTAATGCAATTTTTCGAGTTGCATCACCTGCATTGTCCTGAACACGACCAACAAACGCTCTTCCAAGTCAAAAGTTCTTGTAGTTCGTGGTCCGCCGCAATCTCGGACTACTGGTTTGAAAGATCCTGTTTTGCTTAATCTAATATGCAGCTTTTCAAATGTTTTCTCATTTGGTAAAAGTTGGTTTGGAAAATGGTCTGCGTAAAGTCTTCGTGCTTCCGCCCTATTACGATGTGCAAAACCGTACATTAAGTGCATGTCGGACATCTATGCGAACGAACAATCTGCCATTTTTGTACAATTAATTAGGGAACAATACTAGTGCCTTAATTGACTTAATCAACTGTCACAACAAAAAACAAGAAGCACGGATTACCTACTTGATAAATGTCTGAAACGCTTAAATGCGTGTTACCAGTAAATTTCGTTAAATTAAATTAGGATATATGTTTAAGGCAGTATCACAGTACTGTAGTTAGCCCTTTTCATTTGAGACGACGGCTAACGTTCCATATGAAAAAAGTTGGTATAATCAGATTAGATCCTGTAAAAATATTTGTTATTAGAATGGAAATTGCATTTACCCTACCTACGACGGTATCAAAATTAAAAACACACTTTTTGGAGAGACTTTATCTTCGGCTAAGGATTATACAGATTGAGTAGTTCGTCCTACTTAGCAAGGAGTAGGCAAATTGAGGCCTTGCTACAGGTCGTCAGATTACGCAAGGAGTAGACAGATCGAGGCCTTGCGTATTGTTTCAGCACCGGGGTTGCATCTGCATTCTCCGTCTGAGACCTTCCGCAATCGCAACGCATCCGCGTAGGTACGAGCAGAGCTCTGTGATAATCATAGCCATAGTCAGTGAGTAAGTAGTTTAAGTTTGTGTAAGTCTGTATATATTGCAATGGTGTTGCGTTCAATTTGTTTTTGGTTATTATTAATTTTTTTATCTAATGTGCTATCTTATTAATGCACCACGTCTTGGGTGACAAATAAATGCCGCGGTATCCCCGATGGTTATTTGTTTAAATTAATTATTAAAAATACTTGGTTAAATAACCTGTAGATTTCACCGCACCTGTCATAACAACTCCACTGAACCAAAAGTTGCTATAAACCCAATCTAAACTTGCCTTATCTGTCATCCTTAGCGTATTTCTGAATAGTACGATGTTTAAGGGCTTGGAATACCACAAACAGATGTTATTTTATTTAAGAAAATAACAGGGTTCGATGTACTTTAAACAAATTGCTTGATTTTCATAATATAAGCAACAACTTGATTTTCTATGGGTTATATGAGATTAAAGGAAAATGACTTCCTTACTTTGGTGAAATGTCGGTGTTAAATTGCCTTTTACAAATATGGCAACGAGCACTTACCAATTTCGCGTGCTAAATAACATAGCAAAACAGTGAATAAGGTCTTGCTATTGTACGGCCCTGAACCATTTCATGAGATGACTAAACGTGGTGCGTTCAATTCGGCATCCGCAAAAACGTCTGCTGCTAACAAGATGCATGATATTGATGCTGTGTGCTGGTGCTCTTCACTGAAAGTGATTGCCGATATGCACGTGCTCTGAACTCATTAGGATGGCTTCTATACATTTTATATAAGGTAAGCACTAGTTGAATAGCAAATTCCACTCACCTAAATAAAAACAAACCATTCAGTAACAGCTTCTTAATGTAGAGCCTTCGTATCACGTACAAAATTTTATTTATATTTTTAAGAAAATTAATGATCGAGTAGTCAGTAATAAGTTTCGCTAAATTATCAAGAAGTAATCAACAAGTGACGCGTAATAATTCAGAAGTAATCAAGAAGTGACTAACAAGTGACGCTCTCAAATTCACTGAAAAGCTTTTATACCCCCCTTCCCCCTGAAAGTTCAACATCCCAAAACACACATTCATTGTTGAAATAAAAGCCCAATTAGCTTACATTACTTTAGGCTATCTCCCATTGACTAACCGGGATAGTGAGATCAGTCGTCTGATTTTAAAACAAAAGCTAAACCAACAATCTTTGCTCGCGCGACATACATTATCGAAAAGCGGGAAACTGACATTTTAGGGAGTTCTTGCACATCCTCACGTTAAATTAGCGTTACGCTAACATCGAAAAAAATTGATTTTGATTGGCTATATCGTTGACGTTGCTAGGTAACAAAAGCTTTAGCGGGCCTCTATTTTAGCGGAACGCAATCGCAAAAACCCACTATTAATTTCTTAATTATGCTAAAGTTTCTATGCTCACAGGTGACTATGTGCGACGCGTCCTTTGCCAAGTGTGCATCGAAATCTTTAAAGGGTTGCTGAATAATTAACCTTCAGACCACTGCCAAGGCAACAACTTCTAACTTCCATCTCGTTGCCGTCCATATGGATTTGCTAGTGAAATTACAAGCTCGACTTGGTGACCTAATTCCGTTGAAATTGACCCAGATACGGCCAAATACCTCGTTTTACAATTCGTGGCTCTCATATGATTACTGTTTTTTAGGGGTGTTCGTTTATACTGGTTTGGCCTACTGCTAGCAGCCCCAATACCCTCAGATATTGCCTGCCTTCACTGGTATTCTGGTGTAGGTGTGTCGGACCATATTACTGCCTCGGAAATGGGTTACGTGCTTTGCATAGGTGATTTTGTTTTTACCAGCGTCTCGCATATGTGCTGCACGACCTCCAGGTAGTTTTGACAGTGTGCTGTGCTTATGTGACATTGAAAAAATACATCTTAAACAGTATTGAATGCCTGTCACATAAATTCGCACTTCGAAAATACACACATATATAAGGCTAAATTGAATGTTCGTTGTTATTCGAGATCTATTTAAGGCTGCAGCCCATCGCTGTATGTTGCAAATAATTTATGATATTTTAACCCTTTGGGCTTTGAATGAAACTTGAAATTGTTGCATTTATTTTTGATTACGAACATTTTTGTTTTTTCTACTCCTGTAACTAAAATGGCATTTAACATATTAACATACACGACGCTAAGTGACCTTTTAATCATGCCTTTATAACCTGTGACTAAAGAACCTCTTAGTCATGGGTTGAAGTTAGCAACGATGTTTTAGTCATGCGGTGAAGTTAGGTTCTAAAAGTATTTGCTTTATTAGCCACAGACAAAATTAAAATCAAGTTAGTTCTCAACAGTCAACTTTGACGTTTTTCAAGTATAATTTAACATAATCTAATATTCCAAATCTTAATGAAATAATATGATGTTATATTGTCAAAATTTGTGGTCGTAGAAAAAGTACAGTATGTAACACATTATATAAACGCGTCTAGATACCCGTTTATTAAACACTCGTGACTAAAGTGACGTTTATAAAACTTGTTACATAATATACTAATGTGATATTCTTATTCACCTTCTATACCGTTTTCTTTGACTTTTTAATATCGTTCTTGGTATATTTTACATTCTCTTTCTAATTTGGTTGCTTTAATTCTATTTGCCTTTCTGTGTACTAGTTCTAGTCGCTCTCTTTTGTACTTTAAATTATTCGCCCTGGTACTAATATACGTTCCCTATTTGTAGTTAGTCGATTGGATACTAGCTTTGAGTAGTTCCAAATATATTATGCAAAAAATACTTTGGAAAAATCCAAATTTAAATTCTAATTTAAGTTTCCACACCCCTAGGCTGTTAAACAAAGCTTAGTGTGACCCATGCGACTCACCTCTATCTCCAATAATTATATTTTCCCAGCAGCGCATTAATTACCTTTTAACCTGCGAGAAGATTTACACTTCTACATTGCTAAAAGCACCAACTTCTAATATCCTTAAGGGTTTGTAGTTTTAAAACCGCTGCACTTTAGTTTCAATCTCCACGTGTACGACATAGTCTTGAAAGCGCCATCGGGATAGTTTTACGCCAACGAGTAAGGTCCGAACAAACATAAAAAATTAATTAAAAATCTAACACCTCGGCGCTGCAGCGCAAATCTCGGCGTTGTGGCAATTTATCAGCACAGATCGGCGACATCGACATTTATGAGGGTTACATACACGAGAAAATTGGAAATCTGATACTCTTAAACTGAGGAAAACTCGGATATTACGCCGCTTTTCATAACAGGCAGTTATTAAGTGTCAACTGGCAGCGCCGAAGTTGTGTTTTGATGAATAAACTTTATCAGGGCGAGTACAACTACAGATTTGTGGACAGCAATGTCTTTATATGTAGAGATATTGAATTACTTTAGAACTGTTGGACAGATTAATCTTTTTTTGACGATTTTTTTGTCTTGTGTTATGTATTTCGAGAATAATAATTGAAAAGGTATGTTTTGTGTATTAATTATTATAACTAGGTTAAATATTTTTAATTACTATTAATTCGTGTTTTTACGGCTGTATATATTGTAGTGCCAACAATGCACCACATTAAACAGCTAATATTTATGTAATAGCTTTACTTTTAGATAGCCCTTATTTAATTTTCAAATCAGTTACGTATTTTGAATAATTATTTTAACTGGGTACTCATATCAGGGTGGTTCGCCAATCTAGTGATCTGTTAATTGAATTTTCAATTGTATTTTAAAAATCTTTGACTACTAAATGACATTTAATGTCAACTTGACTTCTACACCTTTTCAAACCAGGTATTGACAATTATACTTTACATTGACACACATATCAATCAATTCACCTACGTGAGTACTGTATTAAGTTTATTTTTACACTTTCTTTTACTGATTGTTATTCCAAAAGCTTTTATAAATTCTTTACACAAACCTTAAAACTTTTTCTCTAGCTTTTATTGTAAAAATCCAACCAACAACAGCTTCCGATGTCGACTGTCTGCAACGCCTACCGCTTATTCCTCAAACAGTAACAACTTTGATGGTCCATCTACCCTCGAACTGTCAATAACTCCTACTGTTCTTAGAATCCAGTCCTGCTCCCTTTTAAACGTCACCGTCACACCAATCAACTCCAGGTAAGTTTCAGTATTATGATGATCCAAATCTAACCTTGTTTATTCTGCAGATAGTCCGATGTCAGCAATACCCACAAAATTATCCAAATCAATCAGCTAATTATGACAACCTCCTTTCAAATGCTTGACTTGTCTTCCATGCAACCACCAATATCACCAATAAATCCTTATTATGTCTTGTATGTATCAATAAATCCAAATCCCATTCAAATAATACCGGGTGTCTTAAAATGAATTACATCTACTATGCTTTGAATTTCCCATTATGCAATCTAAAATTTTACTTGAAATTGGCAAGACTGTAAGTCTATGTCAAATTCAAGGTTAGTAGGTTAGGTTTGCCGTCACCTTTGACACAGACTGGCGCAAAACCTAACCTACTTAACTCGAATTTGACATAGACTTACAGTCTTGCCAATTTCAAGTAAAATTTTAGATTGCATTATGAGAAATTTAAAGCATACTAGATGTATTTCATTTTAAGACACCCGGTATAATCTTCTGTGTTATTTATTTCCGATTCACTATATGGTACAATCTCTTCACCGATTGTATATCTTTATTTAAACGTTATACCTTCACATCCCATTAAACCATTATACCAAATAAGCCATTTATTTCAAGTTTTTATTATCAAAAAGGTTTTTTTTTTAATTTAAGTACATTTTTATCAGTTGTTTTTCGTAACTAATTAAACAAAATTTTCATTCCTGTTAGGTACAATTCTTATTACACACTTATTTATTTTAAATATCCTATTATTACATGCTATTAATTCTTATCATTCTAACAAAACATTTGTCAATTGTAACCTTGGCTTGAACTTTATTAAAATTAAACTCAACCATCAAATTTGTATACTCGAATGTTATTTCATTATCAAATTACCTCACTCATCGTCTCAATTAAATTTCATTATTCATTTCAAAATTAACACCCAATTCTATCCAAACACTTCAAGATTTGATTGTAGTAATCTTCCAAATTTATTAGTTTTATATTTTTATCTTTCAACCACCTTTACTGTATCACAACAATACTTACCCAGGGTGGTCTACCAAGTTTGGGACTCCTCACTACTTGGGACTGCAACCCAACTCACACAAATACCTAACATTTATCTAAAAGACATATTGATTATTAAATCAACGAGCAGATAATTTTGACACTTGTAAGTTTGAAGACCAGTAATATGACTTAAATCATAAAATTTCAGTAGTGTTAGCAAGCATAGAAAAATACCGACACTATTTTAGTATACATATAGTGAAATTCGTAAAGATCCAAATGCAGCTTGATCCACTCCACAAAGCACTATCTGAAAACGTTCCGTCAGTTTTATTTAATGAATGTAGACATTTCAGTAACCACAATCTGACCAGTAATAACTAATGAGTACCTGTGTTACCATAATATGTGTACGTTGGGTTCTCAAGAAATAACAGGCTTCGCGATTCGTGGTCCACCCTGTATATAACAAGTACATAATTGCGAAAATATTATTAGCAATTTTAATGAGCACCTATTCGGAACTACATGACTACAAAATTTATTCAAAGCAATTGTAGTATTTAGTAATTACATCAAATTCCATTCTTTGACTTTCATTAGGGTCACCTAAAATCTGATGCTTCAAACGATATGAAATTATTCAATATTTTCTGTGAGCTCAGCTAAGTTAAGGCTAATTTGACTTCCATATGTTTTAAATAAAATATCTAAACAAACATCAGTTTTATATATTTGTCAAAGTCTTATAGTAATAATTCAAGTCTAACCGAACATTCACTTATTGAATGGATTATTCAATTTCTGTTACGAAACATAGCAGACCGTTAAACTAATTGTAACTCAAATTATCGATAATCTAATTACGAGAGTAACTTTCCCTACTTTCGAACCAATATATAAAGATAATGATCTCAAATAATGCATTAACAGCGGTCGTAATAACTTTAATAAATAGCAGTCTCATTTGAGTCGTGTGATTAATAAGGACTCCAAGCTAAATATCTTTATATCTACAGTATGGATTGTTTATTTTATTCACTGGAGAGGCGAGTCTACCATTTTAATAATAGGCAACCCAATAAACTTATAACAAGTCACTGTTATATCTATTTCAGCTGTCGTGCAATGAGAAAATGCCTAATTAATAAATTTGACATATGTTTAACAGTTTACCTAAGTAAACTTAAATGTAGCTAAGAGAAAATATCTGCCTTAGTATTTAAGAAATTTCTAAACTTATTCTAAAAGCAGAGAATATAAGTTTTCCATCAATGACATTATTTTATATTTATTAGAAGGTGGTAAATTCGTAGTTTGGCGTTCAGAGTGCAGGTTACAGTGATGTAATCTAGAAGTAATCAATAGCTGAAAATGTGGACACATATTTATTCGGGTTATTGTTGAAACAGTTGTAGGATACGTTTCTGAATTAACACCAAGTGGTCTACAATACATATACCTTTTTAACACACATGGTTTGATTTTTCTAAATATTAGCTACCGAAATTGCGTACGTTTAATTAATTCATTCATTATATTTAACCTTTTTTACCTTTAGGTGTCGAACAAAGAGATAAAACAAAACTGATCTTCAGTCAGCTATGGAATGAAAAGACACGTTTTACTATATTCAGGAAATGCTTATAATGTCAGATAATAATTAGTCGCAGTTTCTTTGTACAAATCTGGCAGATTGTGAAAATTACTTTAAATACATTTTAAAGAGCATTCGTTATTGGATCTGAAGTTGACGTAGAATAAGCTTATTTGATTCCTTCTTATTTTGATGTATTCCGAGAGAGGTATCGCAATTATTATCCATGGGAAATGTTATAGCATCGTGAACAAGTTGGTTAGAAATTTTCGTGAAAGTGGAAGTCTTGGAAAGAAAAAAGGAGCTGGTAGGCCAATCCCTTTTGCTGTCAGAACACGAACTGACGGTGCTCCAAAAACATTAATTAATATTTACGCTAGCAATTTGATAATTTACCTTACGGTATATACCACACACATTGAGACAATACTTGCATCTGCATCTTTACTGACGTATTTGCGTTCAGGAACTTTTAGAATAGTGTTAAGTGAATTTTTCGTGCTACAGAAATCAGGTACAAACATATAATGGCTCCTTTGTTCCCATAACCCTTGTGCCAGAGATCCGCTCGCCAGGTTGTTAAAAAGCAATAAATATCATAGTAATTTAAGTTTTGAGCCATAAAAATCGTACACGTTCAGAATGGCGGGGTTTAACGTTTTTTCCTTCAGCTTCGAATACTCTATCATGCCATACATCATCCATCCGGTGTCGGCCAATCAGCTTTGTCTATTCGATAGCGTGTTTTGTGTGCGAATAATATGTTGCTATGTTTTCATCACGGCACAAATTATTTTGTAACCTTTTAAATCAAACACATTAATTTCGCAAGTAAAGATACAAGGACACATTTTTAAAATTAGTAAGAATAATTGATAAATATCAATATAACTAGCAGAAGTCTCAATGTGAAAACACAGACCACAATAAACAACCAGACTTGCTCGACCTTTGCTTTGTAAAAAATATAAACTCAAATCTTCTTAATATTAGTTATTGTCTAGACCTCTCCACAGACCATTCACCTATGCTGGTAACATTGGGTACCAATATAATACTCAAGGGGAAGACACCTACACTCACCAACAAAAGCACAAACTGGAACTTCTTCCGCGAAATAGTTGACGAAACCCTACGTACTGATATTGAAAAATATATAATAGCTCCAAGTTATAAAATATCAAGGAAAACTAAACAACCCAAGACACAATTAGGAAGCTGTTGAAGGGAAGCGGTAAAGAATATAAGAATAAAAATTAAAAGATCTACAAGGAACAAAACAGACATAACGACATACTTTTGCCAACTATCAGAACAAGCAGAATTTTGAAAGAACTGTTATCGCACTATACCAACTTCAAAATTTTAAAATCCTTGTACACATCACTGAATATAGATCGTTAATACATCTAGCTGTTGAAAACGGTCAGAAAACTATCAATGGAGATATGAATCCTAGAAGAGACACGAGATAAAGTACATTAATAAAAAAATATACAGAAAAACGTAGTATTTTACAACACATTAATTTGCAGAAAGAGTTTGGATAAAATGACGATATATCTAAGCGGCTTGATTATGAACACAAATAAATAAATGGATATTAAATAATCTTGGATTAGCGGTGTTTCGAAGAACTTGAAAAAATAAGCAACGAACCAAAATTGGCTAAAGCACTAGAACGTCAAATAAGAGTAAATAAAAACAAGACGTTTACGTGGACGCGGGCCTTTAAAATCGTGTTTTAATCTATGCTTTCCCGACTCACCTACTCATTAGTGTTGCTACAAGCCGTAATCATTCAACCAATGGTAGGCCCTCGCTGCCCGCCAAGATTTTCGTTTAGCTTTGTGGTGACCCATTTTGATGCTTACACGTATCGCCAGCAAATTACTATATTTAGCTAAGTAAACCTACTATACTATATTGTTTTAGCAATGCATGTGGTGGATTGCCGGCTTGAATGTGTTAGGATGCGTTGCATGTGTGAAATATGTTAAACGCTTAGCTGATTCAAATTCTGAGCGCATCCCCGTTGGGATGTGTAAAGCGCTATTTGCAGTCGGTAGCCGGCTTGCCACTAGGCCATCAGAATTGTATTTTATACAAGCTATAGCAACCGTGACGTCACACGCGTTGGTAATTTAATGATGGTTTAGTGCGGCCCCGGCATTCGCAATTGTAGCCGTTGGTTTTAATATAGCTGTCTCAGAGTTTATACTATAGTACGCGTTTTTATTGAAATTAGAAAAATCAGGATGGAAGATAGATTAAATTTAGGCGCTGACCACGCACATCTCCGTCCCAGAGAAATGTTTTTCTAATAAAATTCCCCCAGCATATCACTCACACAGATACATCAGGTGACGCCCATAGGATAACACGTATTTTTCCCCGTATCTTTACAGGTACAGTTATTTTGACTATCGTGAGGGAGCCCCTTTTTCAGCTTATGGCCAACCCATTCCCATAGGGCTGGTTAGACTAATCTTTACGCTTGTTATCTGTCGTAAGATACAACAAAAATAATACTAAGAGAAGAAGTAACAAGATAATAAAATAGAAAGCTATAAACAGCAGGATAATAAGTATTCATGTACAGTAACATACAGTAACGCATAACTATAAGCACCCAAAGAGAAAGCAGCAAATGTTGCAGAGAATCTGTTCTATCAAGCACCCCAAAATACGATACATAAAGTCAGAACCCACGGAGGAATAATTTTTGCCGTAAGATAATGCAAGGATAGACGTCAAGGAATAGTCGTGAGATACGGAGATCAACAGGTATTAAATGCAAATAGACAGGATGATTAACTTTTGCATTGACAATAAACTTCTTTTTCCTGAGATTTTTGCAGTTTCTAGTGTTAAAAGTGACGTTTGTAGCACCCTTAATGTTAGCGCTCGAATTACGTCTTTTTAACACGTTGCCATTAGAGGCGTGTTTTAATAATTTACTAAAACACGCTTTGCCGTAAGTTTGAATGTCAACGTAACCGAGAATATCTAACACAATGTGACGGAAAAAGTGTCACCGAACTAAGTTTTGATATTTCTGTTACGATCGTAGAACTTCGCTAGTGCGTCGTGCTTTTAAACTCGTCGCACCTGCTTTAAAGGCGTACTTATACACTAGTATCAATATACTAATTGGAAACACTATATAACTACAAAAAAATAAATAAGGAATATAGAGACTTACTAGTCACTTGTCCCAAAAGGCACAAATTCATATTAATGTTAATAAACTGAGAGAAGAAGGAGCATAAACAGCATGCACAGTTAACTTACACAACAGATTATTAAACGTGGAAGAAGACGACGCAGACAGTTGTAATGACTGGGATATTGTAAAAGTATGGAGTGTCTGAAATGAAATATATGCGGAACATTGAAGGACATATGTGATGATAAGCCGTTTATTTAATATAAGAAGCTTTGAATTAAAAATCGAAGTGCTTTTGACACCAAAATTCCGGAGCGCTCTGAGAAATACATTGTTTAGTGATTTTTGTTTAAAAAACTGTTTGTACGAAGTTTCTCTCAAAATCACATACCGCATGTGGCTTTTTATTACTTCCTTTTACAATAAAGAAAGTATTGGATTCACCCAAAAAATTCGAAATTGAGTTTACAACATATCTTTACGTTTTAGAGCCCCTGAACCCAAAGAACATATTTTTTTCATTGGTCTGTCTGTGTGTCTGTGAACAGAATATCTCAAAAACGGAAAGAGGTATGGCGTTGAAACTTCATATATAATTTTTGTGTACTCTGTAGATGCGGCAGCAAGCTTTTGAAAAAAATCGCATAACTGGAAGTAGGTGTTTACTCTTGTGATTTTTCAGTTTTTTTCGATTTTTTCAAAAACGGCTCTAACGATTTTTTTCAAGCTTTACATTTTCATTACATTTTTAATGTGTATATTAATGTGAGATACGTGATTTTCCAGTTGAATACTTCTAAAATGGGTCTCTTTTGTTTTTTTTATTAACTCCTATTTTAAATAGAACACCCGGTATATTATTACATTTTTGAATTCAGCTTAAAATTCTAGAGAAAATTTGTCTCTTCAACTAACGCTCTATTTTGTACAGTTTTTGTAGAATTGGTCATTTTTGAAAATTTTTGACAAATGCTTAAAAATTTAAAATAAAATTTTTGGTTAATTATAAGATCACTGTAAAAGGAAGTTGTGTGCGTGTATCACACTAGATTTTTACTTTCTTTAAAGGAAGTATTGGATTCACCTCAAAAATTGGAAATTGAGTTTTCAGCAAATCTTGACGTTTTAGAGTCCCCTGGACCCAAAAAACTTGTTTTTCGAAAGCTGTCATCAAATGTTGACATTTTCGTTAAATTCTCAGTAAGCAAAGTGATTCTTTTTTGTCACTTAACTGCGAAATTCTTTTATGTTCTAGAATGCAAAATTCTTTAGCGTTCTAGAACATAAAAGAGATGTCAAAAAAATTTTCATTTTTTAGGAACTTATTTGTGATTTTATTAATTAAGTAACCCACATTAGTTTTTTATTATGTAATTTAAAATTTCAATAGATACTAATAACTATTATAAACTATTATAAACATGACTAATTTATGTTGTACTACATGTAAATTGAAGGTGCCGATACTGCGGTCAGTTAAATTTATACTTTGACGTTTGTCAAATTCAGCAGGCCGTGGTTCAACCAGTTTTTTTCGTGTTTTTTCAAAAACCACTCGAACGATTTTTTTCAAACGTTTAATTTTTATACATTTTTAATGAGTATTGACGTGACGTGACGGCGATTTTCCAGTTGAATACCGCTAAACTGTTTTTTTATTAACTGTAACTAACTTTCTATTTTGTACGTTTTCTGTAGAATTTATAATTTTTGAACATTTTTAACAAATGATTAAAATTAAAAAACAAATTTTTGACTAATTATAAGATCGCTGTAAATGGAAGTTGTGTGCATGTATCACACCAGATTTTTTACTTCCTTTTACAATAAAGGAAGTATTGGATTTGCCCCAAAAATTCGAAATTGAGTTTTCAACAGACCTTCACATTGTAGAATAATTTTTTATTAAATTGTTATTTTGTATTGACATGAGATAGGCGATTTTAAAGTTGAATACCTCTAAACTGTTTTTTATTAACTTTAACTAACTCTTTATTTTGTAAGATTTCTGTAGAATTTGTAATTTTTGAAAACTTTTGATAAATGCTTAAAAATTAAAAATCTAATTTTTGGCTAATTATAAGATCACTGTAAAAGGAAGTTGTGTGCGTGTATCATACCAGATTTTTTTCGATAGTCGTGGTCCTGTACGAGATCGTCAAGTCTGCAGGATCATTTCATTAAGAAACGAAATTGACATGGGCCATTCGAAATCTGAGGCCTAATCTTTTTCCTCTTTTTTATTCGTCTTCTACGTCGTCTCCTTTGCTGTTCGCCGACGCCTAGCTGCTTTTTGGTTTTCCTCTACTTTTGAAATTCGTTGTTTAAGATAGCTGCACGCGCTGGTGAACAAAATGTTTGACACCTGCACTCGCAAGATTTCCAGATTCCGCACGATTATCGAGATAAAGTTCTTCTTAATTTCGATTGCTTAACGACGCGCAGCCCTCGTGACTGCTGGAAATTCTTGAGTTCGCCGATTTGCGCCCGCCAGTGAGAACTGCTTTGAACATTTTATTTTTGTTGAACTCGGATAAATTTTATTGTCAACGGGAGACCACTCATCGCTTACTATTTGTCATTTAGTATTTGTGCTATCAAACCTTTCGATTTTATGTAACGTTATCACGTGTATTACGAATAGCCTTCGTTTATCCATGTTTTTTGACCAATACGATTACTTACTAATTTCTATACGCGCTCGAGAAGGCCTTATCGACAGCATTACTCTCAAGTCGAATTAATGTGTAGTTTTGTTGGAGCATTAATCCCAATCCGTCATTTAAGACATTAAATGATTTCGCTCGATCGAGTACCTAGCAGGCTCCAATGTGCTGCTCGTGCACGTAATTTAGCTGATATACAAATAATTTTCCCTTCTGCGTTCATTTTGAATACACTTATTAAATAACTCATTATTGCCTACAATAAGCTGGAGCTAGTATTTTAAAGACAAACCAAGTTACAAGCAGTTGGTACTTTAGGAGTACAACTCTCTGGTTTAGTTCTAGAAAAGTTGGCTTCAAATCACAGTGACTCCAACGGAAGGCTGATTCACAAATCCGGCTTTGGCAATCCTAGGGTCTTAATGCTTAAAACCTCCTCAAAGAGGAAACGCAGTGTACCTGCCTGCACTAGTGTTGAAGATATTCTCAAGAATTTTAGAGAAGAGAACACACAGTTTTTGGACCAAACGCAGAAGCTTAAGACCACATATTCACAGCGAGAAAAATTATAGAAGAAAGCATATATCCCATAGCTCTAGGGGTTGCCTTTGATGCATTTCCACGACAACGATTATGGAAAGCCTTCGATGAAGTTGAAGTTCATTAAAATTAAAAATTAGCATAGAATGTCCAGAGCCTTTGGATATTATATTAGATGTCGAACAACATGACAACCGAGTCCCCTACTCTTCAACATATTGATAAACGGTTATCAAACAATGCAAGTAAGAATAGGGAAGATCAAAATAAGGTATTGAAACTTAACACTAGAATATATTTAAGCTTCCATCAGGTAATATCTTAATGATAGCAGACACGAAACAAACTTGTATATAATGTATGAACGTATTCTTTGTTTAAGAAAAATTATTATTATTACTATATATGCACTAGAAAATGAAATCAAAAGCGCAGTTGGTTAACATTATAAAGAACTAGAACATAAAAATTACGTCGAGGGTACAGCATGAAGAATCCTTTATAATGAAAATCCGTTAGAGGTAGTAGAAGAATGCGAGGATACCAAATTAAGAAAAATACAAGTCCATAAGTCTGGTTAGAGACCGCAAACAATGGAAGAAACGGACCGAGACAACTGGTTCAACACTATAGAGAAAATGGCAACAAATAGAGAAAAGAGAGGAAGTTTAGACATATCTCAGAGAATAACGCGATCTCGCTTTCGCAGAGTGTCAAGTTTAAGTAAGCAGCCACGTTGAGTTGGTTGCATATGCAAGCAGTTGTATATTACTTCATTAAAGTCTATAAACTTTTCGTAATTCATTAATTCATAATCTTTAGCCTCTTTTACCTTTTTCAATTTAAATTAGTTTTATTAATTTGTTTACTAATATTATAAAACTATCATGTATAAATTGTTTATCATCGATCATTCTGGTTTCCGACTTACATAAGGTGCCGTGTGGGATATCTGAACCAAAACTGATACGAAGACTTGGTTTACTTTTCGAAACCGTTCCAGTGGACGTAACTAAAAGAAAGTTCGGAAAAACATGGTCGCTACAAGCCATAAATAACGGAATAACAAATTTCGCGAGTACTCCAGAAGTGCCTACATGGAAATTGTTCGCTTATTTGCGGGTTTCTGAGGCGATCTAGATTTTAAGGCCGACAAATTTTATTATTATTCGTAAATGGGGTTAACCGGTTAGTGTACTACTCAAATAATCAGCGCACCTAGTCATTTGAAGTAACTGGTTATCCGTCAAATATCCGACAACTGGTGCTGGCACCTGCAATTTAACACTTCCAAAACGTTCTGGAAGTCAGGCTGCGGTTAGACTGAAATTGGAAATGATGAAGTAGTTGTTTTGGTGTCTTCCAAGTATATTTGCAAGGTAGTTTAGAGTTAATAGAACATCTTCTTTAAGCATTAATTTGTTTTGAAACACTTAATGAGAAGCAATTATTTATTCAATTGTATTCGTTGTTTTTAATCGCGCACTTTATATTAACTGCGCTAATCTTATAGAATTGCCTTGAAACGGCAACGCTAATTATTATCACTATAACAAGTTCTTATACGTACCTACATCCAAACAAAACAGTTAGTCTAGTTTAGTTGGAAAATGCGAGTTCCTCTAGAATATTAATTACCTTGAAAAACTCACAAATTGGCTAATTTAAAACACTGAAACAAAGGCAGCCATGCTAATCTTGCTACAAACGCACATCCTGCGCAGATTTATAAATGTGGAATAATTACGTACAAATAAAGCCATTTGTTGCTGCAAATTGGAACATTTGGATGCATATAATCTCTCGCAGGAATTTGTGGCTAGACATTTTATTTCCTAAGTTTGAGTAATAAAGTCTGAGAATGCAAAAGTTTGTTGCTTCAAGGTAGGTACTGAAAGCATGTTTGCAATAAATTATATCGAAACTTACAACTTCGCATTAATGATGCAAATTTAACGAGATAAAATGTTGTGTAACTATGTACTTCTCAACAACTTAGTTTCAAATTGACCTGATTCTCTGGGTCGGTCGTTGTGCCTCAAATGCTGTAATTTTATGAAAAGTTATAGGGCGTAGTACCTGAATAGTAACTTCACCTTAACGTTTGGTTCGAATAATACAAAACTAAATATTTGGGAGATGTAGGGAGTTACAGCAAATTTGCCGCTTATTTACAGCAGTCTTTGAAGTAGAGTTTTCGCAAGTTTATACCGAATATTCAGCAAATTTTCAGTAAATCTTCAGAAATAGTTTTTTCAAGTTCAAAGAATTTAGCAAAGGAAATTTCTGGAAATGTTTATTATTTCGGAAATATTTGAGTATATTGCAGCAAAATACGAAATATTTTGAAAAAAGTGTTACATGAAAACCACATGAGTTTATTTTCTATAGGCAACAAGCGTTTGCAGGATTTTCAACAACACTTCTTTCATTTTTGAGGATATCCGCAAATTGACAGTATATTTTTGGCAAATTTTCAGAGCATTTTTAAGAAATTTTCAGCAAATGCCCAGCCATTTTCCCGGTAAATCTTGTTATGGTACAACCGGATTCTTTTGACAACACCAGACCGTGCTTACCGCAGGTTGGTTTGAGTTAGAAGGCAACGGTATTAGCCCCCTATCGCCTTTAGCTAGTTTGCGGGGAGCGTAGGATTCACGTTACTTGTGATGTCCGGTTGTGTCTTAGGACAGTACAAATTACGATGAATACTAGGGCGCCACCGTGAAATTCAACTCGTAGCTGTATAACCATCAAGTCAAAGCTGAGCTCACGGCTTTAGCGAACTCAAAAAAGGTGTCCGCAACATACGTATGAGCCAAAAACCCACACCAGTTATAATAATTAAAGGAACCTGAAGCTAGGCGCAATTTATATTCAGACTTCAACTCGCATGAATGCTAACACACTAAAACTTTTCTCGCGCTATTAGCTTCCGAGTGGCTGTCCAAATAAACTTCAACGACCCGGTGCTCGCACTCCGGAAAACTTTTTATGTCTGTTTGCTTCCAAGCGTAGGGCACAAGTCCATCTCTTCCCTTCAAATTCGGCTTTCACCTAGTTCTCTTAATTTGTTGGTGAATTCGCTTGTAACCATCTATTTTTATTCTTACGACCCTCCGTCGTTCTCATAGCAACGCAACTTTAAATTGGCTGCTTGCAATAACGTCCGAAAAACATGCGCCGTTTTTTCTGTGTTTTTTGTCCCGGGCTCTCGTGTGATGCTGAGAATTTCTACGCGCGGTCAAAGCGCTGGAACCGGAATACTAACAAAAAACATAATCTGAAACAACACCTGTTTTCTTGGTTCTGCAATAAGTAGGCGTGGCACAAACGCGCGAAATAGAAAATCAGTCTCATAGACATCAGAATGCAATAGATGCGTAACAATATGGAATAGGTACTACAGACAACGAAATCAAATGGGTGCGTAATTAAATCGTAACAATGCACTACATGTGTATTATACAATTCTCCGATATTTTGGAAAGTTTCGATTAGCATTAATGTGTTGCATATGCAGTCGCTAAAATTCATCTTGCTATGCTAGAATTCAGAAATATGTCAGATACAAGACTCACCTCTGGCCACTCACCAGCTCATTTGCTTTTGCTTTGGCGCATTGCGTGAGAATTTGGTGACTTTTAAAGCTTCCTACTAGTCTGCATAGTGTTTATCCCATTTAGGGCTGTTACAGCATCACGAGGAACACCTGATAAAATATTTGAAAGTGTGTGTCTAGCTACACTGGCAAAATACATCTCTCTCCGAAGTGTTCGAAACCTTTACCTCCTACGATTGCACACCGTCAATTGAGGAAAAGCCTGTAGACTTAACCTCCGCAGTTTTTGGGCAGCTTCCCCAAAGAAGCTAGGACCAGAACCTCCTGTGGGCTCCTTGATGATCGCCGGCATATAGTGTTGTGCATATCTAGTTACCCCGTTTACAATTCTCATGGTGGTCGAGCCGTTTCTAGCACGCGGAGACGCAGAACTGTGGAAATATCTCTCGTGTATATGCCAAACCTTTATTGTAGTCCCTTACTTACGATTTGCAATTACGATTATTGTTGAGGAACAAATGGGCTGCAACTTTACTATTGTATGCCTCATTCACGTTGAGCCAGTTGTTACACGCTAGGACTTTTTAGTATTTTCATAGTGCTGTCAGATTCGACGACTGGAATTACCGAAGCATTTGAAGCCCTACTAGTTGGTCTCACGCGAATCTAAGTAAGCCATAATTTAGTCGCAAGAGGCATGTTTCTCGAATTTACGCCTATATGCAAATGCTGGCTCCCGTACTCCGTTTTGGCTCAGTTTTCATTAGCGGTTAGGAGACGTGTGCTCGTGTAGAGCATTGCTATGAACATCGAGCAATAATTGGATATTTATTCAGTTTATTTGATATCTATTTTGCCAATTTTTACATGTACAACTAATAAAATTTAAATAAAACGTAAAATAAAATACCGGCACAATTACTACAATTACAACTAAATAAAAACGTAGATTAAAATGGCGCCACTACACATATTTTAAAATATACAAAAGCAATGGTTTATACCTTATGAGCCTTTGCAGTCTACCATATTAACATTAAATGAAATAAACTGTTAGCCACAAATATTATCTGATGATTACTGACAAAGCTTCTCGGTTTATTTTCGTTTTTCAGCAATTTTGACTTGCTTTTAGGTCGCTAGTTTTTACAGGTCTCGATTTTTGGAATCTTTCCCATAAACATTTAAATAACTTGCAGTTATGAGAAAGCAGCGTTCTAATAAAAACCATGAAGGGACGTTTCAAGGAGATACAGCGCTATCAGATTTTTAATTTTCAAGGCTCTGTGTTTGCATACAAAAGAATTTAAGGAAAACAATGTATTAATTAGTTTCGTTCGGCTTAACGGTGTGCTTTATGTGCGATTGTATAGTGATTGTTCTCCTGAAATTATTTTATTAATTAATAGTGGCTTCATTGTTCTATTTTGCAAATTTCGAGTGGCATTGTTCACACATATTTTAGCTACATCTGGGATTAACTAAATACAATTCGTCAAATTTTGATGCAATTCACTTTACTTCTCGAAATAATGTATATGTTTTTAAATAATACTTAATTGTGCGTGATTCATTCTCCATTAATTTAAATTAATGCCCGTACCAGTTACGTCTAGCACAAATTAATTACTAAAATAGCTCCACAAATTCGCAGTAGTCATGTTATGTTCGAATTAGGTGTTATGTGCGACTGATATTTCGTGATTTCTCACTTCGGCGTAGATATATAACAGCATCGGAGTTATTGCGCCGGTCTTTATATATTTATTCACTCACAAAACATCTTTGTAAATACCAATATTTGCACTTTATAAAACCTTGCATTTAGCTACAAATCCCATTATTACTAATTTTAAATATTTTAATGGCTGCTTCCTGCCAGCTCCAACAAAAATTAGCTGGAAATATTCATGGCCTAAATTACACAACAGAACGACACCATAAATCCCCCTCTTCATTCAAGTGTGCGAGAGTCGTCGCCGCCATATTTCAAAAATGCAAATATCAGTGAACACTGAATAAAACTAATTCTGGCGGGATCATGATCGGGCTGATGGTCTACGGTACCTTTTATAATCGTGTTGCACGCGATGCGATCGATCGCTACTCAAACACAACTACAAAGAACGTAAGCCGTAGGTAGATCAATATCGAAGATAAAAGTCCTTTCAGCGGGAAAATATAAAGGCTTAATGGATAATGCAAATTTTTGCAAATATTAGCGGCGAGATACTACTGCACTGTCATGCAGCCTTTAGAGCCGAAGTTAATGGAAACGTATAGGTGGAAACAACGCGCTTTCATATGACCTTTCAGAGAAAAATATAATCAGACACCCATTTTAGCCATTTTAAGAAGTGTTTGGGCAATTTGAGCTTTTTTCTATGTACTCTGATTTTTGTTACACTACTAGCGCCATCTTCAGCAATTAGAATTAAACCCAAGTAATAGTAGCACGGTGTAGCGTGGAGAACAACAAAGCATGCTGGTTAGAGCACACTAAATTTTAAAATTATCAAGAACATTTGATTTTTAAACACATGCTAACTGAATAATGTAAGTAACAGGAGTAAAATCATTAAAGTTCTTAACGGAAGGGTATGTAAAGCTCTCGGTAAAGTAACTGGACGTTGTGGAAAGGGATGTCAACCAATGTATCTGGATACAAAGAACCAACAACCCTTACTCAATCTTGGACTACGTTGTAGATCAGGAAAGCTTACCACTCGGTGACACTGAAACAGTCAGTAGCTATGGAAAAAGGGCAAATTAATAGCTAAAACCGCCACAAAATTCAAAACAAACAATGACCTTATGTGAAATCACTAACTATTTGTGCGAGCATCTCCTGATTTATTTTTGCCACTGGCAAACACTCACAACTCGATCAAGCTCTGTAAAATCTAGTACAGTTACCTTAAGTCGAAAAAGTTGATTTCAAGGGGGTGCCAAAAAAAGTGCGATTTCTCCAAACTCAGCCTGACTGAAACAGCAGACCCAAATTAGAGCCGTTTAGTGGTTGGAAGACGGATAGATGCGCTAAAAGAGCAGTAAATCTTTTTTCCCGCAGACGAATTTTCTAAATAGTTCCAGCAACACAGGGGACGTCAAGATTCCGGGTTTCGACTAATTTAAATAATCTTCCGGTAAAATACGCCGAAACAAACAAAGCACACGCATTATAATAATTAAAAGAAACTAAAGCTAGGCGTGACTTATATCAGTACGCCAATCCCAAAGAATAATTGCCAGTACGACATCGACAACACAATACTTAGACGATCCGGCGCTCTATTTACGCATTCCCCAAAACTTTTCTACATCTACTTGTTTTCAAGCGTAGCACACAAGTGAGTCTCTGCCCTTCACCTGTCGGTCGTTTCTTTTCATTCTCAAGATACTTCATTTCTTTCAGCTCATAAAAACTCGTTTAGAGGCGCAGCTAGCATTTTAAGCCACAGTCAATTCCGATATTTAAAACGGTCCATTAACTCTTATCTACTGAAATGAGTTACTGGAGATGATGCTGCATAGTCATACTGAGGATTTCAAGTAAGAAATGACAGTATCAGAGAAGGAATGATGGCTCAGAACACAGTCATGCATTACGCAAAGGATAAGCAGTTGAAACGGTATGAGCAACTGAGGCAGACGTCGAAGAAGTAACAGAATGGAGAAATGAGACAGAAAGAATTGGTGATTGGCATGCAAGAAGTAGCAATAGAGGCTGCACATACTTGCCTATATACATACATATAAACACAGACTAAATCTTGTTACGGTAGAAAACGATAATTAGAACAACCCGTAACAATAATTGCTCTGGCTGGCTTACCAGTCGCGACAAGGGCGGTTTGAGGTACCTGAAATGTAAAATAAGGGCTCGCCGAGAATGCTAATTAGATCAAGCATCACACAATTGTCTAATTAAATTACAGATCTTGAAGACGTCTGCTACCTTGAAGAAACATCAACAAAGTTGCATGAAAATGGTAACCTAGACCTCGGTTCACTTACATTTGCCTTTAGCTATTAAATTAGCTATAAAAATACGTTTTGCGTATCAGCCTTAAAACGGAATAATAAAAACGATACCAACCAATATTTAAAGTGCTATAATGAGCACACCAAATTAGACGCAATTCTTGTTCAGTAATAATAAAGGTAATTTTCCTTATGTCACGCAAGTTCAGCTATGGGGTGATTTATTTTAAATATGTAAGCGACGGTCAATAAGGCATTCAAATACTACTAATGCTTAACTACAGTAGTAGACAAATTTAAACAGTAGCAAAACGAATATAAAGCTGAAATGAAAGCATGCAATCCCTTTAAAAAAGTACGGTAATTGGCGATAGAAAACACAAACTTTAAACAGCATGCATAAGCCACCCACTTTAATATAACGCAAATGCATAATTTCTTATTATACCTCAAACGATGGAGGGAAGGCAGTGTCTCGCTGTCGTTCACCAGGTGTATGATACATATAGGACAGTCAAGAAGTGATGTATCCAGGTCAAGGAGAGATAAGCCTAGCTGTCGATAAAGCATTTGGGACGTGAGATATTACAGGAATGATCCAGCGGCGTTGGAACCTAGTCAGCTTTCAAGGAGAACTTCGCAGAAGTATGATATTATAATCCCATATAATATCGGTTGTAGGGGTCGACGCTGGAAAAGGTACGGTAGGAAAACACGAAATCCCAAAGGTCTGGTAAATCCGAATATATCGAACGTCTTGCGGCCGGTAATGTTATGTTTGCAAATAGCATACCCACGAGATCACAGCCTTATAACCTGCGGCAATCTTCACCCTGGCCAAATTTGCCATAGCGTAGCCCGAACCGCCGTTCAAATAGCGTCACTTTGCCTTCGAGGCAAAAGCGTAACTGTCATACGGAGAGCAAGAAATGCTGACTATAAACAACGAATTCCCTACAATATGATGAAACGTCGGTTGTCTGAGCGGACAGAATCAAATTCAGCCACGGCAGCTTGGAATGCGATGAAACTTCGCCACAGAATTCTGTTTTTGGAAATAACAATCAATGCTTTAGACTTTTGTGTATTTTAGATCCATTCAATAATCCAAGTACATTCGCAACCTATATTGTGGAACTACCTGTAGATATAAGGAAATTCCGTTAGTCTTGTTAAGAATATTAAATATTGGTCCCAGTTTCAAGCAAAAATATATATTACAAATTTAATTTAGAAAAATAGTGACATTCTGTAAACGAGTACCAGAGGTACTCGGACTTTCTGATTATAAATCATCTAGTTTTGTAATCATAAATAAAAATTAGTGTCTACGCCAAGAAATACAAAATTCTTATTTTTTTCAATCTGCTTAAAAGGGTGTGAAAAAGGAATGGGTACAATAGGATCAATTGAAACAATGAGATTGAGAAACCTAGTAAAAGGTGGGCCTGTGTAAGGGTTAATCTCAAACAGAAAAATGACTTCATTCTATTGTAGTTTTAAAAATATTTGAAGAAAACAATAGTTGGCGATAAGTTTAGTATCAGTTCATAATTTTAGGCACAATTAATAGTTTGAGATAAGATGACTAACCGTTGAATTTATTTGTGCTAGAATGTAAGATAAAATTTAAAAAATCTGGTGTAATACACGCACACAACTTCCTTTTACAGTGATCTTATAGCTAGCCAAAAATTGGATTTAAAATTTTTAAGCATTTGTCACAATTTTTCAAAAATTACAAATTCTACAAAAACGGTACAAAATAGGGCGTTAGTTGAAGAGACACATTTTCTCTAGAATTTTAAGCTGAATTCAAAAATGTAATAATATACACGGTGTTCTATTTAAAATGGGAGTTAATAAAAAAATAGAAAAAACAAAAGATAGAAAACAACAGAAACCCTTTTTAGAAGTATTCAACTGGAAAATCACCTATCTCACATCAATACACATTAAAAATGTAATAAAAATGTGAAGTTTGAAAAAATCGAAAAAAACTGAAAAATCACAAGAGTAAACACTTACTTCCGGTTATGCGATTTTCTTCAAAAGCTTGCTGTCGCATTTACATAGTATACAAAACTTATATATGAAGTTTCAATGCCATACTTCTTTTCGTTTTTGAGATATTCTGTTCACAGACACAGAAACACAGGCAGACACAGACAGACCAATGAACAAAAACATGTTTTTTTGGGTTCAGGAGACTCTGAAACGTGAAGATCTATTGAAAACTCAATTTCGAATTTTTGAGGTGAATCCAATACTTCCTTTATTGTAAAAGGAAGTAAAAATAATCAAAACAGTTCCTCGACGTATAATAAAGTAACATTTTGCATTTACAGGCAAGGCAGGGCACGCTCATGTTAAAATTGAAACAACCTAGTGATATCTGATTGAACCATAAGAAATTATAATGGCAGATGCGCTTTAAATATTTCCAAGTTTAAATATTTGCAATACAAGGTACAATCTTATTTGGATGAACTCGAAAGCAATCTTCGAGAACGTGTTGTTTCAGAACAGTGTGTTTATTCAAATATTCATGAGCTCTTCGCTGCGACTGCTTTTCCATTTATTTGTCTTATATCCACTGTGCAAGGTATAAGGAAATCAGATATATTTTGTTAGATATTCAATAACTTATTGTATTTTAAATCAATATCAGTTTTTGATGTAAATATTTACACCAGTCTGTTACGAAAGGTAGTTTAACTACGAAATATAACGTTTACCTCTAGAAATACGAAGCGGGGCTATTAGCAAGTCTCTTTATTGTTTTTCCATATTTGAAAAGGATTACTAAATACATTTTTGGAAATATTGTTAACCAGTACTATACTTACGAAATAAATTAGGAAAGATATATATATAGTTCAGGAAAATTAGTCAGCTAATTATCTTCTTATAATAATATCTTTGACGTTTCGTCAGCTCAGCTGACGTCCTCAGAAAATACACAACAAGTTGAAATACAATAGACTAAAAGGAAAATGAGATTAAGGTTAGATCACTTAAACAATGTATATTTACTCTTACCTTATGTAATGTCGATTGAAATTTTGAGATAGTGAGTTTGTACAATGTTCTAAGGTTAATAATTTTTACAATATAGCTTGAAAAGAATATTTAAAACGATTTCGTAGATGCAGATGTCAAAATTTAAAATTTAAATTTTCTTATTTTAAAGGTATTTTCCCTAATTATTACTTCACAGTACATTGTTTATTATCTGTTTCAGACAATCTTGCTTTCCCACTCTCTGTTTCGCAGTAGTTGAAGACGTCATCTATTTTCCAAAAATTATAATACTCTTCAGTATTTTTCAAGACAGTGCGCTACCAATTCATGTTATGCAGCCCCTTTCAGTTTACGGTTTTTTAGTGTTCTGTCGAATGCCGTTCTTGTAAAACGTTCAGATCACATCAATTTCATAATTTTTGTTATTTACCTATTATTTTGGATAATTCCAATAATAGATATAGCAAATTAGTGTTGATATTTGTTGAGGGTTCTAACAACATAGTTATAACAAGTCGGAATCGCTTCTCGCTATACTAATGTTTGAGCCCCACCGTTGTGAGCCATGTTGAAACAAGTCGTTTGGTAGCCCCTTCGTTGAGATAGTAAATTTAATGAGACGTCTCGTGCGCCTCAGTATTTTTTAAATTAATTTCCCTGTTGTTCACTTAGCTAGCTCAGTAGATATGGAACTCTTGTCTCATCTCAAGGATAGGAAGTGTTAATAGCTGCCAGAATAAGAAGCTAGCCTGCACTGGTATTCTCGAGTGCTAAAATCAACTTCAAACAATACTCACAAGAAAATCGAATTTGTTTACACAAATAAACAAAAATATATTTACTTTCAAAACACATATAAAACCATAACTAAGATGAGGATTAAAACCTCTTATTTATAATTAAATTACTCTATCTCAAAGTTAAGTCGCTACATCCCAAATTAATTACAAATAATTTGCTATTATTAAGTAGTCCTATTAAAAATTTAATTGTAAGCACTCTGTATGTTGCTATTTAACTGATGAGAATTAACAAATGTGGGATTTCCAACTAATAGGACTACAAAAAGTCAAGATGGTTTGCTAACCTAAAAAGTACATAAACAGGCTCCAGATTTTAATTAAATTATTGATGTCCATGCAATTAACGCTGTTGCTATGCGATAATAATCGAACGTAAGTATTCCCCGTCATAAAACAAAACACTCCTACCCACGCCAAGACCGGAAGTGGCGCTCTACAGGGACGCCAATCGATGCACAATCACAAAATAACACTTTTAGGTGGAAAATCTGACCTTTTTATGGCTTCTCCGATGAATCTACGGCGATATGCTCCGAGTCGGACCTCCCACAATGCTCTGAAGAAGCCATGGTTGCCTACTTGCAGTTAGCAAGGCCCAAATCTGCGCTAGAACCCATCTGATGATCGGCTGCCGCTCTCGAAGATTTTCCTAATCGCTTTCGCTAAAGCTGGGCGCCTTAATGTAGGGCTGCGCTTTACCACACGTACATTGCTTGCTTATACACTTGTACACGGTCTTATAAAACTGGCTGTACCTCCTTAGAATAACATCTCCACAAATAACCCAAGACACAATCTCTCAATAAAACACTACTTTTCATTAACTTTGGTATTTAATAATACATAGAAATATCTTATTGTTGGGGCAGCTTTGCAAAACACAACCAAACCTCTTGATGAAGCCACCCCAATTGTTTATGTTGATGTTGCATGAAATGCCAAGCCTGCTGTGATTTTAATTTGTCAATTATTTTCAAATCCTATGTTATTTTATAACAAGTTTGAAATAAAAATTATTACATTTACTGGACATTCTTATAATAAATATCTGTTTTGTTGATTATGTTATTAATTGCCAATAATTATTATTTGAATTATAAGGCTATTAAAATGTGTTCATAGCAATACATACATTTAAATAATATAAAATAACATGGAAATAACTGTCCGTAAAGACGTCAACTGTATTTAAATCCGCCATCCGGATTTTGTACTTCAGAACGCATATCACTTAAACTGTAAACAGACCCTGTATCGGGTTGCCTTATGATGCTCAAGGTCTCCTGAATTACATCATCTCTTGATTGACTAGTATGGAAATACGGCTCCTGCGGCAGGGAAGTATTTAATATCGCATTTTCGTTGGTTTAACAAAGTCCTACTTACTCAGTACATGGCTATTTTGCACTTTGCTTAAAAAGTAAACTCTGTTTGCTACACACACACTGATGAAGTAAACTTTATTTACTGCGACATTTCCAAGCCACTTTTATTTTGTTCACCATAGACAATATTTAGTGGGAGTCACTTACAGACGTGCGATTTATAATAATTAAATCTAATTAACAATCAAAAACATGCACACACAAACTGGCCATATATGTAAATATTAAAATAAACAATGGAGAAGAGTGAATCCAGATGCCAGTTTTAATTTGAAGAACTGAATAAAACCATTATAAATTGTATAAAAAAACATGCAGCAAACACACTGCTGGAGGCCTAGCGAAAATGAGGATTCACACAAAACACTAATATAAGAAAAACGACCACTAGAAGATATACCTGCGTAAGAATATAGAACGCTGAGCAAATAATTAGCAAAAAATAATGGCAAAGACAATGGGCAGTCTAAAACTAATAAGTTGCATAAAGCGATAAAAATTAACAGAAAAGTAAAAGTTTTAAGAAGGCAATCCAGTATCGGCAAGAAAGATACTCAAAGGCTTGAAGAGTACGGAAGAAATTAATTGATTGAACTGCCACCTTGTGATCATGCTCTTTGAAGCACTCTATATATTCTTATTGTATACTTTGGTGGTATGTCAGTGCAGAATAAATATACTTCTTCCTCTCATTATAGACCAGTGGCCCGTTTCTAACCTTAAAGTAGTGCCCCTCTTTACTCATAAGCCGGGTAAGTGGCTACCCTTGTCCACCACAGGTTCTATTATTATAATGACTATTAAATAAGATCAAACCTTAAACATCACAGAAAATTTCTATAGACAAATATATAAACGCATTAGCACTTCAGAAATAAATACAACAATTATGAAAGTAAAGGATAAAAACGAGATATTGCAGGTATGAAAAGTATACTATCCAGAAGAATTTGAACATCAACTAAGCAACGGAGAAGAGTCAGTAAATAAAGGACAACAAGAAGAAAAATTGATAATGTGTGTTTGATTATAATATGCATTGCGATTGCTCAAAAAATGTTGTGTATGCTAGGGTTGCCATAAATCGTTCGACTTACATCGGGACAGTCATTCCAGAATGCGGCGTAGGCGAAACTTTTTCAAGGCGCATTCACCATTTTGTCAAAAAAATTTACGATTAACAACGTAAACTTTTATTCTACTAGTTAATTATATATGTCGTAAGACGTTTTAGTTTTAAAATAATATTTTTTGCATAGTGATCGTGAAAGTCGTCTTTTTTTTAACGAAAAATTGTATTGAAAGTTTAACTTTTTTAAAGCATAAATCGTGAAAAAAACGTACACTCTTAACTATTTTATTGAAATATCAACTTGACAGTTGTCAATTCTGAAGTCCTTTTCGGCTGAATTTCGACCAAGAGATCACTATGCAAAAAAAAAACGTGTACAACACGTTTTGAAAGTCCTTTTTTTCATTCATTTGCTTGATTAACTCGGGTCCCCCTCGTTATCAAACTGCAAATTCATGAAAAAAAGTATGACTTTCAAAACTAGTTGTACAAATTACAATTTTTACCCAAAACAAATAACCGTCTTATACAAGTCACGTTATTAGAGCGACTGGATGACGGGTGACGGGGACGGGATGGGATGAATGATGCTCGCTGACCCTGTTGCCCGTCACCCCGAGCAAACTCTCTTGAGCGCGCGGGAGTGTTTGAATCAGCATAGCCTGCGCGGAAAATGTAAGTAAACAGCATTCATACTACTAATTATATTATTCACACAGCATTGTGTAGCTTCAATCGGGACATTAAAGTGCTTTGTCGGGACGTCGGGACAGAGGGCTCCATAACGGTGACAGTCCCGATATATCGGGACGGATGGCAACTATGTATGCCACGTTCGCAAAATGTTTGGCTTCCTCGGAATAATTTAGCGGACTGGACTGGACTAATTAAATGTATAGGTTACTAAGATATTGTTCTAAAAGTGCAGTTTACATTGGAAAAAAAGGTGTAGCCGATTTTTTTAACGACGACTGTACGTTTTCAACGCCTAGGCCGGTAGCACTTAGCAACGACTGTGATTCGTGTTATACGTTTGGAGGTCCTGATGTATATTGTTACTGGCACTGTCAGTCGATGTCAAATTAGAGGTTAGTAGGTTAAGTTTAAAAAGTAGGTCAAGGTTAGTCTGGCACAAAACTAGTGATGGGCATAACCGGACAATTTTCATAACCGAATTATTTGCATTCGAATCATATTAATAACCGATTGATTATTTGAATAATCATTCGAATCAATTTTGGCTCTCGATTCGTTTCGATTAAGTTAGCCGGTTTGCCGGTTGGCGGTTCACCGACATCTGCATCGTCATCGTAACTTGCAGATAGCAGAGGAACTCAGTTAAACGTTAATTATAATAATTGTATAAATGATTTTTATTTGATTTCTAAGGAGTTTAAACCATTGAGAATAGCTATATCAATACTAATCATAAAGAAATTATAAATATGCGAATACAAAGTATCTATTGAATCTATTTTTAGTTCCTAAAATTCTCTAGTAGTCACCCTTCCCTTTTCGCTTGCATATCATACCGGTATATTTTAGAATCTATCATTTATCTACGTTCAGCCTTCCGCGGTTCTAAGGACGCACACGTAAAATTTTCAACATCGAAATCCACTTCTTGTCCCGACTGCTCCGTTATTAAAAATTAAATATAAATCTTTTACGATATTGGAAAATCTTATTTTGCTTTCTGTTTATCCCTTATTAGGTATAATCAACCGGGTTTTGAAGCAAAAATTTAGGCCGTTATAAATTAATACTAACACAGCTTCGGCAAATCTCATACTCAGCAGAACGTTATCTTTAATAGGAACGGCCCCATAAATTTATCTCGTCGACTGGGAGTCTCAAATGTCGTAATAACATTAAAAAGCAGCCGCACTTGGGTCAATCAATTACATACGTAGAAAAGGTTATATGAGTTATGAATGCCGTATTATTTACAGAATTTCGATCACTCGCAGGTCGCTGAGACGCGGCACGTAGTACGTATCAGGATGAGGTTATTTTTCATCCGAATACTTGGAACGAAAACCGAGTTACACAGCTTAGTTCAATAACCGGATAACCGGTTATTTTTGATTCGAATAAGCCCATCACTAGTAGAAATCAATTCGTGTGAGGAATCTATTTGCGTGAAAACTTGAGCCGCAGCTTGCAAATCTTGGCGGTTTTCTAACAGCTTTAAAGCTGTCGTTTTACCTTTACTAAAAAGAGCTGACGTTATGTCACACCCGGAGACAGCATGTAAAAGTAAAAGATGATGTTTACTGGATTCATATTGGTAACAACTTCGGAATGAGTAAATTCTTTGTGGAACTTTTCCTCTGCCTGGCTTCATAAAATAAATGTCTCCATCAACTGGCGTACGAGCTATCAGGAGTACCAAGAGATCTACATCTTCCTCGACAACAGTTTTATCTTGACGCGATTCTTCAAGTGCTGTTTCAATGATTAAAACATCGGCATCATCTTCAGATTGCTTGACACGGATATTATGAACCTCAAAATGCTTAGCCAACATGGAAATCAATCTGGTTTTGTTGCTGTTATTAGGAAGAAATTTATATCTTGGCTTACCATTGCGTTCATTGTTTCATCGAACAAGATTTCCACCGATGACAATTTAGAGATGCAGCTGCTGCCTGCCAAGCGATTTCCTTGAATTATTTTATTGTGGTAACATTGCTGTCTTCATATTGTACGAAAAAGACCCTTCGATTCAGCTCATGGTATATTTTTACATTTCAGATCTCAAATTAGTTGTGGAACTCGGTATTTCTGTAGTGTTATCCTTCAGATCAACGTTCATGCTGAGTTTTCAAATAAACGGTCGGTCCTACAAAAAAACTACCAAGTACTTTTTTGTACAGAATTTTGTGCCGTTCAATTTCTCTGTACAATATCGTACACCTAAACTCAATAGAAAAGAAGGTATAAGAGAAAAACCAAATTTTTCCCACATCTGCACCCTATAACTCACCAAGCTCAAGGTCAAATCAAGAGTACTTTTCGGATGTTGTTTGAAAACACCAAATAAAGGTGTACACAAAAATTCAGCTCACTTTGAATTATTCCGAAAGTTTGCCGTAAATTTGTCTAATTTGACTCGACTATAAATGCTTGCCTACCGGCCTATGTCCTAAATGGCTATAATCCGACAGTGAATTAAATTCTTATGTAGAGTTGTGTTCGAATAAATCTGGGACAATTTATTTTTTCAAATGTAAGTTGGGGTGAGAATTGAACAATATCTCCATGGATTTCATGCTATCAGTAAAACTGTCAGATTCCATTTACTTGTCAAAGCTTAATAGTATATTATGGGACAAGTGGTTGAAATAAAATTTCAACGTTAAGAGTGCTTTTTCTCAACGAGCGAAGCGAGTTGAAAAAAGTAACTCGAGACGTTGAAATTTTATCAGCCACGAGTTACATATACAATTTTTTCTACGAATTTTCACTCATTTTAATAAATTAATGCACTTTAGAAAAAATGAAACATAAAGTGACATTTCTCTTGTCACCAATTGAATGTCAAACAGTTTGAAATCCCGGTAGTACGAGCATTTCAATCTCTAGTGGTTGAAATGCAATTTCAACCACCGGAATTAGTGTCAACATGACTGATTTCAATGTCATGAGTAGAAAAAAGTAATTATATTTTTGAGAAAACTCACAACGATTGAAAAAGCGCACATTATTTCAAAAATAGAAGACGGCATGTCAATAATGATGACTTTACGACATTTTCAGTTGAATGAAAATACGGTGTTTGAGACTAAGACAGTGTGGGAAAATGAGAGGACTTTAAAAAGAAAAACTGGAACGGGATTGTCCAACAAGAAGACAACTGTTGAAGAAGATACGGAACTTTTAAGTTATATCAGAAATCTTCCATTTGAAACTACAAAAAATGCTATTATAAACACAAATTTTCCGGCCTCCAGAGCTACTGCTTGTAGAAGAATATTAAAATCTGGTTTAAAGTGTCGTGTCTCTGCAAGAAAGCCATATTTAACCAACGAACAGAAATAGTCACGACTTTTGTTTGCTTTAAATCATATTAATAATGATTTGGACTATTGGAACCGGGTTATTTTTAGTGACAAAAAACTTTTGAGTCGATCTACAATGGTAAAATCCGAGTTCACAGACCACGGGGATGCCGTTTCAGTGAAGAGCATATTAGTTCTAAGAGATCGTCTGGTTCAATGTTTGGGCTTGGATAAGCTCCCAAGGTTTGGGAATATGCTGGCGGATTGACTGCAGGTTTAATGCGATTCCCTACAGAAACATTTTGGAATAGATCATGCTTCTAACTGTCGAGAATATTTTTGCCGACTTTATATTCCAACAAGATAATTGTCCGGTCCATACAGCTAGAATTATAAATTACTGGTTTAAAACTAATAACATCGAGGTTATGCAATAGTCTAGATTTAAATCCAATCGAGAATGTTTGGGGTCTTTTGGTTAAAATTCTCGAAAAACGAAATGTTCTGCCAAAAAATGCAGAAGAACAGTGGCAATATATTGAAGAAGTATGAGATCAACTGACATAAAGAACATTTAGGGCGATATTTAATTAGTTCCATGCCGCGAAGACTAGAAGACGTAATAGCAATAAATAGAGGAAAAAAATATTAATTTAAATTGTACTAGTATATATACCGGGTGGCTAGGAAAAAACAAATCCTGTTTAAGTCCTCACATCTCCGGAACGCTTTAACATAGCGATTTCAGTTTTTGCTTTTCAAGATACAGTGGATTGAAAATTGAATGGCGAATTTTTTAATATCAACTAGAAAAAACCAATTAACGTTGATAATTTAATAAGCAACTTAAATCGAAGCAACCTTTTGTTAAAACAAATGAAGGTGTGAGTGACATTTGCAGTTAGTTGTTACTTCGCAATTAGTTTAACGACATTTCGTTCTAATTAACTTACTTTCTCTTTTAAGAATGGCACCTCATTTAACGAAGTCTGACTTAGAGGTAATTGCAATGTGTTATCGAAAAAAAAACATTGGCGTGGAAAAAGAATTGCCAGAGAGTTTACAGGGAAGAAATGGCAACCTTCTAGCATAAGTCGTGCTATTCGACGGCGTGTAGAAACCGGATCTGTTTACAGAAAACCCGGAAGCGGAAGACCTGTAACTGCTACAAATCATGAAAATTCACAAATCGTAGGCGAATTGTCGTTGTCACAGGAAAATCAACCGGGGACTCATTTATCTCAGCGTAAAATAGCAGCCAGGACAAGAATCAGTCGCAGGTCTGTCCAAGTTATTCAAAAACGTGTTTATAGGTAGAATACACCATACAAGATGTTTATTGGTGGCATTTTTAAGAACATTGTCAACGTGTAATTGATTTTTTCTAGTTGATATTAAAAAATTCGCCATTTCTGTGTTTTTTAAAATAATTGTTTGTAATTTGGCAAAAATAATTCTCAATCCATTATTTCTTAGCAACCAAAAACTGAACTCGCTATCTCAAAGCGTTTCGGAGATGAGAGGACTTAAACAGGATTCGTTTTTTTCTAGCCACTCGGTATATTGCTTACTTGCTTTAATTAATGTTAATTATAATCTATAATTCTTTTTTAAGTTTTCACCAAAATATTTAATGATATCTAGTTACAAATAATATGCTACAAGCCACAAATACAACACAACAAAAAAGTTGTCCCAGATTTATGTGCACAAGTGAAATTGAGAGATACATTACACGAGTTGTCCCACATTTATTTGAACACGACTGTACTTCAAAAGTCAATGTAAAACTTTTTTGTTTAACTCTCCCGAACAAAACATGTCTTTTTACAGATTTTATTTACAGGAAGAAGTTGTTCAACTTACATACATAACATGACATGTAACAGTTGATATACAGGGTGACCATAAATGGTTGTGATTTTTTTTTCTTAGGTTGACACTGTTTATGTTCGTGGCATTGTAAGTCTATGTCAAATTCGAGGTTAGCAGGTTAGTTTTTGCGTCAGCTTGTTTCAAAACTTTTAGCGGACTGAGTTGAGTGCTTTAATAGATTTTAGCGGACTGAATGGTAACGTAGCAACACGTTAGAAACGTGATTTTTTTAACTGAAAATCGTACGACACTCCTTAATGACCAATAGAAAAATTAGTTCACGAGCCGTATCCAAGACAACAACAAAATTTCTTGGAAATTGTTTGTAGGTAGACATTACTTCTTTTTAGGGTTTATGTCGTTACGGTTTTCTTACCGAATCTGCATTCCAACATTAATTCATATCCGGAAATTATTTTTCGTGCATTCAACAACGTTGTTGGAACGCACTAAAAAAAATTCCGGAAAGAATTAATGCTCATATGTGATTATATGTCAAAATAGTTTATCAAGCAAATAAGAAAAATGTTGTTTTTATACGTGTTGTGCACCCTTGTAACTCGAAGTTTGGTCGAAAAGGGCTTCAGAATTTAGTGCCAATTGACAATTCATAATTTCAATAAAATAGTAAAAAAGTGTTATTTAATTTACGAATTTTCTTTAATAAAAGTGATAGTTTTTTCACGGTTTTTCTTTAAAAGAGAGGATTTTCATTATCGCTATGCCAACAATAATTCTTTTATATGATGTTCATAAAAGTCGCCTTTTTTAACGAAAAATCTTAAGAAAACCAATAGTTTTTTACTATTTTTTAAGATGTGCTTATTGCAATAGTTAGTTTATTGTTAATAGTAGGTGCCCCAAATCTTCTTTGGTTATTTATTTAGTTATTCATCCGAACAACTTATGCTAATTACAAGGATTTAACTTCACAAATTAAGCAATCACAATTAGTATCATTGGCCGTTAATGCAAACATATAAAACCAGTAGGCTATCCTAAATAAACCAAATCTAGAGACTGAATTAATCTAAATTTAAATGGAGGTAACGGATAACTAAAGTAAAACTAATATCGCGTAGAACAATAAAACTGCAGCTACTCAGGAATACATATAACCACCTAAAACTACATATAACTAGAACTACATAAAACTACGAGATCTCAGGTTAAGCATATAACATATACATTGTATATTCATATTATGAATATGTACTGTAGTGTAGTGCATTGGGGTACTGAATATTATTTTAGTCATACAGGGTGTTTTTGAACTACACGTACCAAAACATTCTGAGTTGTTGTCTGCTAATAATTTCCACAACAAATCTATTTTTATATATCTGAAATTATGGGGCAAAAATTCCCTTTTCCACTTCCATTCGCGACATTGATTCATTATTTTGTGATTTTAGCTTATAATTATTTCTTTTGTTGAATCCTGGCGACCGTAGTGACAACCGAATGGAACAATTCAAGAATGACAAGTAGGAGATCGTAATTATTAATTTTTCAAATCAAATTTAAATAAATGGTTATTTTAAGAGAAAAAGTTTGTGCATGTATTTGTACAGTTCTACTATCAGGTATGAACACCTAACAACTTGAAAATAAACTCCAAAACCAAAACACAAAAAGAAAACTCACTGCTATTACTTGAGAACACACCAAATCATTAAAACTACAAAAGGTGTTGAAAGTGCCGTCCGAGCTCGATGAATTAACGATTGTTGGGTTCGGCTGATCATGTTTGGATTTCCTCTAATCTCTTTTGCAATAGTTTGGATGCGTTTGATCAGCTCGTTGACTGTGTTTATAGGTGTTGCATAGACTAATTGTTTCATGTGGCCCCACAAAAAGAAATCACATAGGTTGAGATCTGGAGAACGAGGGGGCCATAACACTGTTGCATCCCTTCTTATCCATCTTCCACCTCCGCACCACAAGAGCTTAATGAGAGATGGAGGTCCATCATGAAAATACCACATATCTCGTCGCTTAATCAAAGGTACATCTTTCAATAGGTTTCCCAAATGGTTATTTAAAAACTCTAAAAACTGTCGATGCAGTTAAGCGAGGTGGTAAGCTGTATGCACCTATTAAATTGTTGCCAACCATCCCTGTCCACACATTGACACTAAATCGGTCCTGAAAGTGATGCTCTTGGATATGGATATTATGACAATTAAAAGTATCTTCCCTCGTAAAGGTTGCCTCGTCCGTTGTCAATACCTTTTGTAAAAAATCTGGTTCTCTTTCATTTTTTTAAGTCTTATCTTCGTAAAGTGCCTTATGCTTTTTATTTACATTTTTTACATAGTTATAAGTATTATTGTAATAACAATATTATGTAGCGCCAGTAGAGCCCTAAACCTCTATTAGTTTGTCTTGGTGCTGCTACTCAAAGGAAAGTGGCGCTGATGGGAATGTAAATATTGCAGCACGTTGACGATTTCCACTCTTGAATGGGGCGGAAATGTCCTGGGGATAGATTCGGCGGCATCGTGGTGGTATCCCGTTTTCAGGCTGAAATAACGCTAAAGTACAGGGCCCCAGAGATATTCGAAACTGGCCACCTAGAGGAACGTGGACCAGTATCCCGGCGAGCTAAGCGACTGACCCACGCTACCTCCTTTTTTTAAGTAACCACTGACAAAATCTAATTCTGCCAGGAAAATCGTCTGGTTTCAGTTGCTGAACTTTTAGAACATGGTAAGGATGAAGGCCATGTTCGCCACACAACGAACGGCGAGACGCCCACACGGTAAAAGAGTCTTCTGACGCTAATAGATGGATTTTCTTCGACTAGGTCCAGAATTACCGGCTCAACATCCAAAACATGATCTGTTCTCTCGCGACCGCGGTTCCAGGTATTAGGTTGAAACTTTCTGTTTTCTCGAAGATTAAATGTGCGGTGGTCTGGCAATCACCTTACAGGAAATGCTTCATGATAAAGTCGTTGGGCCTCACGAGGGTTTCCAAATGCCCTTCCATAAAATAAGACCATATCGGTCATTTCTGCATTTGTGTAGGCACCCATTTTAATTTGCAAAACTCAAATTAACGTTTAACAAATGCCTGACTCTTTGAAAAATTAAATTTACCTTTCATTGTTACTAAACAATCAAGACTACGTTATTAATCACCTCCAATTCAGTAGCGTACTGAAAAATTCCACCAATAACTTAGATATTTTATCTCAAAAACGGAAAGACTTTTACTAGAAAAAAATGTTTGTCAATTACTTCCACCTATCGTCACGAGTTACCGATTTTTTTACGTGTATTTCAAAAACACCCCGTATTTGTAAAATTTCCTAATAATTCAAAAATAAAGTTAATTTCTGGAATGTTTAGTATTTCATTCAATAATTTTAGCATGCATGGATAAGGTATAAAGAAAGTAATATTTACATGAGGTATGTGAAACGCAATGTTAGTTCTGGTAGGTTTTGTTAGTACTTTCAATTTTAGCAAAGATAGAAGGCTACTCTCATGTATTCTATAGTTCCATAGTTTATATCCGAAAATGAGTCATGATATGTTTATTCTATTGTGAAGACTTTGAATTTCAAACATATTTCTCAAATAATTTGATCTGATTATCTTATAATCGGGATAGACCGAAAATTTTCGAAAGTACAAAAAACGTAAAAATTTATTTTGAACTTTTTCAAGATCTTTTATTATTCCAACTGCACGAGGGAACCATACCGTTGACGCATACTTCAGCTTTGGTCTAACCAGTGCAAACTATAATGTTTTTACGCTTTCCATGTTTTTAAAGTTGTGCAATTATTGTCGTATTGCAAAACCTAATGTCTTATAAGCACTTGACGTAATATTTTCTACGTGCCTTTTAAAACTTCAACTTCAACTGTGTACGCTCCAATAGTTCTCCATTTGCTTTGCAATCAAAGATGATTGGAGTTTTGGAACGTGAAAAAGTTTGAACTGATCACTTTGATATGCTTAAGGGAAGTTTATTTGTATAACTCCATTCGCATAGTTGATCAGTGTCATATTGCAAACTTGCGAAATCAGCAACTGATTTGATTTTGATGAACATTTTTGGATCATCGGCAAAAAGTAAAGATTTAGAGAAGGAAAAAACCTCAAACAAGTCGTTTCTATATATTTAAAATAATAGGGGTCCCAAGTTAGAGCCTTGAGATACGCTCGAGTTTGGTGTGAACTTGCCTGACTCTAAGTGATTGCGGTTTTAAATAAGAAGAAAACAAGGTTAACATACCGTAGGATAGCCCTCATTCGGCAAATTTCTCCAGTAGTAGGTATGTCATGATCGACTACGTCAAAGGCTTTTTGAAAATCGGTGTAAATTACGTCTATTTGTTCCAGTGCATAATAAATGTGATTAGTAAACACGTGCTTTTTTGTTGAAGAAACCGTGCTGTTCTAAGTTTACAAAACATTCAACTTGAGAAGATAGCATTGTATAAATTATTTGTTCAAATAACTTGGCTGAAGCTGAAAGTATTGCAATAGGACGATAGTTGCCAACCAAAGCTTTGCAGCCCGATTTGTGCAGTGAAGTGATGATTGAATCTTTCCACTTATCGGGGAATGTAGAATACTTGATAGCAGTGTTAAAAATATGCCCTAACTACTCGGAGCACCCTTTTAATACGTACGGAGGAATCATATCTGGACCAGCTGTTTGTTTTGGTTTCAATTTTTTAATGGCGTCCCCGAATTCTTTTATTGTGATTGCATCCGTATTACATATATGTTCATGAGCATCTACCGTATTGCTGTTAGACGCGATTTTGTAGTTTGGTGAAGTATTTAAATAAAGCGACTGGAAGTACTGGCCAAAAGCATCGGCCGCGGCTTTCCCCTTACACATAGTATCTCCGTATTTTATTATTGATTGTTTATTGTTAGAACTTTTGTGTTTTATATAATCTCAAAAAATTGTGTAGAACAGTGTTCATGACATTCTCTGTTGCTACAAGCCGATTTTGTGCGAGACTTCAATTCACGTCGTATTTTTTTGTATTCCTTATGAAAAACCTCTGATACAGTTCTAAGCTTACAATAATGTTGTTTAAGTTTACATAATTGGATAATTTCGTCGGTAAACCAAATAGGATATTTTATTCGCCTTTTTACAGTACTGGGAACTACAGAATCAAAAATTTTGTATATATAATGGAAATTTTCTAAAGCTATATTTGGATCATTATTGCTTATAAAAGTTTGCCAATCTGCATCTCTGATAGCCAGGGTCAGGGCTAGAAGGTTCCATTTTTTAAATTTGTAATAACTGGGACTTGCATCAGGTTTACTATTAGCACCTACTGTAAATGTTATTCCTAATATCAACGCCGGACGTGTAGATAATCTTCTCTAACTAGTGGAATATTTTCACGTACTACATTTAAATCAAAACACGATTCCTCTAATGAAATAACTAAGTCCAAGGTTTCATTATTAGGATTTCTTATGCTATTTGCTGGTTTAAGTGAGTATAATTTAGTAAAAAGTTATCGAGCAGGCACTGATATTAAAAACGTGTACTATGTATGTATGTATTCTCTCTAACCTCATTTACCTTGCGGTGTAGAGGCTGGTGCTTTATGTGCTGGCATCTGGCGGTGCAATGCTCAACTTGCCCCGGATTCGGGATACAGAGTTAGAGCGCAGCAACCATTGTGGTTCCTAATTGAACATCTAGTGGGACACGCGTTAATTAATAGCTAGAGTTAAACACAGCTTATTTTTCTAATCAATTTCGCATTCAAAACGGCAAGACATTTGTTAACAATCTCATAAAATGAATCAAAACGACGTTTTTCACGAAATTTATTTTATAGTAGAGACAACACAAGCCTAAACAAAAATTCAATGTCAAAATTATTTTTAGAATAGTGACTACCAACATATTTTATCATATTTTATCACGTTTTCTTAAGTTAACCCATATATTATAGCTTTCACGTTAAGCAAGATTACCATTATTGAATTAGAAAAACGGGTACCCGAACAAATAAGAGCAGTAATTTCAAATTAAACTCAAATTTGAGTACATCTTACAAGAATAGATAAATGAATATTAAAATAAAATCTGAAATAAATGCACAAAAATTCCCCGTGTCTAAAATAATATAAACACAGAAAAGGTGGTTTTATTTCCTGCCAGAAAATCGCATTAGTCAGCTATTATTCATATTACGTTAAGTTATGGAACAGTAAACTATTCTGTATGGAAAGTCAACGTTAGTTAGCGTGAGATTAAAATAAATAATAATAATACAATTCACGAATTGCATTTCCGTAATTTTTTAAATTTCAATTTATATATTACCTACTTTAGACCGATTTCGTGAGAGGTTGACGATCTTTTGGATCCTCCCCATAAACACATCCCTACGCTGAAGAAGAGTTTGAATGGCGAGAGTGATAAATGCTTACGTTCTAGGACAAGCTCAAGAAGAAACTGTCCCGAGTCGTATTTCTTAAAATCTAGCAACCTTGATAAATATTACAATATTTTCATGAAACAGATGAGAAGGTGCAAGCTCTTTATCGATACTTTGGCACAGTATCGGGATAGAGTGGTTTATGCCATGGGCTCTTTGGGACACCAGCTTCTTAAGACATATTAATTTAGTCTTCTTAATCTGTTAAAAACAGTGCTTTTAGTGTGGTAGGGCCGTTATCATTTGTGTTGTGTATATGATTTGCTTATATGTGCGACGATTTGGGCTAAAGGAAATTTTGCACGAAAGACGGGAATTAATTATTGCTAAGACTAGATGGAGGAAATCAGTTTAAAGTCGAGCAAGCTATTTATCAATACCTACAGTCTACAGAGGGTGCTAATGAGTCAGAGAACGCCTATACTGAGGAGTGTTAAATACAGAAGTGACAATAGACAGAAATTTGTATTCGAACCTTTCAATAATTTAAAACAAAATACATCCTGGACCAAGTTTCGAACTCGCGGTTTTAAGCTCGGTAACCCATCACTACACCACTATGCTATCGGGGTATTTGTATCGGGGTAATTACGCGACCGCTTAACGGCTATTACTGATATCCCGAATACATATCGACAAGTACATACAAAGAAAACCGACAGATCCCGTCCTAAAGTTTTCACTTCTTTGCATTAACATTCCACGCAATCTGGCGAGTCGTTACATGGGGTAGTTGTATCTATGGATACGTGTTTTAAGGGTTTTTAGCGATCTGCTTTTATTTCATAACCGTGGATTCCAGCGTCGACGAGGGTGTGATGAGATTTCCGGGTGGGCCGCTTTAATGCTTGACACTTCTGAACTTAATTTTCCCACTTTCCTTTCACACCAAAGCCGTCGTTATCTAAATGTATGCAGTTTTGTGAGAATTTTGGGTTGGTCGCGATTGAATAAGCGGTTGCAGAAGAAATTGAAAATTAGTCAAAATGGTCGGACCCGAAAGTAATACTTCGGTAAATCGTGTGGAAGTAATATTTTCCAGTATTCGATATTCTCTTACTTAGTGAAAGATAGAAATTTTACAAAATGAAATGGTTAGTCGGGCTGTGGGTTCCTGTGTTAATTATATTATTATTATTATAATTCAGGACAGGCGGCGTAGCCAATTATGTCCCTATTACAATTACGATATATAGTACATACATATTAACGTGTAAACTAAATATTAAGCAAAAAGATAAAACAGAAGTTACATTGAATTACAAAGATTTATAAAGTAGTGGTATGCGTAGTATTATCTATTAATTAAACTCAGTTGCTGCATTACACCGTCCAAATTATTTTTAAATTGATTAATATTAGTAGTAGTCACTGTAGTGGACAATATCTAGGAAAACCTTTCTTATCTGATAGAATAGGGCACAATTTAATAGTGTTCGTTTTGATTATATTTTATTTTTCTGGAAATAATCTAGCTATGGCTGTAATGCAGGCTACGGAGACGGTTTTGAATGAAGCTAAAAGACAGAAAACTAGCTTAAAGACACGACACTATAGTATCGCCACTTGGAATGTGCAAAGTATGTTTCAAGCTGGCAAGACCGCAGAGATAATACGAGAAATGAGTTGCAATTTACTCATTGACATCCTTGCTTGTACAGAAGTGTTTTTTGTACGATTAACTTGATAAGAGGCTTCCACGAATGGGGCCCCCAATTAATCCACTGCGAGTTCCGGTTCAATGGGATTGCCGGGAACTGCCACTTAATAACCCTAACTTGGGTTCAGTTAGTTGTTGGAGTGAAACAAGACTTAACAAACACGAGTATATTGAGTAACAACGATTACAAACGTCACTGATGGACCGATGGTTTTTTACAAAAGCTTCAACTGTTGTGACACGCTTGGATTGGCCACGCGAAAATAGCGAATTGCGCGTAACCGTAACACAAAACAACCTGGAAACGACTTTACCAGGGAGTTAGACCGAAACGCAAACTAGCACAAAGCATAGCTGAACTTGCTTCCTCGAGGCTCTGAATCTAACTCACTCTGAATTTACAGCGAGACGAACTCGCCAATTCAAGGAGGGGCAAGCTCAAACACTATTGGCTGAGGCGAACCTGCGTAGCCAATCGGAGCATCGCACGTTATTTAGGAAAAATGCTTATTCTAAGAAACCTTAATGCTAAGCTCTCTCAATGAGGCAATTGAACGAAATCCATAAACCCATGATTCCCAAATATGCTAAGTCGGCTTAAGTTCTAGTAGAAAATGTATCCATCCGCTTTAAAGCCATTAAGGGAAGCTTACAAATTCCTTTCCAACATTAACAGAGGCAAACAAATACGGCAAGATGCAAATTTGGCTTTACCACGACCTTTGAATGAGATAAAACAGTTATGACTTGAATTACGTGATTAATTATAATCAAAAAGGTTTTGATGCACGCATCTGTGTGAATCAAACATGCCGCCCCCGAAGTGCCGACTATTGCACGACGTGATTAAATCCCAAAATTAAACTGAAATCTAACACTACAAAATAATCAAATGCATAACAAGAACTAATGACAGATGATAATCCAAGAGTCTTACAGATAACTTACAACTAGCATGAATACAAGCAAAGAAACAACTAAACCTAGCAAAATGTTCAATTAGCGAAAACTACCAACTAAGAGCAAAGTCAATGTTTATTGCCCTTGATCGCAATGATCGTCTTTGGGTAGGATGTACACTTTACGCACCGAGCGTTTCAGGAGATTCCCTCGGGAATCGCGCACCTGCACCACACGCACAACACCATCCGCTCCTGGATATGTGGCCGTGATGATTGCCAGTGGCCAACGGTAGCTTGGAGATGCCTCGTCGTGGACGAGTACCACGTCGCCCACCTGGGGGGCTAGAGAAGTGCTGGAGGACTTCCACTTAGGCCGGCGCTGCAGGAGGTGGAGGTAGTCCCGGGACCAACGATCCCAAAACTGCTGAGACAGCCGCTGGACCAGCCCATAGCGGCTGAGACGATTTTCCGGTATGCCCTGGAGTTGGGCTTCCGGAAACGAAGTCAGCTTCCGACCGATCAAGAAGTGGGCAGGAGTAAGGACTTCGGGGAATGAGGCGTCGGTAGGGAGAACACAGAGTGGGCGGGAATTTAGTATCGCCTCCACTTGAGTCAGCATGGTGTAATACTCAACGAAAGTTAACTTTGCATTGCAAGATATTCGCCTTAAATAATATTTCAATGACTTTACCCCTGCTTCCCAAATGCCGCAAAAGTGCGGAGAGCGTGCCGGAATAAAATTCCACTTAATGTTATGTTTCGACAATTCTTCCCTTATGCATTGCTCACTAGAGCCTGACAGGATATTTTTAAATTCCGATAGCTGACTTCTGGCACCGGTGAAACTGGAATAGCGCCAGAAAAGTTCAAATTCTGGGACGCGATGGTGAAGAGTGGCCACTATTGGGCGCGACTCTTGGGCTGCTAGCTCACCCGAATCAATTTCAACGGGCTGGGGTTTTAAGTCCGCCTGTGACAAAAACTCTGGCCCGTGCCACCACAAGCGCGAGTTGAGTAACTCCTGGGGTAACATTCCCCTGCTAATTATATCGGACGGGTTGCAATTTGTACGCACGTGAAACCATTCTTCCCTATTGCTTAGTTCGTGAATCTCGGACACCCGGTTCGCGACGAACGTCTTCCAATTACTCGCATCCTTATTTATCCAGTGCAGAGTTATGGTGGAGTCCGACCAATAGTACACGCGGTCAAATTTAAATGCGGAGGAATCGAGTATAGTTTTAATCAAACGAGCCAACAGTAAGGCTGCGCAAAGCTCCAAACGAGGCAAGGATATTGTTTTTAATGGAGCGACCCTTGACTTAGCACAAAGCAAATTGGTGGTGACATTACCGCGCGCGTCAACGCAACGTATATACACGGCGCACCCATAGGCTACAGAACTCGCGTCCGCAAATCCGTGGAGATCTATCGAATTTATGTCATCGCAAATTACCCGTCTCGGAATTGCCAACGAGCCCAAAGAGCGTAATAAAGAATGGAGTTCGTCGTATCTGGAGCGCATCTCCATGGGCACCGTTTCGTCCCATGACAACTTCAACTGCCAAAGCCGTTGCACGAGAAGTTTCAAAGTTAGAACGCTTGGACCAAGTAGTCCCAAGGGATCGAATACTTGAGCCATACTAGAGAGTATAGCCCGCTTGGTAACTGATTTGCAACAGCTAGGGTTCACTCTGTAACTTAGCACGTCCCGCCGAGTATCCCAAAAAATGCCGAGAGTTTTCTCCGTGGCGTCTTCCGTCAAAGAAATGGGCTCTACGCTGCCGCGATCTACACCAATGGCGCTAGCTACTTCACTGTCGTTGGATGCCCACTTTCGCAATTCAAACCCGTACCCCGACAAAGCGCTACTAATTTCGAATTGCGTTTTTATGGCTTCCGCCCTATTTTCAAAACCAGTCAGTAGGTCATCTACATAAAAATCCCGGCTAATTCTTAATGAGGCCTCTGGAAGCGATGCTTCGATTTCCTGGGCGATTTGTATCAAGCACCTAGTTGCTAGGTACGAGGCTGATTTAGTACCGTAGGTGACCGTTAATAATTTGAAGCATTTTACCGCTGAGGTTTTGTCGTCACGCCATAAAATTAATTGGTATCGCGTCTGCGAGGGGTCCACGAGAATTTGCCTATACATTTTGGCGCAATCTGCTTTCAGCACGTACTTGAATTGCCTAAAGCGACAAAGAATTGCAAACAACGACTGCTGGACCACTGGGCCCTTATGTTGAAGGTCGTTAAGCGATACTCCGGAGGAGGACGCACAACTGCCGTCAAAAACAACGCGATGTTTGGTCGTTGAACTGTCCTCCTTTATGACTGGCAAATGTGGTAAATAAAACCGAGGATGAGGAAGGCTCGCTTCGTCGTCCACCTTGCTCAAGTGACCAAGCGACTCGTATTCTTTGAGAAATGCGGAATACGCGGTTTTCAACTCGGGATTTTTTGACAATTTGTTTTCTAATGAATAGAAACGCTTTAACGCTATACCGCGCGAGTCTCCCAGCGATGGAGCATCTTTCCTGAAAGGTATGCTCACGATGAACCTACGCGGCTCCGACGACGCCCGTTTCGTAGTCGATTGAAAATGGTCTTCGCAAAATTTGTCATCAGCAGAGAGTCGGCCTGATGAACCGTAAGCCCCCTCGATTTCCCAAAATCTCTGAATGCCGTGCTCGATGCCGGCTACACTTAAATGAACTCTATTTGAAAGCATGAGCGCTCGATTTTCGATGTTCATGTTTCCGCCTAAAACCCAACCAAAAAGAGTTTTTGTTAAGAATGGCTTCTCTGGGCCCAATTTCACCTGTCCCTGACAGAGCACTTGCCAAAAGACATTCGCGCCTAATAAAAGATCAATCTTTCCCGGTGTATTACAATCTGAATCGGCTAGCACAATGTTTGGTGGGATCTTCAAATCCCTCAACGAGAAAGAAAGGGCCGGCAGAGGGTCCGTAATTATGTCTAACACAATACAGCTCAAAATGTCCTCGTATTTCCCGTTACGGGAGCGGATTCGAACGTTTGCTCTGAATTCAGCGTTCAGAGCCCTGGCACCAACACCCGACAGTGAGGTGATATTACCTCGTTTCTCAATTTTCAAATTTTGACACAAGTCGGCGCTAACTAAGTTAAGTTGGGATCCGGGGTCCAAAAGAGCTTTTGCCCGTAAAATGACCCGGAGGATCCTTCTACGAATACGCTAACCGTGGACAATAAAACTTGCGCTGGCGCCGCGATTGCAGGACGGCTACAAGCTGCTGAAACGGATGCGACGGGTGCCTCGCTCGGGGAGACGGCCCCGACCTCCCGTGCGTCACTGCTGGATTCTGGCGGTCCAGGACGCGGCGACGAAGTATTTTCGTGCGCGTCGCGCTTTGGACGCAAACACAGTAAAGTATGGTGCTTTTTTCTGCATACGCGGCATCTCGACGATGTGCATTTTACCACGAAATGTCCGGGCTTGAGACAATTGTTGCATAATTTCAAACGACGCGCCTCTTCGATACGAGCGTTTACCGACAATTTTGAGAATGATTCGCAAGCGCTAATCGAATGATTACTATTTTTGCAAAAATCACAAGAGTGATTACCTTGCTCTCTGGCTACATGAGCGCGTGCATGACTTTTTTGCTCGGATCCCTGATTTCCCAAACTCGAACCTATTTTCGCAGCTTCCAGCGAACCTAATAAGTGACTTTTGCTCTCTAAAAAATCTAACAACTCTCGCAAAGTAGGAAATTGTCCGGCATGTTTGCATAATTCCCAGTCAGTCTGCATTGCTGAGCTGAGCTTCGAAACTATGATATGTATTAGTATGGTGTCGACTGTGGGTTCCCCGTACGCCTTTAAAATTTCCAAAATTCTAACTACACTATCGAGCAGCCTTTGAACAGACGAATGTGAATCCTTTTTTACGCTCTCTAAACTGAATAACGCATTTATGTTTGATTTTACTATCAGTTTCTTATTTTCAAATCGCTTGACTAGGATATCCCAAGCAATGGTATAGTTATCGTTGGTAACTTTTAACGACGAGATTGAACTAGCAGCTTCTCCCTTAAGGGAAGAAATCAAATAGTAAAATTTCTGAACGTTGGTCAAATTAGCGTTGTTATGAATAAGCGACGTAAAGGAGTCATGAAATTGAACCCAATTCTCGAATTTCCCCGAAAAGGAAGGCAAATCTAAGGGTGGTAATCTTAATCCAGCGAGCTCTCCTGAAGGGCCACTTTGCGAAGAATTTTGACCTACATTCGGTTTTATACCCGAACTGATCTTATTTTTTGATAAGAATTCCTTTACTGCGCTACTAATCTCGCTAAAATGAGTCATAAAAGAGTCAAATTCATTGAAAAGTTCATCAAAGTTTTCAGCGTCGGCCTCCATTAGGCCCTCCATTGACTTCTTATACTCATCCAACAAATTTTGGAAACAACTAAACTCTTCTGACAAGTTGCCGACCTCGTGAGCCTTCACGGGGCTGGACGAAGAAATTCTATGAAATAGAGTTTTGAAACGATCTACTTGGGCTTTTATGAATTTGCAACGAGTGGTTAAAGTGCGAGTTTCCGACATGACCGCTGATGTCGAACGAGTTTCCACCATGACTGACACAAGCAAAAAACAGCACTAAACGAAGGTGTAATGGAAAAGGACTTACTTTTGATTTGAGAACGTAGTAACTTCTTGACGAACAGAAAACCAACCCGCTGCCGATCGCTGCCGCTTGACGTGGGACCTGGACTCGGTGTAAGCTCTCGATGGTTGAATTTCCTGGTGTTGGCGAAGCTTCTTGACGCTCTCCGACGAAACGATGTTGGAGCAATTGCATCCACCAGCTACTGGAAACTTGTACACTCGCGTTTTTTAGCTTCTTCCACATCCGGCTCGAAGGACCAATGTTTTTTGTACGATTAACTTGATAAGAGGCTTCCACGAATGGGGCCCCCAATTAATCCACTGCGAGTTCCGGTTCAATGGGATTGCCGGGAACTGCCACTTAATAACCCTAACTTGGGTTCAGTTAGTTGTTGGAGTGAAACAAGACTTAACAAACACGAGTATATTGAGTAACAACGATTACAAACGTCACTGATGGACCGATGGTTTTTTACAAAAGCTTCAACTGTTGTGACACGCTTGGATTGGCCACGCGAAAATAGCGAATTGCGCGTAACCGTAACACAAAACAACCTGGAAACGACTTTACCAGGGAGTTAGACCGAAACGCAAACTAGCACAAAGCATAGCTGAACTTGCTTCCTCGAGGCTCTGAATCTAACTCACTCTGAATTTACAGCGAGACGAACTCGCCAATTCAAGGAGGGGCAAGCTCAAACACTATTGGCTGAGGCGAACCTGCGTAGCCAATCGGAGCATCGCACGTTATTTAGGAAAAATGCTTATTCTAAGAAACCTTAATGCTAAGCTCTCTCAATGAGGCAATTGAACGAAATCCATAAACCCATGATTCCCAAATATGCTAAGTCGGCTTTAGTTCTAGTAGAAAATGTATCCATCCGCTTTAAAGCCATTAAGGGAAGCTTACAAATTCCTTTCCAACATTAACAGAGGCAAACAAATACGGCAAGATGCAAATTTGGCTTTACCACGACCTTTGAATGAGATAAAACAGTTATGACTTGAATTACGTGATTAATTATAATCAAAAAGGTTTTGATGCACGCATCTGTGTGAATCAAACAGAAGTCCGATTCCATATTCTGGCGTATGCCATTTGGATAATTACCGCATCAACAGACAATCCGTGAACTCAAAAAGAGATGAGAAACCTGGGAATAATATATTAAATATATTTACTCATATGATCAGAAGAAAGGAGTGAAAATTATTGATACAACGGATGGACCATTCGTTACCAAAGCATAAGTGATGGCAGCAATACGACGCGACGACTGAAGAGTGTAAAGTGCCCTGGCCTGGATGAGATCTATACCGAAATAACAAAGTGTTGAACACCTAGAACCTATAACTGAGCTCTCGATACAGTTAGACATCAGAAACTTATAACAACTCTAGAAAAAATTAACATTAACAACGAAGAAAGGCGAATCATAGCGAATCTATATTGGAACCAGGATTCGTCAATTAGAATAAAGAACCTACCATCATCACAGATAAGTATATAAAAAGAAGTGAAACAAGGATGCATTCTGTCACCCGTGTTATTCAATATATACTCCGTGAAGTTATTTAGAGAAGCCTTGGCAGGACTAGATGTTGGCTTGCTTATAAACGGAGTGACAAGCTCTCAAGATATGCAGAAACTGATAGATTGAATAGCAGCAGTCAGCAAAGAATATGGTCTAGCACTGAATACCAAGAAAACTAAAATTATGATTATTAGTAAGCAGAATATCAATGCCGACTTCCATGTAAATGAATTCCATCGGATGCCATCTAATTGAAAACCACGACCGCTCAAGAGAAATCAAGATTACGATTGAAACACAAGGAGTGCATTCTGTCGCATGACAAAAATATTATGTAATCTTTCACTGAACATCGCAACCAAATTACCGTATTTACGCTGCTATGTGTTCTCAATACTCTACTATGGTGTGCAAGCCTGAACTCTTACAGAAGCTACTATGAAACGCCTAGAAGCATTAAGTACTGGTGTTACAGTCGCATGTTAAGAATGTTATAGACTCATTATGTGTCAAACTAAAGAGTGTTACAACGGCTAAATACGAAAAAAAGTCGTCAAAAATGTAAAAATAAAAAAAGTTGCATATTTCCGACATATAATGAGGAATAACAAATACGAGCTACTGCAACTGTACAAGGAAAAATCGTAGGAAAAACAGGAGAATTTCATGGCTAAAAGTCATGCGTCAATGGACAGGACCGGACTGTCTTCAACTGCCCTATTCAGATCGACAGTTAACAACATAATAAAGGCCACGATGATTGCCAACATCCACTGAGGTTATGGAACCTAGAGAAGAAGGAAATAATCATTAAACAAGCTAATCGGATTTTTTTTAAATTCAATAAAATCACGTCTGCTGTATATCTCAGCTGAGAGTTTGAGAGACGAGAGTATTTTTCCTCTAGCATTTAATGGTTTTGCCCTCTCTTTGTTACCTTCATTTGATACGCATGACTGTTTTCTATATATTTTATTATACTTACATATATGTAAAACACCAAGCACAGTAATTTATGGGAGCGAAAAAATAATTTCCCCTCTCAAACTCTCAGCTTGATCTAGTCTCTGTCGGCAAATCAAAGTAATATATTTTTTTCGTACACTAGCATTGAAAGAGCTACTTTGCCGTACAATTTATTAATCAGAAAGTTGCACTTTGCGGTATTCGTACGGCAAAGTAGTATTTTGCGGTATTCGTACGGCAAAGCAGCACTTTGCCGTACGTTTCCTTAGTTACAACACATATAATATTACATTACATTAATATTACTCTACTTATTTGCTATATACGAGGATAAATTTAGTATTCCGTTTTGTATGCTAGTGTACGAAAAAATATTGTACGAAACTCGTATGAAAGTGGCTTTTCCATACTCGTCTCGAAATTCCGGACTCGGCCTAACGGCCTCTTCCGGAAACATCTCACTCGTACTGAAAAGCTCCACTTTCTATACTTGTTACGTAAATTACTATTTAGGCGATCATTAGAAAAATGGCGATTCTATGGCCCCTTTTGCCGCCCTAAAGTTTTACTTTTTTGTACACATCTGTCAAATGTTACTTTTTTTGTACACATCTGTCAAACTCTACTTTTTTGGAACTGATCTGTCAGAAACTACTTCATGAACACTTTTTACCTACCTATATAGGCAGGGTCGCAACACTTGCAGCTTCCAGAATTTCACCGGGGATGTCTGAACTATCGCTATCACCCATTTTAAAAGGCTCAAAACACACGCGATGAAGCTTAATATTAAATTTGACAGGAGATGCTTTTATTTGGTTGTCTAAATGCTTTTGTTTTCAGTTGTCTAAGGTAACTATGCTTTTCAAGAAAATGTTCAGAAAAAAAATAATTTTGTGACCAAATGTTTGAATTCTTTTGTGATGATCGCCTAAAAAATGTTGTGTGCACCTCGGCCAAAAGTGCTGTTTTGGCCTCATCTGAATTGCAGTCTCGGCCGCAAACAACAGATTCGGCCTAAAAATATCAGTTTTACGGCCTTGATACACAATATACTATTTTTGCATTTTGTATAATAATGTGCTATTTTACTAAATTCAAAATCGTTTCATAAAATGGCACTTCGGTGCATAGAAATGTCACTTTACTATATGGTAATGTCACTATCAAATTCGAGGTTAGCAGGTTAGGTTTTATGTCAGTTTGTGTCAAAACTGACGGAAAACCTAATCTGATAACCTCGAATATGACATAGATATACAGTGCCACCAACATATTATTCATACGTTTCAATTTCTACAGCAGCCTTTTTTAATGGATATGTGGTATAATGCTTTTATATAAATGTTTGCTTATGAATACTAATACAAAATGCGAAAAAATAGTATACACGTTTTGTAAGAAAGGTAGTTTTACTAAACTTATATAACTTTTTAAGTTACTCGCTCGCTTCCCTCGTTCGTACTCAATCAAGCTATATTCGTTTGGTAAAATTTTACTTTTCTAAATTTGTTGTGTAGTATACTATTTTTCTGCAACTGTCTTAAAAGTCATTGCTCTTAATACCAAAATCTGTCACTGAAATTCGCGTTCCTCTTACTCATAAAAAAAGTATATGCTGCTAGGCAACAATATTGCTAGTTGCTAGAATTAATATTTATGTATAGTATCAGTGAACACATAGCCATTTTATCCATAAGGGGAAAACCTTAGCTCACGAGATAAAGCCGAGTTTGATAATGTCCCCGAATGGATAAAATCTTTGCATTCACGTGTAGCATATGACATTTTTTCCAATACTTCCATTTAATTATACAGTGCGCTCCAAATCAGATTCCATAGAAAAAAGTGGTAGCTGCCATTTAAAAAAAATGGCGATGACGTCATGACGGAAAGAGGTGGATGTAAAAAAAATGACACCTATCAGAAAAGATGCGCGTTCAAAAAATAAGGTCGACGTGTCCGAGGATTTTGGCCGCAGATGATCGGGGAATTTTTTATTTGGGGCGTTCCACAGTTATCATATTATCTGGTTTTGTGTAGTTACCGAGATACAAGTACGTGTTTTGTGAGTGGCTATGGATTATGGCTATGATTTATTCACTGTTGAATAAAGTAACATTTTATCCGCCCTCATCATTAAAATATTATTTTACCATGGAGATTTTAAAAGATAAAACACAATTTTACAAACAGTTCTTGGGTAAAAACTACTTTTAATTCCTATGAACTTAAAGTAAGTTCTACTTGATCGACTATGGATGCAGTTGTCCAAATGATTTTTAAATGAGAAACGTCAAAAGCAGTCAATATTTTTTTTAATATTTAATAGTATGTATTATTCGGATTAAAAGTGGTTCTGTTTAACTGGCAATCGCTACGCGCGTCGCCACGAAAATGTAACTATAATTGCTTGTTACAGTGACACTTTTTAATTCTAATAAAACCATATACCGTTTTCTAACTTTTTCGATTTCCATCAATTTTAGTTAGGAAATGACATACTTCACACGTTTTAAAATAGTTAAGAAATGAATATTTTTCCCGTTTTCAAAAATTTTGGAAATAACATACGTATATCTAACCTATTAGGAAATATTCGGCTTTTCAATTTATATTGGTTTTAGTTAGGAAACAACATACTTTTCCGCATTATCTTAAAACAGGAAATTTATATTTCCAAAGTGTTTTAAAAAACAGTATAAAATTGAGGTACTAAGTGTTTATTGATGTACAAAATTGACCCTTTAGAAAAAAATATTGTGTCTACCACGTGTCGAAACTCGGTTATTCAACTACCTCGGTGGGGAAGTGGATAGGGTAGCAGACTTGCAATTATCTAGTCCTCGACTCAAACCCAAGGACGGGCGGAACTTCTTCCGCAGTCTACTAGATTGGTACTAAGTCGGGGGACCATTCGACGTTGGAATACAATTAACGTCGCCCTTCTCTTATGAAGACTGGTCTATGAGGTAGAGTAACAAGACTACACATACACACACACACACTTGGAGGTAGCACAATTGGTCCACATTGAGGCCTAAGTGCGCGTGAACATGGTTCACCCTCCACCAAGAAAAAAAACTGTTTTCAAACACAATAAAAATGGAGATATTGAACGTTTGGTGATGTACAAAACTGATTCTGTAGAAAAAATGTTGTGTCTGTCCTAGGTTATTCCATCACGCTAACACTCGGTCAGCAAACATTCGTCTGTACTGACAATCGCATAATCAAGTGGAGCTACTTATTGTGCATAAAAACACTAGTTCTACTCACGTTGGTTATTTGACATTTAATGTAACTTTGATGTAAAAATTCGATATTCCACAGTTCTATATGAAAAGTGGTTTTACTGAACTCGCATGGCTGTTAAGTACTCGCTGAATCTCGTACTCAAACCAGTCATACTTGTTCAGTAAAACATCACTTTTCTAAACTAGTTGCGTAATGCACTATTTTGGTCTCTGCCTGCAAAAATAATTTTGGTTCGTATCTACGGAACCTCTTTCAATCAGTAGTAATTATAATCAGTAGTAATGTTATAAGTACTTCGATATTATCGGGTTATATGTCGATAACTTGTTGCACAATAATAAAAGAGTGTCACTTTGACAGGTTAAATAATCCGACGGCGGAGCGGAGGGGATTATTCTGTCAAACTAACACGACTTGTTATTGAGACGTAAAACCCGAAAAATTTCAAAGTATGGATTGTATTCCATTTGATTATCTTTTGAGTAAATTTCAAAAACAGAACTCTAAATTGACAAAAGTTGTTGATTGCTTAGCTTAGTGAAGTTACTCTATTATAAACGATTTTATATTATCGAAATTATACAAGATAACTTAAACTAAATCTAGCCTTCTGGTTGGTGGATATCGGTATCTACGAAGAAAATAATCAGTACTAATACTATAAGAACTTCCATATTATCGGGTTATATGTCGATAATTTGTTACAGAATAGGAACAAGTATGGTTTGTTATTTATTATACAGTATGATCGAAAACTTTTATCTTCTAGAGGGCTGTGGAATTATTTTGTTACAAAATTTTGTTGTGGTAGTAAAAGTCATATTGGCATTTTATATCTGTCAATTTAAGGTTATATCAGGAGTGTCATTTTAACAAATACAAACATTTTTGTTGAATACATAGAAATATTAGTAACACTAAAAATGAATAAATGATAAATAATTTGTTTCTGTGACACTTCATAGCCTGATATTAATTTTAAAAAGCCTACTTTTTTAAATGAAATTTAAAAAATATTTTATCTACTTTGATGTCACAATATAGTTATTATAACGCAGAAAACAATGCTACAATGGAGTCTATTATAGCACTGTTTTGCATTGTTATTTTCATAAGAAAAACATTGAAACAGCCTAACTTGTTTCAGACAACTGACAAATGACATTTATGAAATGTCAAAATTCAATAGTATATTATACTCGTTTAATAAGAGGCATTGTAGCACTCGTTCCATTGGAGCACTCGTGTTACAATAGGACCTCTTATTAAACTAGTACTACATTTCTACATGCAAAATTGTTTAGTAATGTGGTACTTTGCACCATAGCAACCACTACAACATGGTAGCGACGATTTGTTTTACGTTTGGTAATACTGAAATGTTTTGTTAGTGACACTGTAAGGCTATGTCAACTTCGAGGTTACCAGGTTAGGGTTTTGGGTCAATCTGTGATAAAACTGACGAAAAACCTAACCTGCCAATCTCGAAGCTGACATAAACATAGAATGTCACCAACAATACACTTCAGTACTGCAAAATGCACAACATCCATTGTTCTGCTCAACTTGGATATGTTTTGAAATATAATGACACTTTTATATAAAAATCTAATATTTCATATTTATACATGAAATGCGATAGAGTAGTATGCTAAACGAGTTAGAAAAGTAGTTTTACTGAACTCGTATGGCTATTTCAGTACTCGCTAATGCTAGTACTCAAACCACCGTGAAAAGACGTACAAAGTCCTTCTCAGGACTAACCAGGAGTTCATTCGCCTGAGGATGGGAGTAGACCAGAAACTCCCGAAACCTCGGCGGCGGCGTAATATGCTACTATTAACAGGTTGTTTTTTTTATTGACCTATATGAAAGTCATCTCCACGGAAGCAACATATAATTTGGAAAAAGTTGTTTATTGCGTTGCCTAGTGAAGTTACTCTAATATAATCGATTTTGTATTATCGAAATTATACCAGATAACTAACTCCAGTTTGTTGCCATCGGAACGGAAAAAAATATTAAGTGTAAATTAAATTTGTATAGAGGAGAGCTGCAGCTAATAATAACATTTCTTCTTTGTTTTTCTTATTAATACTTATATAAAAAAATTATAAAATGTTTATTATTGCAGATAATTAAGTAACTAAAATATTGTCAAGTTTTAATGTAATTAAACAATGAAATTTTCAACTTTTGTTATTTGGTTTCTTAAAAATGTTTACTGAATACCAGGTGAAAAAAAATTACACGTTTCTCAAATATGGTTTTTATTTGCATTTAATTAAATTTACAGGTACTTTAACAAATTTGAGTTAGGAGAAATTACTATTCATCATTTTTACTTTTTATTCATCTTATTCAACTAGATATTGAAAAATATTAATTGTGGAACACCTATTTTAACATGCAAGATAAATTACTGTTAAGAATGAGATTTGTTTCACTTATTCATTTTAATTATTTGTTGGTTTTTATATGACATATTTTAACGTGTATTGTACTGTGTATTTGACTGACTGAAGAAGACACAAAGTATGTCGAAATATATATCTTTTATGAAATTTCTTTTTAAGTATTATTATTAGCTGCAACTCTCCTTTATACAAATTTAAATTTCTATGCCAGCTACCTAATTTTTAACATAATTAAGTATAATGTTCGTTGGTATGAATCTGCGTTCTTCTTTTTTATGTTGACTGCAACTTCTTTAGCTATTAATGTTCTTCGACAAAACACCACAGGTTTTCGGCTTTTAATTTTATAGGGGGGTTTTGTAACATCAACAGGGGGTGCTTGTATATGTTAAAAACTGTCCTGATGTGAGAGGTGAATTCTTAACCAGGATACGGAGAAAAACTGGACTATGGAAGAAGAAATTACTAAGAATATGTGGAGGTGTAAATGAAGGAGAGGAAGTTAAAATAACAATCATTGCAAAAACACAGAGGCTCTGATGGTTTGGGCATAACTTCAGATTGTTAGAGAGAAGAGTAACAAACGTCTTCTCAGAGAGTGAAACAGGCGCAAAACAAATATAGTATATAACTTCCTACTGTAACGATATTTTGATGAAGCAATAATGAAAGGGTGATAATACGGACGGTCTAATCAAGTCTCTCGACTCACTCCAGATCTTGGCAATGGAGTAGCTTCTTAACTATTTCGATGTTAACACACCGCTTGAGCATCCAAAGAAAACGCCACTGATTGTTAGCTGTCATTACAGATCCCGATTTGAAAGACGGACAGCAGGAATTATGTAAGAAGAGCTATTTGTATACTAAACGTCGGGCCTCCGAGGACGCCGCGTTTTATTTGCATAAATGCGGGAGTCACACGTGTTCACAATTAAGTAGGTTCTAATTAACCGATCTTCTAATTGCGGCTGCAGGATGAGCGCAGTTCAATTCGCAAGTGCAGCCTTTCACTTTCGCATCGCAGACCCCACTACGTGTAATAATTGTTCCACCTCTGGCTCTTATCGCAGGTTTCACTCCGCGTTACGGCGTTTTTAATTTTGTCACATGGTCTTGACGTCCGCCGAGAACGTGCAATGCAGCGACTATTTTCGTTCCGTTAAGCAACTCTAATTGCGAGCCGATTACGTGTGCCTAAAATTAAGTGATTTGCCGCGATTAGCGTGTTTGCGTGCTGTGCAGTGACAACTTGTGTGACATTTTGTGCACCGCCGGCGCCCATGGCCCAACGACCGGCGAGGATACGCCACTGCTGGACGGATAGCACATCGTCGCCGTTGTTTGCACCACGAATTAGCAATAGCAAAATAGGAAATAGGAATATCGCCTTCAGCAGAAAATAAAAAGGTTTCGCACGATTATCGGTTTGGACCAAAACAACTCTTCGAAATGCCACTCGGTGCTGTGCTTCCTGCGGTTTACAACTTGGTCCTGCCTGGTTATCTGCGTTTGAGTTTTCGGCCTCAAATGAGGGTGTAGGTGACAAAAATACCGTGCAAATGTTTCAATGTTAAGTTTAAGGCAATTTTTAGTTTTAGTGTTTAAACTGCAATGACAACAGAATTAGCACCGAATCGGTTTGCCTCTAATTGTTATTTTTAATTTTTGCGTTAAAGTAACAAATGTAGAAACGAGTTTTCCGCCCCTTTTTTTATTTTTTCTTCAATTATTCGTATGTTTTAGCTTTTCGTGCCCTACTACTACATTTTGTTTTAAATTTCTCAAAAAATGGCAAATTAGCCGAAGTTTAGGAACATTTGGCACATTTCTACCTTATTTAACGAAAATAATGTTTAATTCTTTATCCGTCGCAGCAACTTGCTTGGCAAACACGAAATTGCCTTTCAAATTTTTGTTTTCTTAAAGATTTATAAACTGGATCACATACACCTTTTCTCATACACAGGATGTGGACAATGGACATGGCTTAACCATAGATTTTTGAGTCCAAAATAAGACGATTTACTGCAAGTTACCTTCGTTACCCTAGTATTTTGCTTCAAAGTTTTTTTGCAAAAGACTGAAAACCATACAATACCTGTGGATCAAATAAAAAAAATTGCAGATTAGTTGTTTCCCCCCCTTAGCTTCCAATAATTGTGGTCTGTGAGGAATTAATTTCCGCACATAACCCAATGTCCACGCCAAAAACATTTCAAGCAGCGGCTCCGTTAAATCTTCGCGAATAAACAGGGCCAGATAAGATAATTCCCGACCTAGGCCGCAAGGTGCAGCAGGAATGCATCACGATTCAGTTCCTAATTCCACGTTATTAACGCGAGGTGCTATCTCGGAAACGATCGCGCGTTTTTCTTGTTAAAATTCACAGAGCGCGCCCGAACTACGTGTCTTCCGGCTCGGCTTAATAAAATGCCGTGCTCACAGCTGATTTGAATGCAGTGATTTAATTAGAGAATGCCTCAATCCGGAGAAAGTGCAAAATGAGACGCTTGCTCGAGCAGTATGTGGAATGTTACGAAACGGGCAATTTGAAGTTGGTTTTTACGTATTTTTATTCGTCGTAGCCATAGCTGCAGTCATCCTATCTTTTCTTGAAATTAAGAACGAATGATTTATTTATTTATATTTAAGTTTTGGCAGCTTTCAAACTCATTAAATTTAGTATCTTAATCTGAGACGCAGCTCGTAATGTCGTAGGTGTTAAATGTATTTTTCGCGTATTCTAACACAATTAGAAGATAAACATGTACTTGGGTGCTTTAGAAATGACATTGAAACCAAATTCTACTATAAACGTCGATTATTTTCGTGTTTTTTAAATTTCTTAAAATGCCAGAATTTTACTTTATGTAGCTTCTAAAGCAGTTATATATTGAACTACCAAAAACATTCTGGCATATTTAAAGTACTACAGGTATTTTATATATTTAAGTGAAGTACATTAAAGCTAATAATCCTTAATTCAGTTGCATAAATTGGCAACTATGATGACACTTCGGGTTCTTTCGTTGAAATATTCAAATATTAGCCATTTTCAATTTAATTCAAATTGAATTCTGTACAGGTGAATAATTCCAAGATCAAAAATTTTTAGTAAAACAATAAGAACTTTCCAACCTATCAATATATTTAATTCATTTTCCACTAGATGTCACTAATTTCTAACAGGCAATAAGTTCACTAGGTTAACACACTAAATGTGTGATTTTTTTTATCTATTCTCGCACATTTTTTTTCAAACTGGGAAAAAAACAAAGTCTAAAAATATTTTGACAAATATTACTGTTGACTGATAATATGTGACATAATCTAACATATTTTTGTCTATGTAGCAGTGCCATTATACCAAATAAAAAAACCTTCAAAACTATTTTCTTCCTTGTTGCACTTGGAAATTTTGCATTTGTAATCACTATCTTACAATTTTCTCACGCGATGAATGGAATGACGCTACCTCATATTTAGTGTATTCATCTAGTGACCGTAACAGGCAAAGTTTGTATTATCTAAAAGCAATAAGGCATATCTAAAGTACTACTACATGTACCTGTAGCTCTAACTGAACCAGATTAGGGCTAATAATTTTTAATTCAGGTGCATATATGTATTGGCAATTTTCATGATATTGTTTTTTTTTGTTGGAAAAATCAAATATTTGCAATTGCTAAAATTGAAATCTACACAGATTGACAGTCTCACGGCCAAAATTCTTTATTATAAACAAGAACCTTCCTACCAATAAAACTATTGGAGGTATTCTCTACTAGATGTCATTAATTTCTAACAGGCAAAGGTTAAATTATCTAAAAGCATTAAGGCATATTTAAAGTACTGCTATAGGTACTTACATCTTTAAGTGAACTAGATTAGAGCTAACACTTAATTTGGTTGCATAGATTGACAAGTATAATGACATTTGGGGAATTTTTGATGAAATAATCAAATATTTGCAATTTTAAAAATAAATCCGTTGAGTTGTGCTATTCCAAATTGAAATCTGCACAGGCGAAGACTCCCAGAACCAGATATTTGTATTATAAACAGCCACTAGATGTCACTAATTTATAATAAGCAATAATGTCACTAGATCAACACACTAAGTGTAAGGTACCGCCTTAATTGATTTTTTATATCTGTTTTTATCTCACAATTTTCTCAAACTGGGGATAACAAAACCCAATCTAAAAATATTTAACTTTACAGCAGTGTCATTACACTAAAAAGAAAATTCCCAAAAACTATCGTCTTCCTTATTGCACCTAGGAGATTTGCATTGGTTACACATATCTAAAGTACTACTATAGATACCTGTATCGTTAAGTGAACTAGATTGGAGCTACTAGTTTTTAATTCAGTTACATAAATTGGAAATTATAACATATAGGGGTTTTTAGTTGAAACAGTCCAATATTTGCAATCTCTAAACAAGTTGGGTGATTTATGCTACTATGTTTTGAAATTTGTATTAGCAAACAGCAAGAACTTTCCAACAAGTATGTAAGGTATTATTCACTAAATGTCACTACTTTCTAACAGGCAAAAATTGAGTTGTCTAACAATATTAAGGCATATTTAAATAACTGCTAGAAGTACCTGAATCTTTTAGCAAACTAGATTAGAGCTAATAATTTTAACTGTGTAAATTGTCAATTATGATGATATCTGAAGGTTTTTGGTTGAAATAATGAAATATTTACAATTTCCAAAATCATTTCGTCGATTTGTGATGCTATAAATTGAAATAAACTCTCTCAGAACTGATATTTTTAATATAAACAGCAAGAACTATTTTCACCGTCGCCTGCGTTGATAGGTTATGTTAGTACGTATACAAAGCCTGCCAGCTAGACTGTTTTAACATTTATTTCAATAGTTCATATTTTGCGCATTAGGGCTGGTTCACACAATTTGACGTATGAAATTTGAAATCTTGAGTTTGGTTAAAACATTTTTGAAAATATTTCGTTGCATTCCTTCATGTGGAAATAGGTATATGAAAAATGTCTCCAATCATGAATTTACATTAAATATGGTACATTTTTGTGACCGGATAAAGGTTATCACTTAAAGGGAAATATGTGATCTGTCAGATGGTGTCAACCAGCGCCAATTTCATGAAGTGGCCATAATTTGAATATTACCGTCATTCCGCTAGCTGACAGGCTTCATAAAGACAAAATTTTTGTTAATCAGCGCAGGCAACGTTTCTTACCAAACTATTTAAGGCATTCACCACTAGATGTCACTAATTTCTAACTGTAAAGGTAAAACTATCTAACAACATTAAGGCATATTTAAAGTACTACTACAGTTATCTGTATCTCTGAGTGAATCAGATTTAAGCTAATAATTTAAATTAACTTTCATACATTGACAATTATGATGACATCTGGGGGTTTTTAGTTCAAATTATCAAATATTTACAATTTTCAAAATCAATTGGTCGATTTAAGCTACTCTAAACTGAAATTTCTTTGAGGAAACAGTCCCAGGTCCAGAAAATTTAATATAAAGATAAATAACTTTCCAACTGATCAAACTATTTAAGGCATGTAATGTTTGAGGCTTTCGCGGTTACTCGAATTGTCAATGATAGAATTAAATTTCGGCTTAGACCGCGTCGTTTTTGTAGATAAACACCCAGCACTAGTTGGCTTAATGCGCCTTATGAACCCAAGCAAGGGTTTGTGTAACGGTTATGTTCTTTGGTGGCTTGTGAACACTTACAAGCCATGTATTGTTTGAGGCTTTCGCGGTTACTCGAATTATTCTCCTTAGCATAGAATTTCGGCATAGACCGCGTAGTATTTGTATATGAACACCCAGCATTTTTTGGCTTAATGTGCCTTGCACCTTGTGAAGTCGAGCAAAAACCCGCGCGATGACCATGCTCTTTGGTGGCTCGTGTTGTTTGAGTATCTTGAGAACCAGGATACTTAGGCAGATTTGGCCGTTTGCTGTTTGTGCATCCATATTCACTAACGTTTCGCAAGGGCAAGACCTTGCAGCGTGCATCATTATCTGATGTTTAATCTCGTGGTCCTGGTGTTGGTGCTCTACTTCGAATTACAGAAAAAATATTTTCAATGCCATCTTGTGTTAAACGACCCGGTAGGAAAAACCGTACATTTCCGCATTTAAATAGTTTTCTTGTAAATCTAGAGCGGTTTGCAGCTGTCATTTTCCATCGTTTACTTTTATACCGCGTACAATGTCCATAAAATCATTTTAAAAACAAATTGTTTCTTCTTATATTTCCTCGTTATTCTTTATAAATAAAGCCATTTGTGGATGACGGGCTGCCTTCAAGCTAAAGCATTTGTGAATAAGTTTACAAATCTAAGATGTAGTTTCATATACAAGATTCAGCTTATTTTTCATTATAAGGTATAGCATGGATGTTGCTGTTTTGTGGTGTAATAATACAAGTGAAGGGTTTTCATTTTCTCAAAATGATTTGGGTTGATTTTTTTTTAAATTATGGTACCATTTTAAATTCTTCATGGCGTTCCATTTCAAATGTTTCCTCTACAGCTGCCAGATTTATACAGTTTGAAGGTAGTTTATATTTTTTCACAGTTTTTCCATTTAGATAAAATTTCTTATACTTAATTAACGAATTCGCTATATTTTCAAACACATGAACCGGATCTTGTGTTTGAATAGAATACTGTCAAAATTTTTTAACTTTTTTATGGATGTGTGCTGTAATACACAGGGTGATTCAAATATGGCGCATTTCCTGCGGAGTACGAGAAAAATCACAAAAAAATCTTTACAATCATTCCTCTGAAATATTAACAGCTGAAGATGCATTTTGAAATAAGCTGTTCTGAAGAAATACCACCACACGCTTTGGTGTTTATGTTTTCAAGAGGAAGCAAGTCATTGGCTATGAATACACAATAAATCCATACAGTTCGGATGAGGCACTGGATATAATTATACGAGCCAATGAAATTGGGGTAACTATAAAATTAGTAATTTGAGATATGGGTCTACAGAACAGAGCCTTTTGGCGGAAATTATACAGGGTGATTAAAAAATGGCGCATTTCCTGTGGAGGGGTTGTTTGGGACTACTAGCGGAGCACGGGAAAAATCACAAAAAAAATCTTTACAATCATTCGTCTGAAATATTAACAGCTGAAGGTGCATTTTGAAATAAGCTATTTACCAATATTTTTTAAAAATTCAACGTTTGAATCGAAGATTATTATTGTTATTAAACATTCCAATTTAAAAAACTGACAGTTTCATCAAACTTATCTAAAATTTTAGTTTTCAAAACTTCAGCTTTTGGTGCCTAATTTTAAAAACAAAAATTTTAGGTAAGTTTGATGAAACTGTCAGTTTTTTTAATTGGGATATTTAATAACAATAATAATCTTCAATTCAAATGTTGAATTTTTAAAAAAATATTGGTAAATAGCTTCTTTTAAAATGCATCTTCAGCTGGTAATATTTCAGACGAATGATTGTAAAGATTTTTTTTTTTGATTTTTCCCGTGCTCCGCTAGTAGTCCCAAACAACCCCTCCACAGGAAATGCGCCATTTTTGAATCACCCTGTATAATTTCCGCCAAAATGCTCTGTTCTGTGGACCCATATCTCAAATTACTAATTTTATAGTTACCCCAATTTCATTGGCTCGTATAATTATATCCAGTGCCTCATCCGAACTGTATGAATTTGTTGTCTATTCATAGCCAATGACTTGCTCCAATGACTAGTCACTCCTGAAAACATAAACACCAAAGCGTGTAGTGGTATTTCTTCAGATCTGTCTTTATTTCCGCTTAGCTTCATTGTTGGTCTTCGTACTACTTGTTTTGTATTATTGTCATACTGTAGACTTGGCTGTATTGTCATTTCATCCAACAGCAATGACGCATATTTTTCTTCGTTTTTAAATAATGATACCTAAGATTCAAGGAAAATGATAAAAACTTTTTTTTAATATCAGTTACTTGTCTTTAGTTGTAAAAGGTGAAAAACTTCTTCTAAAACCCCTGATCCAAATTTGAAATTAAAAATGCGAGGTTATAAAGTCCTAATACTAATAGCTCCACGAGCTATATATAATTTATGACCTATTCTGTTAATTTCATCTGACCACTCTACGTCTCTGAGTGTTTCCTTTATTAAGTCGGTTTGATCGAAATTGAAGACCACATTATACTTTTTCTCCATTTGCTCAGTTCTTTTTTCTAATAAATCAATTTTCTTATATACACTTCTTAATTTGTTCTTAAGGTCATGAAACTGTAAATTGCAAAATAATCCTCATTCTTACTGGTACTCAGAACTGAGACTTCTTGAATTTCGTTACCTGTAAAATAATTTTCTTTATAGTATACTCTATATCTAACTGATTTCATATTTAGCTACCACAATCACTTAAATTTCTGGCAGGTGACTGTCTAGTAAAGCTTGCAGACGTATAAGATTCAGCTAAAAATAATAGTTATATATTAAATATATAAACCGTTTGCCTACGTATTCTCGCTTTTTTTGGAGAAGGGCTGTAAAAAGTTTCTGCTGTAATGCTAGGAATAATGGTATTCCATTTTAATCACTACTATTATCATTTCTTGTAGGTTCAAATTTATTCTTTTTGAAGTAAGCTTAAAACAAAATTATGATAAATTTGATGTGTTAATTGCGTGTACGGAAAACGTAAAACTGAACTTATTTCACAAATATTTGCTCTAAGGGACAATCTTTCTCTACGTATAAATGTTAACCAGATTTACCTTCTTTCTAGATTAATGGTCCCTCGGGATACGGATAACAATCTAAACCCATTTTCCGAACGATTTTTGCAACAGGGCACAGCCCAGCATTTGCTATCAATGGCTCTATAATTAAATCTTGTAAATTTTTTAAATATGAAATACCCACTGAACTAACACAATAAACGGAAAGAACACTGAAAAATAAGCACAACTTTGAATTCATGTTGACATATGAGCCAACGAGCTTCTTGAACTTCTATACTTTAGAGTGTATCCGTCATATTGACTCCAAAAATATAAAACACTGGCGCAATTGATTGCGGTACTCGCTTAATACAGAGACTAACAAATTAACGTTGAATCTTCTAAATACATTTAAAGTGCTGCCAGAGATATCTGTATCTCTAAGTGAACTAGATTACAGCTGATTATTTTAATTCCATTTCATAAATTGGAAATTAATAATAATACATCTATTTTTTATGCAATTTTTAGTTCTTATGGTGATTACAGGTTTTTTTTAGTTGAACTAACTAAATTTTGGCAACCTTCAAAGAAATGTGCCGATTTGTAGTACCCAATTTTGAAATGTGCACAAGTGGGCAGTCCTAGGACTATAGATTTTCATTATAACCAGCAAGAACTTTCCAAACCATCAAACTATTTAAGGTTTCTAACAAGCAACGATTAAATTATATAAAAACACCAACGCATTAAGTTCTGCTTGTACTTATATCTTTAAGTGAACTACTTGAAAGCTAATAATCAACATCTGGGGGTTTTTAACTGAAATAGTAGTTAATCAAATTTTTGGCAACCTTTCAAAAGAAATTGGTCGATTTTAGCTACTTTTTTTTAATAGCAGTTCCAGGATCAGAAACTTGTATTATAACATTATATATTCATTCACATATTCATTTTTCAATCAAACTATTTAAGACAGTTTTAAGTAGTGAATTGACCTCAGAATTGGACAATAATTTATATTTATATATATATATTGACCCTTCACGCCAGCTGGCGGCGTATGAGTCGCTCATCATCCTGAGCTCTTCTGATTCATTTTACACGGTGAATCACTCCGTATTTCTCCGCTAGTTCATTCCCTTAGAGGTCTTTGTGTGTTTTGGCTGCTTCAACAATTTTTCTCCATTCCTTTCTTTCCATTATCTTGTCCTTCCATTGTCTTATCTTCATTTTCCGTATGTCTTGCATTACTTGGTCTTCCCATCTGTTTTTAGGCCGTCCTCTTGGTCTTGTTTCTCCTGGTTTCCATCTTAACATTTTAGATATTAATGCTTCTGAATCCTTTCTCTGTACGTGCCCAAACCATCGTAGCCTCTGTGATTTTATGAACTTGACGATGTCTTCTTCTCCCATTCTATGTCTTATTTCATGGTTCATCAGAGGTCTGTATTCTCCATCCTGTAATCTCTGGGGTCCTAGTATTTTCCTGAGTATTCTTCTTTCTAGTATTCTAAGCTTTTCTTCGTCATTACTAGAGAGGCACATTGTCTCCGCCCCATAAGTTATGACAGGTCTAATTGCTACTTTGTATATTTTTGTCTTAGTTGTTTTACTTAAATCTTTGTCCCGTAGTAGTTTCTGATATTTCCAGTATAACTTGTTCCCTGATTTTATTCTTTCATTTATTTCTAGTTTCCTTTCATTTCTTCCATCCACCGTTACCCCTAGGTATTTAAAAGTGTCAACTCTTTGGAATGTATAGTTGTTTATCTTAATTTCTGTTACAGTTACGAATCTTTGTCTAGAACTTATCATATACTTTGTTTTTTCTTGATTAATGCGCAATCCTATTCTTTCTGCTTCTCTCGATAGCCTCGATGTTGCTGTTTCTAAGCTTTTTTTGTCTCTACATATTAGTGCCAGATCGTCGGCGTACCCAATGAGCTGCACTGAACTATGTGTTATTGTCTTCTTGATCTCTGTGTCTCTTATAACCCCCTCTAGTGCAATATTAAAAAGTGTTGTGGATAAGCTGTCTCCTTGTCTCACTCCAGTTTCTATGTTGATGTTTTCTGTTTTTCCATCTCTTGTTATAATGGCTGCTGTTGAATCTTTCATAGTCATCTCAGTTAATCTGATCAGTTTGGCTGGTATTTCCATTTTTTGCATTTCCTTAACAAGTTGGGACCTATTTATGGAGTCGAAGGCTTGTCGAAAATCGATAAACAATATATGCAGATCTATATCATGCTCATGTGATTTCTCAATTATTTGTGTTAATATATGTACTGCGTCTATAGTCGATCTTCCTCTTCTGAAGCCTTGTTGGTATTCTCCAAGTCTTGTTTCTGTATATATTGTTAGTCTGTTCCGTATAATTGTCGTTAGTACGAGGGTCACTCTGTTTCCAGTGAGATATAAAAAAACTAAATACAAATTTGACAATATTTATTTATAAATGTTCGAAGTAGTCCCCCTTGACCTCAATACATTTATTCAATCTTTTTTCCACAAATCAAAAGCTTCTCGCCATTGATTTTTCGGAATACTGTCAAAATACTGATGAATTGCTGTATCAATCTCGTTTTCTGAAGAAAATTTTCGGCCCCGAAGGTGTTTTTTTAAATTAAAGAATAACCAAAAGTCACATATCGCCAAATCAGGTGAATAAGGTGGATGTTCAATCACACGAATATGTTTTCTCTCAAATAATCAACCGTAGCGCGCGCCGAATGCGAGGATGCATTGTCCTGATGCAACAAAAGGCCTCTTACATCAAGTTCAGAAAAAAACTTCAGGCAAACATTTATTGATGTACCAGTTTGCAGTAACTGTGCGTTGTTCTTCTAACTTAATGGCTTTGACTAAATCGGTGCTTCTGAAGAAGACAGCGTACATTACTTTTTTCATGGCGCGTTGTTTTTTTGGTGTTGTTGGTGCTGGATCATCTTCATGAATCCACACACGGGATTCCTGTCGAGTTGGAGTATCATAAAATGGTATGTACGTCTCATCACCTGTTACGATTGTGGAAATAATCCGATGACCGCCATTTTCCAACATGTTGAGAGTCTCCCTGCTGATTCTTACACGTTCTGACTTCTGGAACTCCGTTAACTGGTGTGGTACCCAACGTTGAACAACTTTCTTCATCCGGAGTTTCTCATGTAAAATTTTTGAAACTGCTGCGGATCCAATCCGTAATGTAGTCTGGATCGTGCTGTATGTGCAGTGTGGGTCTTCGGCAATCATGCTCTGGACACGAGCAACATTTTCTGGGGTGACTGCTGTTTTCGGTTTTGGTTCACGTGATTCATCAGTTAAGGAACTCCGACCTCGTTTAAATTCAGCAAACCACCGATAAGTGGTTGCTCTTGAAGGCTTTTCTTCACCAAATGCTAAAGTTAGGCGTTCCATGCACTGCTTTTCATCTAAACCGCACTTAAAATTGTAGTAGATTAATGCACGAAAATTCTCTCTACTCAACTCCATCGCGTTTACGAAGTAAACAATTTTTTGTTTCTACACACTTGATTGTCATTTAATTACATTGCACGGCTGGGTCACTAGATAAACAGGCTTCCTTAAAATAAAATCGTTTTATCTAAGTATGCACACATTTCAACGTATCTCACTGGAAGCAGAGTGGCCCTCGTATTTTATATGCTGTATTAAGTAGCATGATGCCTCTGTAGTTTTGACAATCTGTAGGGTTGCCTTTTTTGAATAATGGGGATATATATCCATTTTTCCAGTCTGATGGTATAGACTCACTTTTCCATATTCTGACTATCAGGTTATGTATCCGTTTTAATAATTCTTCTCCTCCGTTTATTATCAGTTCGTTATTAATCTCGTCTGGTCCTGCTGTTTTATTTGTTTTTAACTGTCTTACTATTTCTGTAAATTCTTCATATTTCGGTATATCTACTTCCGTATCTCTATCGTCTCTTATTTCTTCCTTTTCCTCGTCGATGTTTAAGTTCTTGTTTCTATATAGTCTTGTGAAATGTGCTTCCCAGTCTTTTTTATTTATTTGTGCTATTCCTACTGTTTGTTTTGGGTTATATTGCTGTCTTATATATTCGAACAGTCTTCTGTTATCTTTGTTATTAAGTTCTAGGTTTTGCATTTGATTACTGATCCATTGTGTCTTTTTCTTTTTATATAGTTTATTAGCTTCTTGTTTTGTTTTCCTGTATTCATCGAGATCTGTTTCGTTTGTTGTTCTTATCCATTTATTTCTCGTCTCCATTTTCCTGAGTCTGTATATGTTACATTCTTCATCGAACCATTCTTTCGACTGTTGACCCTCTCTTTGACCCAGTATTTCATCTGTTGCTTTTATTATATTGGATTTGATATTGTTCCATTCTGTTTCTATGTCAGCTTCCTCATAAGTTTGGAATTTATTAGTAATAGCCCTAGAGTAGTTATGTTTTGTTTCTTGCATCCCTAGTTTGTCTATGTTCCAGCGTCTTTTCCTTTTCTGCTTATTCATGTTTCTAATTATTTTCATTCTTAGATTAGTTATGACCAATATGTGGTCCGTATCGCAGTTTGCTCCTCTATATGACCTTACGTCGTGTACCGTTTTTGCCCATTTCTTCGAGATTAGTACATGGTCAATTTGATTACCAGTCGTTTTCCCTGGCAGGAGCCAGGTTATCTTATGTTCTGTTCTATGCTTAAATTTGGTACTAACTATAAACGTGTTTGTTACAGTAGCCAGGTTACAAAGTTTTGTTCCATTTTTGTTTGTGTCTTTGTGAATTGTTTCCTGTCCTGCTATATCTCGATTACTATGTTCCTTCCCTATTTTTGCGTTAAAGTCTCCGACAATCAGAACTATATCATTTTTTGGAATGCTTTCGCAAGTTTCTTCTAATTTCTCGTAGAAGAGTTCCTTCTCTTCATCCTCCGCTTCTTCTGTCGGTGCATATGCATTAATTATTGTCAAGTTTGCCTGCTTGTTTTCCATACGCACATAAGAAATTCTTCCATTTACGGCTTTGAATTGAATAATATTTCTTCTTAATTTATTATTTATCATTATACCTGTTCCATTCCTACCTTGTTTCGTTTCTCCGGAATAATATAAAGTGTATTTTTTCTTCTCAATCTTACCCTCATTTTTCCATCTTAGCTCCTGTAGGGCTAATATATCGAGCTTGTATTTCTCCATTTCCTTTGACGTCTCATGCATTTTCCCTGGTACTAACATTGTCTTTATGTTCCATGTTCCAATCCTCATTGTATTGTCTTTTCCTCGTTTTCGTTTTCTCCTCCTTTTATTTATCGGTTTAATTCTGTTCTTTTGTTTTGCCTGTTCCGTTGCCAAGTTCGTTACCTTCACTCCCGTCCACTGTTTATCGTTTTCTAGTTTTTTGAAGTAGTATTATCTTCTAACGTAGTTTTTTTCTTTAGGTCTTGGATAAAATTATCCCATACCCATAACTGTCCCCCTATCCATAGTTTTTTGAATCCAACTTTAACATGTCTACCTTCCTTTCTTTCATCGACCGCTCTTTCTCTTATTTTCCTTTGTATTTTTTCTTCTTCCTCAGTTCTATCTTCATCGATGTATATGGTTGTATCTTTTAATCTTCGTTTTTCCTTTAGTACCTTTCTTTTATCTTGGATATCTCGAAATTTTACAATAACCAGCGGAGATTGTTTCTTTGTGGTATTCAATGTAACTTCTTCTATTTCTGCTTCTATGTTTAACTTTGTTTGTAGTAGATTTTCTACGTCTCTTTTTGCTGTTTCAGTCTTTATGTTGACGCCCCTGATAATGACATTTCTTTCTTTTATTTTTTTTTCACTGAGATCCATTCGTTTTTCCATGTTTTTGATTCTCTCCAACATGTTTACCTTCTCCTTTTGTAGTTCATTTATTTCCTGTTTCATTAGTGTTTGTTCTTGCTTCAGCTCCTTCATCTCAGCATTGATTGTATCTAATTTATTTTCTATTCTCATATTTCTAGCTTCCATTTCATCTAGTTTTGATAGAATTTGTTCTAGTGCTCTCTCCATATTTATTTTTGATAATACTAATTTTGTTGGTTACTTAAAGTACAATAAAGCTTGTTGAAGCATAAAGAAGTGCCCCAGCAGTCCTGCCTTTCACGGTTATGTGTTTCTTCCTGCGGCGCGATAAGAGTATGACCCGGATCAACTCCGCGGAGATCGCACTCTTCTCGCCGTGTATTCTGCGCTCTCTGCTCGCTATTCAACTTTTCGTAGGCGCTATATATGCCACCGGTGATACTGTTACCTGTACGATGTGTTGCCTAAATTTTATTTCAAACTCAAGCTGTGCTTGTTTACAGCTGTTTAAATTTAAAGGTCACACTTCTGTAATCTCTTACATTCGATAAAACATTGTTTGCGACGAAAACTTAGGTATAATGCTGCTCCTTCAACCTTTTGTTAATCGGTACAATCTTTTAATTAATATGGATTTGCACACAATTTACAATCAAATGAAACAAGAGTGGTTTTTATAAAGCCAATACAATATGTATTACTGTTAATTTAATGCTTAAATAAATTAAGAAACAAACTAACTAAATCGGGAGCTCTTAAACACTGTTATTCCACATATAATAGCTCACATCGTTTGTTGTCATGTTTACTAATCTATTTTGAGTTGTTCACGCACCTTTAGCACTTGACTCGCAAAATCTAAGCTGCGTATCAATCGTTGCCATTCATTTTGAGAGATTTATTACCACCTTATCGACCATTATGGTCGCCAATAATTGAACTTCGCATTACAAAAAGTCACAATTAATCTTTTCAGATAGAGTCTGCGATAAAGCTTTATTATTTATTTAACGTTTCGATATATTAATAATCTCGAGATAAGGAGGCTAATACCTGCGACATTGCGTTCCTATCCCACAAACGAATTTGTCGCGGTAACAGGCACGACCTTTGAGCAAACCGCAGTATGAGGAGCTAAAAAGCAGCAGCTGTTAAACCGCGAACCTTTCTGAAGGCGATTTTAATTGTAGAACCTAAAATGACCAGCGACGAGTCGACGACGGTGGACGGGGAAGCTCTCAATCATCCGGACAAAGCCAAAGAAGAAACCAAATACTGGAACGAGAGCAACAACAACCGCGATGAAGGTGCAGTGGAAAGTGCGAAGTGTGATTGTGATCAAGTGTTCCTTAAAAACCAAAAAAACTTGCAGGACACAGACGAGGCGTTTATTGTTGAAGACATTTTAGGAAATATAGTTAGTGCTGTGATCAAAGCAAGCTTTACAACTCGCCAGGATGAGGAGGGTGTATTTAGTGATAGCCTGCAGTCCCCACAAAGCGATCAATTAGGCATGGACGAGGATAGGACAAAAAAGAACTGCCACAGGAGGACGCGGATCTTTTCCGACAGCGACTCCGGGTTCGAGTTCGACGAAGAGGAAGTTCTGAACAGCATTGCAAAACGGGAGTCCTTGTACTCCTTGGAGGAGCACGATGAGGACCATGAGGACAAGCACAGTCTCTCACTTGCTAAAGCTGTCAACAAAAACGTGATTAAGCCGCACAAGTCTGAAATTCCGGTCAGAAACAAAAGCTTTAAGGGCTCCTTGCTGGGGGCGGTGTTCAAGCGGAAACCTAAAAAGGAAGCGGAGGGCGAGGGTGTCGAGTTGAGGAATAAAAAGCAATCTCAGGAAGTTAGAAAGGATGCGAGCAATTCGTCGCCCAGTGAAAAGTCGGGCCTGTCGCGAACGCCGTCGTTGCGACAGAAGCTGTCGAACTTTCTCAACAAAGATGCCCCCGGTTTGCTGAAGAGGTCGTTTAGCTTCAAAGATTTGAGCAAACGACGCGAAAAGTCTCGCGACAAGCTGTCGGAAATGAAGCACCTGGAGTGGGCCTCCTCCCTGCAATCCTTGGTGGAGAGTGACATCGGTATAAGCTACAAAGACTTGAGTTTCATAAACTATGATGTTCAGAACGAGATATCGTACAGGAAACCAAGACCAAGAACAGCTCCCATTAAGGTTCTGCAACGGGCGCAGAGTTTGCACGAAAATGTAAGTTTTAGTTGTAAGAGCTCATGATCAAGTACACAGGTCTCTCTTATGTTCCTCCATCTTATTCCGTAAAAACTACCTATGAATCATTGACTTAGTGTAATTAAAGCACTGCTCTATCTTGTAATAAACCCATTGAAAGGCAAACAATAGGCGGGTCATCAAATTAACAATGGGCCTCTCAGATATGTTATTCTTTAAGAACTGAAAGAGTGAGCGTACGTGTGTGCGTTATTGTTGATCGCTCCTCTACAATGGAAAATAAAAGTAATACTCCCGTTTTTATTTTCCCTAGATTGATAACTTCGCGGCGAGTGGTAGAAAATTATGTTGCAAGAGATGTGTGGTGCTTATCGCAGCCTCTATTATGCTGAAGTCTCCTTTTGCTTTCAGGGCTCGTCCTCGATTAATCGCAAACCTAATCTATCACGCGGGACTTCGTTTCCCAGGCATTATCAGTCCACTACAGGTAAGCAAACATTTGTATTTCCACAATTGGGTATGTGGGTAAATCGAACAAACTTCGCCGGCTGCTACAGAAACCTACAAAGAGTTATCTTTAATTAAGCCTTGGTCGCTAATGTTGCTTTAATTAGAAAACTAAAATTGTTTAAGGTTAAGCAAATATCTGCTGAATGTAAACGTGAATTTTATTTTGTTTAAACAAAAGGTTGTTTTAGTTTTTGTTATCGGTACACGCATTAGTTTCCTATTATACTGAATTTACTGACCTTTAGATTGTTGTTAGATTTGAATTATTAATGCCCCGTTTTAAACCTTGAAAACGAATAATAGCAGTTTTAAGAACGGATTTAAGGATTTACAGCAGAAATTAAAAATTTGTTACAATGTTAAAATTGTAGTTTTGATTATCTTATGAAACTATAATTATTCTAAACTTTTGGAGGTAGTTCTATCATCTACTTTAAAATTTTATTTCATACCGTTTTGAAGGCAATGGGTAACTGAAACGTTATTCTAAATGCGGATATTATAAACAGAGATAGTTGAGTTATTTATAATAATAACTGTTACAAAATCTGAAGTGAATTTTGACAACGATGGAGAGCCAATGTTTCAACTCTATAGTTTTTGTATATGGACATTCAGAATGATATGGTTAACATGCAGTGAAAATATATATTATTACGGCTACTTTAACCATCATAGCTAGACTAAATATTTTTCACACATACAATTTATATACGTAGCAGATTTTAATTTACCTTAAATCGATTCATTAAGTCCAGAGGTTTGAAGCTCTTTAACTTTCGGGTTTCGTTTATATTATCTAGTAACTAATTTTAACATTAAATTTTACAATTAATGTAGAATTCAGTGATACTGAGATTAACATTTTAGATAAGGGCTTGAAGAACAACCCGGTATGTAACATTAATCAAAATTTATTCACTCCGAGAAAATTATATTGCCTTCAGGCATTGACAATCCTGATCTTGTTAGGGCCGAGATAAGCAGGAAGATTTCTAATTACAAAAACACTTTGCCTAATCTTAATAATTCCCACATTTTAGACAAAACTACTCATACTCTTTCCAGAAAAATTGAAGAATCTAATTTGTTGTGCACTAAAGCTGATAAAGGTCATTGCCTTGTCATTTTGGACAAGAGCGATTATATTGGCAGGGTCTGTCATTTTCTTGATTCTTCTAATTTTGAAATTCTTAATAAAGACCGTTTTCCCAGTTTCATCAGAGCAGTCAGACAGACGGTTAGAGACTGTTTTGATAATATTAAATTCTTAAACATCAACCCCCTTTCCTTACTCATTATGAACCCTTCCATCCCTAAATTATATGACCTACCAAAAATCCATAAACCCAATATCTGTATTAGACCCGTACTTTCCTTTTCCAACACCCCCCAAGAAATTAATCAATAACGTTACTAATTTCAAACCCAAGTTTGCCATAAAAAACTCCGTAGAACTTACTAAAACTTTATCTAAATTAAATTTGCCTGAAAATTTCACTTTCTGTTCTTTTGATGTAACTAACCTTTTTGCTAGCATTCCTTCTAATGAATGTGTCGATTTATTAAAAGAAGTGCTTGTAAATTCAGACCTTAAAAATAAGCACGTTGAAACTTTACTTGCTTGTTTAAATTTAGCCTTGTCACAAAACTTTTTCAAATTTGATTCTTCCTTTTTTAAACAAAAGTCTGGTTTAGCCATGGGATCTAACCTATCACCTCTGTTAGCAGAGATTTTCATGAACAATCTGGAAAACAAAATTTTCATTGAAGCCCCCTTCATTCGCAACATTATTTATTGGGGTAGGTACGTGGATGATATCCTGGTAATTTTCAATTCTAATAACCCCAACATTAATGATCATATCACTTGGCTTAACTTAATACATCACACTATTAAATTCACGTTTGAAACTGAACACAATAACTCTTTTCCTTTTCTTGATATTTTGATCACAAAAAACAATAGTTCCATCGATAAATCCTTCAATTTTAGTATTTATAGGAAGCCCAGTTGTACTGACCATACTATCCCTTACTATTCCTTTCATCTCTTGTCCCATAAACTTTCCAATTTTCAATTTTTATTTGGACGATTATTTTCCATTCCTATGTTAACAGAACATTTCAATATAGAATTCAACATCATTCAATTTACTGCTATTAAAAACGGTTATCCTCTTCAACTAATTTTACCTATTTATCATAAATTTCGAATATAACTTCCAACAAATTTAACCCCTAACAACAATTCTGAAAATAAGAGTTTTTATTCAATTTCTATGTCCATAAAAAACATTTTAAGTAAATATACTTTTCAAATTTCCTTTTCTAATGCCAATTCTCTTCAGAAATTGGTAGTCTTCAAGGGCCCACCCCTTTACTAGTACGATCTGTTGCTACCGTCTTGACTGTTCGATATACGACTGTTTTTATATTGTTCAAACTGGATGTACTTTCAGAGAAAGAATCAAAACCCTTCGTTTGTATTAGAAACAACAATTTTACAATCGGCCAACCTAATAAATCTGCCTTTGTTAATCACATTTTGGAGTCTAACCACAGCTTTGATCCCAATAAAGATTACAAAATTTTGCATATAGCTAATAAAGGTATTTTGTTGAATTTACTTGAAATTTTTGAAACTATATCCAATAATAATGAATTCAGACTAAATGAAGTCACAGATTTTGATACCAATTACATTTTCTTGAATACTAAATAATTGGGTTTTCTTTTACGTGCTGATTTCGTTCCTTACTTGGTTTTCATTTTGTTCTTATACTTTTTTACCTTCTCTGGTAATTTTTTCGACTTGTAGAGTAGTTACTTTTGTATTTAATTTTAATCTGAGTGCTGTCATTGTCAATGTCAGTCACTCCTTTACTTGCCTAATTTTAAATTTTTAAATGTAGTTTGCTGGTTAATTAAATTTTCTTCTCCAATGTGGTGTGTTTTTTAATATAGTCCTCTCTCGTCTTAAACGTTTAAAAATCTTATCCTCACTTTAACATGTGCTTCAACTATTTTTATTAGTAAGTGAATTTTTATTATGTACATCATTGTTAACCATATCCCTCTGTAGATGATCGTTATGGCCTGAGGATAAAACCAGTTTGGTTTTGAAACATGTCGCCACCCATAATTTTAAAATAAATGTTCGTGGAGAAGATTATTTAGTTTTATTGCTTCATATTAAGCCATCTCCGCTAAAATAATGACGGATCACCTTCCTATTATCTAGTAAGTTTACTGCTAAATTATTCTAATTAATACTAAGTCTATCACGTTATTTTACACTGCACTTTGTGATTTCTTCATTAATCGAATCATCTGATTGGGAACATACTATAGAGCGTTCGTGATGGTTGACATCGCTTTGAACTAGAATCATTGTAGAATTTCGATATTGGAGTTGCTGGCTGATCCCCATAGCTGGGTGGTATGGTATGGCCTTGTCTTAGTAATTCGTTCTCGAGGTAAAGTTGGGATGTTTAACCAATGAGGCCAAACTGTTTTCTTTTTATCAAAACGTGTTTCTTTCAGGCGAGGCGACGATCAAGATGTATTCCGAGATATTTTGCTTCTTTTGTTTATGACGGCTGCTGGTTATTTAATGTAACTTGTGAGCAAGTTTTCCTGGGAATTTTAAACGTTACAAGGGCGGATTTGGTCTTATTAGCCCTGATGCGTCATCTGCTTAGCCAGCTCTGGATTATATTAAGGTGTATTTGTAGATTTTGCGAATGGCATCATTCTCGGGTCAATGGTAGCTGTTGTAGGTCTGTTTTGCTAAGGTCTACACATTAACCTTTTTCTGTGACGTAACAATTTTCTCTCTTAATTTAACAGCTAGCTGTAGCCCGCGGAGCATGCCGCATTTAAAGTTTCGCACGTTAGTACAGTGCCGTCAAAAAAGCCCAAAGACCACGTGATCACTGTAATATAGGCAACCCATTTAACACATTGGCAACAGTGTTTTGGAAAACTAAATGTGGCAGCCACGGTGGTGTACACTTTTAGGATACATGAAGCTTATTTTTATGTAAAATCATGAAAAACCAATTTGATGCTCATTGCACAACTGTAATTAACAAATCTTGAGGAAAATTGAATATAATAAACGTGAATGACATAATTTTAAGTAATATTAGAATAATTATTGCACAAAAATATATCTGATCAAAACAATTTAATACAAAATAATACTCATTGATATACCTGCAAACATATTTGTAAAATCGTATAAGTGCTCAAAATGACCACCAAAGACTTTCTGTAAGTCATCTTCTGTTATGTTTCATATTTCCTGTTGAATCGCTTCTTGTAGTTCATGAAGATTATGGGTCAATCCATTTGAAGTGATCCAATGATGGTTGCTTGGACCATTTATTATTTATGATTTTTTTATGTTATTCCTATATACACTGGCAGTTCAAAGCAGGCCTTAGTTTATTTTGATCTTAACCGGCTTATGCGCGGCGGCCATTTTCATTGAGCAATGCGTGCCAATTTTTTGACTTTGGAGATATTAGCGTTAACTTAAATATCTTTGGACTGGAATGTGCTAAAACATTGTAACAAAAACCATTTTCTTCAGCAAATTCTCCTTTTTAATTTTGGTCCTTGACATAATGCTGGGTATTATCAAACTTTATATTTCCCAAATAAAATTTACTTTGAAAATAAATTAATTTATTCAGTAGATTTCCGTATTATAAACATAAAATAATTTTATTCGGCTAATAAATTCGTACAGGTTAACTTTAATTCGTTGTTAAAGTAAACAAAAGCGCATCAAAATGTGAATGCTTATGACATTTTATTCATTTGTAAACAAATTTTGATGCGCTTTTGTTTATTTGCCCATTAGTTTACTGGGGAAGTAAATTTACTCCACAAATAGTTATCTAATGGTTTATTGATCGTTTATACTACTGGCCATAAAATACTTACTTTGAACCTAAGGTGAAAATGGCCTCTAAAACTTGGTATCAAAATTAAACAAATTTCACTTTTTAAAGGGTGAAATATTAAAGTTGATTTTTTTATTACAATTATTCTCCATAGCTAGAGCAATAAAATTGATAAATGTTTTCTTCTTTTTTCTATAAAGTTTTGAAAATTGAAATTTTTAAATTTTTTGAAAGTTTCAGTGTTGATATCTTTGGTGGGGTTTGGTATAAAAATCTAATTTTTGCACAGTAAATATTTTAACTTTGATATTTGCCTTGTTTCAACGGTTTTAAGAAAGCATAACTTTGTTTCAAAGTAGATAAGCTAGCTCTCAAAATAACTGTTGTTTTCTTGGTGCAAACAAAATAAAAAGTAAGTTCGATAAATAATACAAGTAAAACCGTGGCAGAACGTCATGTCACCCGTCAATCGAAACTTCTTCTAAGGGTCTGTTAAACGCATCGTTTGGGCGAGTTCAGTAAGGCAGAAATGAACCCGCTTTATTATTAAATAAAATTTACTTGTGTTCGTAGTTTTAAAAACCCAACCAATAGGCATAATAAGTAATTGTTTTCTGTGATAATATCGCTATTAAAAGTAATGTGAAGTTTGTGTACAAAAACCCAAAAATAGTAACGGTTGAATGCAACTATGGTACTTTTGCCCATTTAACACGGTATGTACTGTTCTGCATTATGATATGGGTATGATAAGGAACTGGACGAAAAATCAAAACAAAACAAAAAATCCACAGCTTTTGATCAGGTCTGCTTTAAGTATGTCTTGTTTTGTAATATTGTCAATATGACATTTGTCTCTAATGACAGCAAAATAACGAGCAATAACAAGCAAGCCAGCAAACATAAAATCTTATTTTAAGCGTTAGGAACTTCTTCGAAGAGGAGAAACATCGGATTACATAGGTCAAAAATGTTTTGGTTTTTATAATATGCTATTTAGAGCATCCCTTACACTAAAGGTTATGTTTTGTACAGTTTAAAACTCATATTAAAATAGCAGATGCACAGTATTTTATTTAAATTTGCACGATAAAAGTAAAAAATGTTCAGTAACAGGTACTTCCATTTCCAGCTGGATATTTGAGATTAGGTTTTGTGTCACATCTCTGTTTGCATAGTACTCTAAGTGTAACCGAAAAGTGATGCAGTAAATTTGTTATAATTATGAAGGAATAGTTTCTAATAAACACGATGCTATAAAAGCTGCGAAAAATAAGGGCACCTTTTTATCGGCACCGATCAGGGGTAGTTTGTCCGCGATTTGCCATGTCGTCCAGGCGTCCATTATAACGCAGCCATACGCAATTAGAATAGGTACTCGGTCGTGGGCAAGCGGTTAAAGCTTCTGACTAGCAATCGGATTCCGCAGCTGAAGCCGATTCGAATCCCGCCGGCTACTTTGTTTTCTTTTATTAGCAAATTGATATAATTCTCAACTCTTTCAGTAATATTCGAAACGTTAAGATATTTTTATCTATTTTGTACATAATTTTGAACACCCTTTCGTTTTCGTTATTAAAGACGCTAAAATGTTTTCTTTCTTCTGTAACTTTTTAATTTATATTCAATTGTAAATATACAGTCATTATTGTAACTGGAGTAACTCCTATGTGGTGGGGGCAAAAACTAGTTATTTACTGTTCTAGTGTAATACTGTGCATTTAATTTGTCGCCTTGCCTTATTGAAGGTTTGTTTGGTTAAATTGACATCCTATCAAATGCTTCAATTTCTAATCACGTGTTCGAAAATAACTAATCAAGACATCATTTAGCCTAAAACGACCCAAGGGTAGTTATCACTTACAAAATTACATTGGTAGGCAACAAGGAAAACTCCACAGTGTCATAATTTAATGACAATTCGTTGAAAATGTCACATTAGCGGTTTGGTAGTAAAAATAATCAATTATTAGATAAGATTGTTGAAGGAAATAAGCCGCAAAATACTATCAATAGCAAAAAGTACACATGGAAAATGTTTATGGACGTGCTGATCGAAAATTTGAATTGAACCGAAATTATACTGACTATTGCATACATCTGTCGAACGATGTCATTTGACCAATGATCGCACTCGCTTTTTGAACTTTCAACTAATCAAAAATGGCTTGCGTCGATAATTATTGTTATATAACAACATATCGGTAATACTCTTACTCATTAAAATGATGATTCGTTAGTTTTTTTAATAGATTCAAGTAATAGTCACGCAAAATATATTGCGTGCATAGTTCCTTGCTTCGATAATACTGACAGGACGAGTTAGTAATTAATATTTGGTGATGGTGCTCAGGTTTGGCTATAATTAGATTTACTTTTGCTTCTTTACGTTTTCAGTTTATTTTTCAAATTTGAAGTTTCTCAAAAAGTTGAGACTTTCTGTTACCGTCAGGTATTAATTAACAAAATAACTCAAAAAAACAGATTCACAATGAAATAAAAACTGTAAAGAACGTTTTTCTCTTTTATAAGGAAAGTACAAAAGTAGAAAAGATTGTTAAAAAACTATGAGTTATGATAATAACAAAACGTGAGTGAAACGTAATTCAGATGATATTTAGTTACATCGATACAAGTGAGTAAACAATTAAATCATTCATAATGGTGCATATGCACTGGCAGGTTTTACCAATATTATTGATTAATATAAAGGTTAATTCAGTTATAAAATCTACCCATGTCGTGATCACTCTATGTTTGGTATCTACCAGTTCACATTTTTGTTAATTAACAGATCAATACATTACAAATACCCATAAATATATGGTGTATCATTGTTCATTGTGAATCAATAGTATCGGAGTATTATACTTTTGCAAGATTAACTTATACACTTTGAATTACGATCACGAATAAATATATCCAAATTATAAAATAACTGCATCCATTTATCTGATTTCTCCAGCAATGACGAAGTTTCACGTTCGCCATGGTTCTGCAGAGACACGATCAGATCAATTCTCCAAAAACAGCACAATCAAGAACAGCAAACCGCTAAGTAAAAGAAAAACGACAAACACCGCAAATGAAAGGCAAGCCATAAAGGCAGACAACAGAGCCCACAACAAAGCTCGTAACAAAGGCCCTGCAATAATGTTACGTATTAATAAAAAACCTCGTAGCTCGCTGATTTACTTACTTTGGTTAATTATCGGCCTATTGTTCTATAGTCCCCAAATATGAGCAACCCCACGACACACGCTTGATACAAACGCTCTCTCGCCGCATCGATAATCTCTTGAGGAGTTGTATCTTGATTATGACCACAATGATAAGTCAATTAGTCAACTCGAATAATTACCTTACCCCAAAACAACGCCAATCTCATATCATTCCGTCATACTATAAGCGTTCCCTCTGCTTTTCGACATATTTTTTACTGGATGCGTAGTCATGACGAATAAACAAAAATCATATTACTACACAAGTTACCAACGTAAAGTGCCGAATGGTTCTAGCATAGTCGAGATTCCTTGGAAGTACATACCGGGTGACCATAAATGGTTGTAATTTTTTTTCTTAGGTTGGCACTGTTTATGTTGGTGGCAATATAAGTCTATGTCAAATTCGAGGTTCGCAGGTTAGGTTTTGCGTCAGTTTGTGTCAGTTTGTGTCAAAACTGACGGAAATTGAATTCTTGGAAGTGAACTGTCAGTTATAAACACTCGGACGGGTCCACAGCCACTACAAATGCAAGCGTTCAACATAACCAACCAATTTCAGAATTCCCTAAACACATTAACCTGTTAAATGTCAAACAAACGTTTACTTGACAGATATTACAAAATAAATCGAACCGACTAGCCATTTTTACTTCCTTTTACAATAAAGGAAGTATTGGATTCACCCCAAAAATTCGAAATTGAGTTTTCAACAGATCTTCACATTTTAGAGTCCCCTGATCCCAAAAAACATATTTTTTCATTGGTCTGTCTGTGTGTCTGACTGTGTGTCTGTCTGTGAACAGAATATCTCGAAAACGGAAAGAGGTATGGCGTTGAAACTTCACATATAAGTTTTGTGTCTATGTAGATGCGACAGCAAGCTTTTGAAGAAAATCGCATAACCGGAAGTAGGTGTTTACTCTTGTGATTTTTCAGTTTTTTCGATTTTTTCAAAAACGGATCTAACGATTTTCTTAACTTTACATTTTTATTACATTTTTAATGTGTATTGATGTGAGATAGGTGATTTTCCAGTTGAATACTTCTAAAATGGGTTTCTTTTGATTTTTTTTTCTATTTTCTTTATTAACTCCTACTTTAAATAGAACACCAGGTATATTATTATATTTTTGAATTCAGCTTAAAATTCTAGAGAAAATTTGTCTCTTGAACTAACTCTATTTTGTACCGTTTTTGTAAAATTTGTAATTTTTTAAAATGTTTGACAAATGCTTAAAAATTTAAAATCAAATTTTTGGATAATTATAAGATCACTGTAAAAGGAAGTTGTGTGCGTGTACCACACCAGATTTTTAACGTAACAACATAAACTAGTGCAGAAGTAGAAGCAGATACATCATTCGAAAGGTTACATTTGCAAAGTTTATTTAAGCAGTTTTTTAAAAACTAAGGATCTATTTTACGGTATTCTATGAAACAGTTTTTATTACGGTTCAAAAAAAGAAAAACACCACAGAATTCGAATGCGGCCTATAGACTGAATACAATTGGAACTACATCAAATTTATCTCGATCAGTAACAAATAACATCCGATGGGATCAACGATTTCCGAGACGAATGTCGTCCGAAACTGTAAAGTTGGCATATCTTCAAACAGCAAGCAATATATCTTCTAAGAATTACTAAAGGCAATATTTAGGAATCTGCAGAAGAGACCGTTTCCTGTTGTAATCCACAATTCCACAACTACACGTGGGCATTTAATATCTAATCGAGTTCCTCCGTTTTTGGTCCATTTTACTATGATGATAGACTAATACTAATTCTTCAGACAAATTTATGAAGATAAATTGCTTATCAGCATAAACAATTTTGTTCATGTTCCAGTCAGATTTAATCAAAGAAAATAAAACGCTATCCCTTAAACGAACATTTTTAAAATCCTCTTCTATTCTCTTAATTTTTTCCCTTGATATACTTCGAAGCCGGAAACATAACCATTTCGATTGGCAACACGGCAAAACCTATAGCTTCTTTTAATTGCTTTTAGAGGGTTAGATTAGTTAGTTGACGGAACTTGCTAGAAACAAAATCATGCTTTCATCAATGCTCACCTGCTGTTTTGTTCTATAACACATGCGAAATCGGCCGTCGGTGCTATTTTGTATGTTTTATCATTATTATCTTGCGATATACTAGTATTATCGTTACAGTGTAAGTAGCGTAATATATTTTCAAATCTGTTTCAAGTCGTGCACAGGCTTAGTATGGGACTGATTAGATCAGCACTTCTACTCATATTCGAACATCTTTTCCAACCTGGTAACTGATGGTAAGTCATCGGGAAGGAAGTACTTGGTGAAATCTGTAAAAACACATCTTTTTTACAAAAAAAATATTTAAAAGTTCTCAAATTATATAGCCTTGTTATCAAATTATTTGGAAATTGCACCCAAGTATAATAACTAAAGTATTTCGTGAAAATTAAACTTGCCTAAGTACAAAAACTCGCACCGCACACATCAACATACATTAACTGTAACTACTGTGCATATGACAAGGAAATATGCGCTGGATTTCTTTTGATTGGTTGCGAACACATTACAACAGAGTACTTCCAGGAATCAGAATATATCTCTGCTGATACACGTCAGTTCAGGATATTTGAAAACGATGTTATTTAGAAATACCATCAGGCACTAGAAGGTTAAGTTATCTAGTATTATTTTACAATCGGTCATTTGCAATCTTGTGTTAGCTTGATATAAATTTTGTTGTGTTGTTCTGTACTGCATTTATTTTATCACATTACTGTGATGCATAAAAATTCAAAAATCTATTTGTCATCCCGATCAATCCTTAATCCTTATCCGGGCAATTGTTACCTATCAGAATGTTTTAAGGATACGTTGTTACGGTATCAAACGGTTTTAAAGTCACTCAAGGGTGAGGGAGTGCCACTTGCTTTATCATGTCCGGGAAACGTCAACACTTACCCTGGAAATCTCACAAAACAGGCTAAAAGCCATGGCTTGATACGCTCAGGTAAATGGGCGTGGTCCAAGAAATGGTACACCATAGGGCAAGCGTGACGGTATATATAGGGTGTTGCAAAATAAATGGGCCCCACGAGATTCAGACTTGAAACCCACGCTTAACAGAACCTCGAAAGCCAATAGAATACATGTGTACAGCCTCACGACTCCCGGAACTGCAGCGACAAGCGCCCTAACTTACCTGCTCTTTCCAGACTCTACCGTACATAAATCTGACACAGAGTATAACTTAACCTGAAAATAAGCATGTACAAGCACGTGGGGAAATCATAAGGCAACGTTCAGTAAACCGATTTATTGGTCTAAGCACATGGTCAAATAGGTACAACACAATGAAAGCATATCATAATAAAGGGGTTAAATCTATAAGCCCAGCTGGGGACGCTTTATCGACTAACCTACAGGCGGGATAATGAAAGTTAGCACACAGCTAAGCTAATTGGTGTTTACAGGTGGCCCCACAAGAGTGGCCGTTGTTCAGCGAATATGCACATAAATTATTAGCAAGGAGATAAGTTAATTGGTATACAAACTACACACACACTACCTTATGGTCGGTTTTGCCTGGCGTACGTCGTGACTGTCGGGGAGCTCGCCACTGAACTGAACGTACTTCAGCCATAATCATGGGTGTTGTACGGTCCAAATATTCTCCTAATTGGCAGGGACTGATGTGAAATCTTCACGGAAAAACCAACGATAAACGGTCGAGACCTAAATATTAGCCCGTTCCGCAGACTGAATCCCAACGTATCGGAGAGGTGGCCCATTCGGCCCTCGGACACTTGCAAAACGGCGGTCATTCAAGAAACCGGACACGCACAGCTCAAACAAACACCACTTAACATTGAGACTGCCCGTGACGAACTCTCTGAAGCCAAGCCAATGCTCTTCCCGCCAGACGCGCTCTGTCGCCTCACCACCTGCAGCCAATCCCGAAGCAGGCAATCACCGACGGTCTCGCGCGACCCGACGGGCGATCCAGCTTAAGACGAACGACTGCGATGGAACGAAATTACTTAGAAAAATCTCTCGCTTGCTTCTATGGGCTGCGCTTCAAATTTTATCAAATAAACACGCTTCGAAGTGACGAAACAACCCAGGTGCAAACAAGACGGCTTGAGGACAGAGCAGCTCACCGAAACTTCTAGAAAAAACTGCGTGCCAAATCTTAAAATTCCAAAGAAGCCAAAAAAAAGTAATTGTGAACGAGGCTAACAAAACGAGTGTCTTACAGAAAATTGTGAACCGCTAGCTGCCTGCACACAATTTGATTAACTATTAGGCGTGAAAATACGATCGCAAAAACTATATACAAGAGAAATTGTAATCTTTGAACCGAAAATACTCCAAAAGGTCGCACATTCATCGAATTTAAAAATGTCCTGACAACGTGTCTAGTCAACGAATAAATGAAACCAATTCGCAGTGTGTACTCTACCACATAAGAATTATACAAGTTTAATTATTCAGAAAATATGTTCTGTAATTGAGCATAACGTTGAAATTTTTCATTCGCCTTTCGGTGCTTTGTCAACAAACATTTTTTCTTCAACCGGTCATTTTCTCTGTTTTTGTATAAATAGACACTAAAACTATTAGTTATTCTTCAATTTGTAACTGGGTTAATAATTTCAAGTTCAAATTAAGTTTACTCAAAAAAAATCTTACGCTACTTTCTAAAAACAGACTGTTATACACAACAGAAACATACCTTTTTCGATTTTAATCACATTCCTTATGAAAACTCTGTCGTCACTCTTTTGTAGCCAAATACTTTTACTGAATTAAGCTATTTTTTTTTGCAAAAATTCTATTCAAAACTAATGATGGCCATAGTTTTGCAATAAAAGTTTACTATTTGTAAGTGTTTAAAGCCTTCACATGATGATATAGAGTAGTCCTTTACATATTTTATAAATTATAAACCCAGTAAAGGCGGTTTGTATTTGTTTTTAGGATTCTGATATAGTCAGCCAAAGCTTATTTCTTATATAGAGATTAAAACTTCCGCTTGCACTGTGCCAACGAAATCTGCGCTGCAGAAATTGCGATCAGGTGGAGCAAAATCTTTTCTATCTGTAAAATAAACGGATAGGAATTGAAAAATTTCAGAAAAAATAAGAAGTTGGTGTTATTCTACTCAAAGTATTGTGATGTTTGAATTAATCGTCAGACGGTTCATCCTAAAACAAGGTTAAAATTTGAACCGATGTATATTATTCGAAAATAAATCAAAAAAAGATGTGTACATTTTTTTCATTTTAACTATTGACTGAATTTTTGTATTTTTATTTTGTTTTTATATATTTTATGTATAGTCGTTTATTCTTATTGCAAACGATAACTTTGTTATTCTAAGTGAACAGCAAGAGCGGGCAGCCACCATTAGATACATTATTTCTTTAGTTTTTATTGATGTTTGTGTTTAAGGGGGGGGGGGGCGTCGCTTGTGGCTTTTCAAATCTACCACTACCAAAACACTTATCAACATTCTTATCAAAGACGTCCATTCCAGCAACTTTTGTTTCAGGAATTTTTGTCTAAGTCAAATAGATTCTGAGCAACCGGGTAGCGCTAGGCTCGCATTAAGCAAATCCTGGGTTCGAATCCCGCGGGGGCGGAATTTTTCCGCAGCCGTGGCGATTCATATCAGGCTTGATGAGACCATTCACAGTTGGACATCAAATTAACTGTGCTCTACTCAGAACCACAGATCTAAGAGATAAAGTAACAAGGTCAACACATCACCGAGACATACCCTACACAACGGTTGAGGCTAAAGCACAAAAGGCACACTCCAACTTTGTAACCCGAATTCAGGGCAAGTTGATCATTGTACCACCAAATACAAACGTATAAAGCACTAGCTTCTACACCGCAAGGTAAAATGAGGATACCAACAATACATACAAATAGGTTCTGAGATGTAGCAGCGCAAGACGAAACATTTTTCTTTTTCAACAGATTTTCTGTAATTACTATTTAAAACCGGTTTTTATTATTAGAAAGTATTAATTTTCATTAATTTCAAGACCATCACAAGATTTGGGGGAGTAGGTAGTCGTGTTGAACCATTCCTAACAGCCCAATTCTCCCCTCCCTTCTATTAGTGAACATCTGGCTTTCTTGCGCCTCGACCTTGGTTCAAATAGAATCACTAGCGTCTATAGACAGGAATATCATTCGGCTTTAGGCATACGTCTTGGTATTGTATGAATTCGGCTGTTAGTAATGGGGTCCGACACGACTACCTGAGCCCCCAAATCTTGTGATGCTGTGGGAATGACTGGAAAATATTCAAAATTTAAAAATTGTTTCTAAAAATTATCTAGTGATTGGACTATAGTAGGTTATAGGAAAACTAGCAACCAGTGAGACAAATGTCTCATTTAATAAAACAAAAAAGACCGTTTTTCAAATAGAACGCGTATTAAATAAAAACAATAATATTTTTTAAAATATTTTATTTTCTCGAAAACCGGAAGTGTCACGTGACTGAAATTCGGTTCCGGACCTGACATGACCATTCCAAACATATAACTTTTTTCTCTATCTCTTACGGTTTGGCTGCTGAAACAGCGTCCCGGACGGACCAGCGTCCCGGGCAAGTCTATTATACAGGGTGAATGAGACCACCCGTATCAGTATTTTTTTTAAAGAACGGTGAGTCGTAGAGAGTTGGGATAAAAAATTTATTATAAAAGTCATACTAAAGAATCGAATGGTGATATTATTGTTTCTCGAAAAAGTCAGTATCACGAGTAGTTTTGTCCACAATGTTCAGAACTCCAAAATTTTAAATGGCACCATAAGTCGAAAAACGTATTGTTGAAAAGATCGTTAAAAAAGAAGAAAGTTTTGTAGGAAAAATTATTTTATTACTACCACCCCTTTTAAGTAATATTCGATTAAAGTTATTAAATTTGAAATTCGTTGTTAACAAACAACATTGAAAAGTCGGCTTTTAAAATCTAGTTACCGAATTAAACAATGTTACAAGTGTTCAAAATGTTATTGACATTAAAACGTGTGTATATATGAATAAACGATAAATGAAATAATGTCAGTTAAAAAAAAATAATAACGAATATATGTCAGTAACTGACATAAGAGCAGATAAATTGTCCTAAATGTAAAACGTAATATTTAAAAATGTATGTTCGCATGGGTTGGCAGTTTAAGGGGCGCTAGTGGAAAACACTATTTTATTGAAAAGAAACTAAAATGTTTACTTAAAAATTCTAAACTAATAATAAAAATTAGGTAATTGTACGTCTAGACTCTTGGTAGAATACTCAGTTAATTGATATCTTATTACGAGTCTTGCTATTAATATCCACACCACCCCTGTGGCGGCCTCTCCTGTTTGTGGAGGTTTAGGCATTAAAATATTTGAGTTAATATCCAATCATTGAATTAGCTTTGTTAATAATCTACATTTTGTTAGTTTAGACAAACTGATGCAAAAATCTAAACCTTGTATGTAGATCACAGTACAGCACTTTTTAATGTTGTCTAATTTAACTGTTGTCTAAAGCATTTCAAATTTAGCATGCCATAGTAATAACCTTGTAAACTAGTTTTAAAAATCGTATGTGCAGGGCGACTGGATGATCCTAATAGCAATTAATTCGCTGTGTAGTGTAGATGAACACTAAAAAACAATTAAGCACTTTTTACAACACAAACAGCGGCGGCCTTGATATGGCTTTTCGCGTAGTTGCGAACCGAACACGGCGACCTTTCAATTATAAACGCAATTTATTCCCAGCAGATCAATTTAAAACTCTTGATTGTTGCCAAACGCTATAGCCAAACCATAAATTGAACTTTTGGAGTTTTTGTGTTGTATTGTTAGCCAGACCGAAGTTTAGTTAAGGGCAATTAATGACTATTTATACTTCATTGGAGTTTTTCAAGTGTTAATGTGTTATTACTTATTACAAGTAATTACTTAACATGAAAACACAACACGCATAGCCATAATCGTCGACAAATTAACTATAATTTACAACTTTATAGTCCTCGTAAATTTTTCCATGCAAAACCTACTTTTGATGATGCACGACGTTTTTGGCTAAGGTAAATCGCATTTCTAATTGTTATGTTTGTCTCCAATAATTTTTCTCTTTTTCGTATTTGTCGACATTTTATATGCATTGTGTCCGGATTCCATTCAAAACTAATAATTCGTCGTATCCATTGCTCTAAGGTAGCCAATTTCAACGAATTTATGTGCTGTGGCTTTGATCCTATAATGTCATGAAATTTTGTCCATGGTTTGTCAGCAAGCATGGCGCAAGGCACAAAATAAGGGTAAAACCGTTTCCAAAATAATGGGAAAACGCTGTGAATAACCCCGGCTTGATATTTTTCATTATATAATATGCAGATTTCAGCTTTGAAGTCGACGAATATCATTTAGAAATATATCTTTCTATAAAATGATTTATCAATCAACTCCTTCTTCTTCTTTGTTTTTCTTCTATTCCCGTTTCCATTGTAAAGCGTTGTGATTCCTGTCCTTTAATTTTTACTTTTCCATTTGTTCCTCTGTACTACAAATACTTTATAGTTTATAGCATGCTGGAATTCTTGTATTACTTTTAGCTTTGCCGAATAGTTTCATATAATGGCTTTTGCAGTGAGAGGTTTATTGTAAATTTTGCGGTATTGTTAGCTATCAAACATAGAGCTGCCAAGTAAAAACGATGAAACTGTATACGCTAGAACAACGCATAGAACTAGTGAAAATTCGCTACAAATATGGTGAACATTTCTCGAGGCGCGTTATTTTGGGAAACGCAAAATCAGTAGGTAACTGATTATTGGCCGCCTAAATCGCGCGATCTGACACCGCTTCACTTTTCTGTTTGGAACTACGTGAAGGACAAAGTACACGCCAATAATCCACAAATAATTCAAGCCATCAAAATCAGTGTTCGAGCTGTTCGCTAAATAGAGCCGAAATTATGCGAAAACGGGATGTGAAACCTCCTCAAAGGAGACTGTTTGTAACAAAATCCGAAGCTGCAATTTACCAAAGATTGTGTTCATAGGGTTTGTACTTTAAATTGAAGCAAAAATATTAGCACTTTTTTAACAAAAAAGAGGTTTTTGTAATAATTTAAAATTAGGTACATCTCTTAATAGAAAACCCTATATACCTATTTAATTTCTAGGTAGGTATCGTATAAAACGCTGAGTAGATGTAAATACATGCTAAGTATAATGGTTTGCCTCTTTTCAACTTCTTTCTGTGATCATTCTTAGAACATGTATATTGGCCTCTGTTTATCTTCGAGGCCTGAAAGCAACCGGTTTTCCCTTTTTTTTTCGATAACTTTTTGCAGTCTTCTTTCCAGTATTCTGGAGCAAATTTTCAATATTAGAGATAATAGGCAACTATTCGTATCACATTTTTTGCGTATGTGTATTGTTATGTTTTCGTCTCAGCTAGTTAACATATTTCCTGTATTCACTGTGTCATTCTGTCTCTTCCATATTTTATAATTTCAAAGCTATACCGGCTCTGCAGTGATTTTTTTCTAATTTAGTGTGTTTAAGTGCCTCTTCTACTTCTTCTTCTTCGTTATCTTTTTCTCTTCTTTTCCAACTCTACGTTCTCCAGTTCTTATGTTATTTTTGTCTTTAAATGTATGCTTCAAATGTCTTCTCAATATTTTTTGAAGTCTTTCGCTATTCCTTATGTTCCATATCTGTTTTTCATATTTTCCAAAATTCTTCTCCGTTGTATTTGTTGAATTTGGCTTTAATAATTCTTTCCAGCTCTTATCAAGGGTCTCGTTTGCATTCATTTGTTTGGCAACGCTGCCGCTTGCTGTGTATGCATATATTCCAGGTCGTCCTTTTGTTGCGTATCTTTTCATTTACATTCTTATTGCAGCAGCGAGGTTTTTCTGATTATTCTTCTCTACAGTTTCTCCTCAGATCGGTTCTGTTTGCTTTACTACTTCATTCTTCAAAATTATATCAATTGTCTCATAAAACCCGATACTACTAATGGAAGTTGAGCGATAACGTAGCTACTCTGTCAGTATGGTGTAATGGAATACCTACTCCACTGCCGAGCCAGAGGTTGCGAGTTCGAATATCGGTCGGGACAAAATGTGTTTTAAGTTATCGAAAGAATGCTGATGCCAATTTCTATCTTTTATCAACAGTAATATCCCAAGCGCATTGAAATAGCCGATTAAATTTTGACGCTTTCTGTCAGAATGTTTTGCTAAGAAATTTACGAGACATATTTTTTCAGAGCAAAACATTTTGACAGAAAATCGTCAAATTTTTTAGTTTACATGCACGCGGGATGTTCGGCTTGACTATTTCCTGAATAGATAGACAAATTTCAGTTGGTAAAGTACCTTTAATAATCATGTTAAAATTATTCACAAGCGGTTAAATTTTGACGTTTCAACTTTCGTCGTTATTAAACTCACAGAAACCATGGTGATTAATTACGTATTATTATGGATAAGAAGGAAATAATCGCTTTTAAATTTGAAATGCCTCATTATCCGCGTTCTCTGCCACATTCACACATGAAACACTTACCCGATTTTAAACAGATTTCGTTTATCTAAGCTTTGCAATAATTAGTCCCGCCTCTCTTGCGAATCCTTTTTGTCGAAGCCGCCACACATTTGGCGTGAATATAGTGTATTTCACTTTTCACCTTCACACCCCTGTAGTTCTCTTATTTATTTTCTATCGGATGTGAAATTTTGTTAAATTATACTACTCTTGAAAGGGTTATTGCTACAGTTTCAGAATTTTTTTACTGGAAATAGGGTAGCCTACTGCTATCAAAAATAATTGTGAAACATTTAAAAATCATAGTGGGCCTAGTTTCATCGAAAAAAGGTTTACCATCACGAAAATAATTCAAATTCAATACTTTATTCTATGAATTTGTTATTAATGATGTATGATATACAATAAAATGATTTAAAATCTATTGTTGAGCAGTAGCAAACAAAAAAGTTTAAATTGCAAAATAACATTTATGAAATGTCAATTAAACGTTTTGTAAATTTAACTAACAAGTTAAATGATATCTACACCTTTTTCAATTAATTATAATTCAGAAAGTGCAACTTGTAATTCAGATTAATAAATTGTAAATCAGATAGCGTAAATTGTAATTCAGATTAGTAAATTTTAGTTCAGAAAGTGTAAATTGCAATTCAGATTAGTAAATTGTAATTCCGAAAGTGTAAGTTGTAATTCAGAATGTATTAATTGCAATTCTGAAACCAAGGGCCGATCTTTATGAAGAATTACTATATAGATACATACATACAACAGTGTGTAAAATTTGCAATACAGTTAATATTTATTGTTAAAAAAATTCTGATATAAAGGTTCTTACTAATAGCATATAACAATGACGTGAATTCTATGATAAACAATTTTAAAGTTAATTTATTTGCAACCGAAGGATGACAAACAAAAATTAAGATAGACCTGTTCGAAGATTTTTTATAAATCAACGATACAATAAATATTAAATTGGTTGCGAACTTTACACACATGCAGTATGTATGTATCTTCACAGTAATTCTACATAACGGTCGTCTCTTCATTTCGGAATTACAATTGATGCTTTCTGAATTACAACTGATGCTTTCTGAATATCAATTAACGCGTTCTGAATTACGATTACACTTTCTGAATTTAAATTTATTAATCTGAATTATAAGTTACACTATCCGAAATACTTCTTACAGTTTCTGAATTACAATTGAAAAAGGTGTAGAATACACCTAACCACTGTTAAAAAAGTAAAAATAATGCAGTTAGTCGAGGTAAAAATGAGAATTTTTTTTGAATTAAAATTTGGAGTAATATTTTTGTGATTCGAAGCGACTTCTTCTAATGTTTCGATAAAAGTAGTACTGCTATGATATCTCAATTATTTGCATTTTTTTGTGCTTGAAGTAAGCTACCCGTTTACAGAAATTTTTTTCAGAATATAACTCTTTTAAAGGGTAGTATGTGCCGCCCTTCAGCAAAAGGCGATCACAAGCTGGACTTGTTCAAACCTTCTCAGCAATTTTTGTTGTGGGCAAAAATCATGCGACGATTCTTAAGATTGATAAATGAAATAAAATAAAGCAAAATACAAAAGGGCGCCAGTCGCCAACCACGATAACAAAAAAAGTCCAACTCGCAGCTTAAATGAAACTCACTTACCGTGGACGGCTTCTAGCTTGCACTAACTTGTACTCTAAAAGCGAGCGGGTAGCGTTTAAATCAAATAAAATATAATATAGTAGTAGGAGTGAGAATGAGGCTTAAATAATTGTACTGTTTTAATACAGTTAAATCAAATAACAGCATCAAAATAACTAGCGTCTTAGACGCATAAAAGTTAAACCAGAATCGGCGATTCAAAAAAAAACCTTGGAATAAATGTTACAATGAAGACTAATGGGCACACAGATTACACACTGAATTCAAAACGACTCATGGGTTACATGTTAATAAAATATACAGAAGCTTAGCGATGCTAGGGCTTCTTAACGTGTCTTAACATGCCCCAACATTTCATAACGTTTTCTAATCGACTTATCACGTGAATCGTTATTTAGCAACGCTAAATTGGAAGAGATTAAAGCATAGTGAAATTAATGGCGACCCACGAGCCCAGGCAGTGGAAAAAAATAGATTTTGCTGATCTGCAGCTTGAAGAAGATACCACAACGCAGACTTCAGGAAAACTGCGAATGTTTCTTAATACTCGCTGATTTTGGAATAATTCATGAGGCTTCACATCCCTATAGGGCCCCACGAAATGGAACTGTCGACCTAGCTCGCCGAGAAGCAAAGATGAAGTGGCAGCTTTTCCGAAATTTCGACCTTGCGTCGCTTTTGAAAACCACAGAGTAAAGTTAGCTCTACTCCCCAAAATTCCATTGAGCTAGTAATAAATAATAAATAAAGGAGTAGCCAAGCAGAAAGGTCCATTACAAATATAATATACCAACATTTGAAATCGATCAGAAAAGAAGTAAGAAAAATACAATGATGTGAGGGTGAGAAGTAAGACCACACTTAAAGCGCAGTTTTAACCGACTAAGTTAATGTGTGCCAAACAGCGTATGGTAAGAACCACTCCATCCCAACACTATGCTGAAGTATCGATAAGGAGCATGCACCTTCTCATCTTGTTTGTATTGTTCTCTGGTTTTCTTAGTTCATTAATGTGGTAAGTTTTGAATTTTTTAGGTTTACTACCGTACAGACTGGTAGATGATATAAGAAGTCTGAGATCCGTATGTAATTCAGCACCAGTACTTTTTTCGATAACGCCGTTACGTTTTCCGTTCTTAATTACGTTTAAAAGGTTTCCGTAAGGCGATTCTAATGGGGTTGGAAAAGGCATATTTTAAAATTATTGTGGCTTCTACAGGGTATGCCAAATGGAAGGCCTTGTATCTTTTGTCATTAATTAAGCTTCTATTGATCCTACATTTTACTCTATTTTTTAAATTGCTTTCAGCGTTTGCAACTTCTGAACGGTTTTAGTATATCTTGTTACTAGTAATATTGTAACCCCTGAAGGCTCTAATAGGCGAAAAAAAAAATGCAACACTATTATATAAGCAGGAAGTGAGCTGTAAATACGCAAAATAGTCCGTAACCAATAGCGTTCAACGAACTAAAATATTAAATTTATGATATCTAAGGTCAAAGTATGTAAGTAATTGCGGCGAATTCAATATCGAATCCTCAACGTGTACACGTAACGTTCACAGCGTAACGTATACATATATTTTAATTTCAAATGTAAGCTCAACGCACAAAAAATAAACAAAGCACATGGTACGTCGAAAATACACGTATAATCCATTTACTTGACATCCGCACTGTCAGTGCCAAATTTGTAAAAAAAGTCTCGACTACTTCCAAAATAATGTGTTTTTTATTAGATTGTACATTAATTTAATTGTTAAAATGTGAACAATAGCAGTGGTGCCAACAGACTGTCAGTTTGACAGTGCGGATGTCAAGTAAATGGATAATATACATCAGTAATACATATAACTTTATCAATAAATGGTAAATCCGATATAAGCATACAACTGTAAATATTGTCAGTTCATTGTGAAATGCGGCAAAAATATTTAGAGTAAAGCAAGGTAGTAGCTTACCTGTTGAAGCATCGATCGAGAAAGCTGCTGTGGTTTCAATCTCGCATAGGTGCTGAATAGGACGGTACCAACGTAGGAAAAAAAAGAACAGACAACGAAAACAAAGTCAGAAAGGGGCTAAAATTTTAACTAGAAACTCGACTGATCCATGAACTAGAGGATCTTAAAACTAGAAACTCCAATTAATAAACTAGCCTTGAAACAATAAGACGCGCTTAACGTAACGACGAGTAGTGCATTTGGAAAAACTCACTTCAGCTGTATGTCGGCTTAGCGATCCATCTGTCCCGAGTAGAATAATAAGCAGGTACTGACATATCAAAAACCATCTAAAATTAAATGTAAAATGAGCAAGTATAAAGTGCCAACATGTCCTTCGCGATAGAACTCATCAGAACTACGCTATCTCCGCAAAACCTACCGGATTGTGTATTTCCCATACTTCATATAACTCACCAACAATAAGCATAAGGTAAAATATCGGAGATACAGCAACCGCTAACTAGAGACGGGAGGTCTCCGAAAATATCAATTGTTTGTTTTTTCGAGCTTAAGCTGGAAGTCCACCAATTGAAACCAAAGGAAACGCTTTCACTGCCATAGTGGGACGAGATTACCCTAGACAACCTGACCCCAGAAGGAAGTTACTAATCCAGCGCAATAGGACTCATAGCAACAAAACGAATAGTTTCGCGAAATAGAAGAGACGTAAACAGAAAATGTCTGAAAATCTAAGATAGTGTGAGATATCACGCTCAGATTCGATCAGCTAAGCCAAATAATGAAACAACGGGAATTATCTTGCAAGTAAAGTTACATGTGGTACCAGACACAAGAGAACTGTCCAAAACAGGGATCCCGTTTCGATAAATGGACTAAAAATTCATAACGACGTATGAGCACGTACCCGACCTCCAAATCATCAAAACAGATACTTAATTTGAAACTGGCAAATATGTAAATTGCCAGACCTAATTAATCAAAATAAGCCTTTTAGGGGGACCTAATAGAACCAGGGAACATCATATCACTTCTGGAGGGAAAATGCGAAAACACAAAACAAGCACATAACCGCGACTAAATTTCACCTTAAAAGTAGCAGAGAAAACGATATCTTTTAAACAAAACTTAGGAATTAAGTAGCTGTTAGGGATAGTGACGGTGAGGTAAATCATTAGTGCTTAAGTTAGGAAAAAATCAAAAATTGTTGTTGACGTCAAAATTAGCGTAACACGCTTCTAGCATTACAATTCAATTTGGAATATTATTTTCTTCACAGTTTATGAAGACATTACCTAGAATACGAAAACACTAACCGTTCAAGAACAGAGGATATTTTAATACAAAGTTTTCAAAACTTGTGTAGACTGTGGGTCCCGGGTGGTGTAGCTTGAACAAGCGTCCACGTTTGATCAGTAGCTCTTTCTGGTCAGAACTTGGATGGGAGTTCCACGGTTGCATCTCTCGGCGCCTCGTGATACGACTGTCACGGAAATAGTTGGTCCCGGCTCTCATAACAACATCATGATAGTCGTTAGTGGGGTTGTAAGTCCCCATAAATGCACAGCGACGCCTATAATTGGCCTAACGGCTGTTGGATGAGTGCGAAATAAATAAAATAAATTTCAATGTCTTCAATCTTTATTTTTTCATTTTTTTACCGCTACACATCCGATTTTACGCTTCCCTACAGAAAAAAAAAATCCGGGTGAAATCAAATATTTTCTTCGTATCCACTGCTATGGAAAATATCTACTGATGTGCTCCCTATCATCCCTACTAAAGTGACGAGATGCACTGCCTAATTGCAATCACATTTGATTTTTAATGAAATTTAGAAGCTGCCAAATTAACCTGAGAAAATCATTTATGTATGTACAGTCCCACCCCATATTAAGATTCTCTGTATATTGATAGTTATTAATAAATATAGCTTTTTGATTTTACCTGTCGTAGTAGTGGAAATTGTGTCTATTTTCAAATTCACCTCTGTGAAAGGTATATTCGTCTGTACACAGTACAAAAAAATCCATACTTGAGCCTACTGACAAAAAGTAATTCTTGTATCAAAGTAATATTCTGTTAATTCTTGGTGTAATTGAACGTGGTATGGGGGAAACTTATATTTTGTAGAATTTAGATGCTGAAGATTTTTTTACTGGCAGATTGTTGATTTATCTTGCAATTATATTTATATTTTCTACATACTAAAGAAATACCTGTACTATCTTTAACGAACAGATTCAGTAAAAGCTTTTCTCGCAAACAAGCTACCATTTTTTTGTTGGTTAGCTGGTTATACGCAGCCCGACTGACGATTGGGTTGGTGTTTATGTTTATATCTCAGCTTATATGTTATTGTGTTTATTTGATAGGCTCTATTTATCAGTACACACGTTTTTAATGGTATTTTTGAAATATTCGTTAAGATTTTATATCAAATGAAATTGGTTTTATATTCTCCAGCATTTATTAATTTGTAACGTGTGAAACTGGTTTTTGCACGTTCTGTAATTTTATTACCGAATCTGCTCGGTAAACGTGGTATAGTGTATGTTCTTGTCGATTTTTCATCTGCTACGCTTCCGCTCCAGTCTCAATGGTATGTCTTTTCTGTGGAAACGCTTAGACATACAATCGTGACTTAAAAAAAGTTTTATTGCTTTCAACGATTAAGTACACCATAATCATTAATTCTAAAATAGAATAATTCATTTTAAAATTATAAACATCTAACATCAACATCTGACAAATTGTTCAAGTTTCTGACGTTCACGCAATCGTCAAAATGTAATAGTTATGTATTTAGCGTGTAAAAAGTTGGTTTTATAGCTTAAAGTTGGAAAAAAAACTGAACGAACATTTGTATCTTAGATGACGCCCCACGAAATTGCAAAAAATATTCAAAAGTGGCGCAAATATTACGCTTTAGTTAAACCCTTGATATTAATAAGATATATTTAAAACGTTGGAAACGCTGAAAGTAATTTAAAAAATATGGTTAAACCTAGGACCCATACTTCAACAACTACAACAAACAGGTTGTTCTATTAAAAATATATACATTTTTGAGTTGTACGTTTTAAAGTTATATTTTTTTGACACGCTGCACAAGTCAAAATAACTTTCAGCAAATTTCGACTCCATTAGAATCGCCTTAATCACACTTTTTATCGGATTAATGTTAAACGCTCGTAATCGAAGACCATCGGTTTAGTAAATTGAAACCCTTTAGTACGTCGAATGGCACATAATATAATTAATTGTATGTCGTGTGTATAAATGAAGGTAACCAATGTTCTCAATGCAGCTTCTTTCGCATTATATGCTAAAACGTACAAAATCAAATGTTATTCTATACAAACATAAAAGCGTGTAATCTGAACTTTACGTTGGCAAAAATATCTTATTTCAACCCAATTTACTAAAACTCACAGCAGTACTACTTACTTTTACAGCTTAACTTGATTAGTAACTCCACGCCATTCGGTTAATTTAAAAAAATCGTGTAAAAGATGAAAAAGGTGATTACAGTTTTGGTTGAAACTCAATTCCACATTTCATTATGCTGAATTAATTTATAAGAAAAAACAGTCACCCAAATAAATTTATGCTTTTATTCTACGTAGTTAATTTATGATTCATTTTCTAGACAACTACTTTTCGTGTTGTTATCATTCTGGCCGAACCAGAAGTGAACTAAAACAATAAATTCCATAATCTGTTTAAATTTTAATTTTGTTTGCTGCCAAATTTTTGGAAATCATGTCTGTCCTTGTCACCCTCCCCTTATGTAATAATTTTAACCATTGTTTGTTGAATATCTTATTTTATTCTTACAACTTTTATCGTATAGTTAATATGTGTTGGTTGAAGTGTACCTGATAAGTTCTAGCAAACAATTAAAGTATTAAAAACTTTTATTGAAAGAGCGTTGTCCATAGATATGGCATTAGAAATTGTGTTTTAGAGCTAAGCGCTTCCAAAGGTATAAATAATTATTTTGATGTTTCTGGACTGAATTATTAAAATTAAAAGTTAAAGATTATCGCTGACGGAAACCACTGAATGAAGGAGCGAGTTAGGAAATTGACAATTTTTGTGGTTTTAACAATCAACCTTATAGTTATTATGAGTTGTGGATAGTTTCAATGTCAAGCCTTTACCCGTTCTCTGATAACAATAATTGTGGCATACTTACGTAATTTCTAAGTCTAACGTCACGTGTATTTTATTTAGGAATTACAAAGTAAAAGCATTGAAGTGTAAAAAATGTAAATGATTTATTGTGTCCATAGAAAAGTAATTTAAAATTTGTCCGAAGTCAACGCATTAGGGTTTTATTAAATGCCGAATAAAGGAATGATCAATTATTATTCTCTAACAATGTTGTACCGGCAACCTTTATAATGATATCATATATAAAATGTCGTGTATTGAAAAAAGAAATGAGAAACTTCTATAAGGTAATCATATAAATAAATTTAGCTACGCTTGTCACAATATATTCAATATGCGATTGTTTCTTTTCCTATTATTTAAATTTGAATTTGTGGATTTGAAGGCTTGTTTGTGTCCTGGTAGTAATCCCCACCTCCCTGTCTTCCATTTCTACATTATTGTTGCAAATTTTTCTAACTATTGCGTATGTTGGGTTGCCTTGAGCATCGGGTTTTGGTAACTTAATTTACGGTTGATATTCTTCTCTAGTTCTAGTTTTAGTTCTTCTCAGTTCCCATTTTGGAGCACCGCCAGTTTCCTTCTGCTGCGCTAAGATGTGTTTGGGGGTTCGTCTGTTGCACGGTTTGGGGGCTAAGTTATTCTCTAAAATCGTCGGAATTTACTGGAACCTATCTGTTTAATCCAGGGTACGATGGTAGCAACTTGCCTTTTGGTCGCATGGAATCTCAGGTATGGAATTGTTTAGCTCCCTAATTTCGCATTTGACGTGTTAGGCCAAATAATCTATTTCCTTAACCAATCCTCAATTTTCAATTATGATGAATCCACTAACGTACTAATTAATCTCACTTTTTTCGTCTGATCGATTGCACGTGGCAAGCTGGTGAAAAACTACCACGTGTGCCGTATTGGCTATATTCTGGCCCGCGGGCAACCGCTTGCACGTACGTACGTTTTGAGGGGCTTCCAGTCTTCGACAGCACTGTTAAGGAAGTGATTATGTACTGAAGTTGCATATGTACGATCGTTACTATTACGATGCTTTTGCATATGAAGATATACCCATTTCAACTAGGTTACTATATTTCGCCTAATCGGTTGCGGAAACATTAGTTAATTAAATCTGTTATGATTTAAAAGAAACCTTCGTGAGCTGTTCAGACTATTTTATATTTATAATGTAATTTTGAAGCTAAGCCGTAGAATTTAAATTGTATCAGTCTCAGTGACGTAATAACTTTCTTGGATGATATAACAAAATTATTGTACTCCAAACTGACCTACTAAAAAGGAACAGTGAAGTTATGGTATATTGTATTTCTCTTTATAAAATAATGGTATTGCATTTTGTGCTGAATTGCATGCCCATTTTTAACTATCCAATTTATTTTGGTTTAGATAAGTTAGTTGCAGGTTAAAATTTATATGCAATCGCGGGCGAAGTACAGCAGTATTTGGGATTTAATTAATTAATGGTAATGTTTCGCAAGCGTTATAGCAGGCGACGAGCTCTGTGTTGTATGTAACTTGCTTACTTCCGTACGTAATTGTTGTTAGGTTTACGAAATGTTTGCCTAATTTCCATACTAAATTGAAACAGCCCATTTCCTCAGCAGACACAATTCGAAGTCGCTTTAACGTTTGCTTTCATTCTTTATTCAGCATTTGTACCTGCAACAAAATTTATTTTTACTCCGCGATTATTACCTTTAGCGCAATCAACTTTATGCCGCTTTCATCGTAAACTCGAGTCGGGATACGATCTTAAAGTTAATTTATAATTCTGCAATAAATTACGAAGTTAGAGTCTAAACATTAGCGGCCATTGCCGGGGTGATCGTATCTGGTTATAGTGTGTTCTAGATGTGTTTAAAAAAGTTATATAAGTTAAACTTTGATATGCCAAACAGCAAATTATATTTATTTCCGTCGAAATGAATTATGGGCCTGCAAACCATCGAGAATCGGTTTAATCCACCACAGACTTGTACACGGTTAATAAAATTAAATCCGAGATAAAATTTTAAATAAGAGTCCGGAGGCGGATGGATTTCGCATAAATTAATTTTCCGCGGCAACGGTTACATATTAAAAATTTATAAAGCAGTGCCTTACAAGCCTGTGAAGCTACGGAAAAGGAAAAGTATTAATGTTTTAAAGTTCGGGCAAAAGCTGTATTTATGAGAAATGCTCCGGCATAAACTTGCCCTCAATTTTTTTCAGTTTTACGACTAACACGGCCATGTCAGTACTACGTTGGCTGAAATGCGCAAAGAACAGAATCTAATAGTTTTGGCGTTATTTGTCTTTAATTTAATATCATGTATTCAATACTGCATCAAATGCATCAGAAAATTGATAAATATAGTAGAACATGCAGTAGAACTAGCTAATGTCGAAGCAGAACGGTAATTTTGTCAGATAATTGTTTTCCAAACGCTATATCCTCAAACCGTTCAAATTCTAATTGAACCTGATGTAGGCAACCTCCCCTTCATGACTTTGTTTTAAAATTGAGAATAAACACAAGCAATGAGCCAATGCATGTCGCAATTTAAGTGCATTATTAAAACACTATACGCAACAGATTCGTTTTTAGACAAATGGCTTCCACATCCACAAAGCGATCTAGCTTTAGATTTGAAATGGCGTCGCTATTTGGAATATCACAACTACAAGTATTACGTGAAACAAATCTTAAATAAGATGTCGGGTATGTATTATTATTTAGGTAAATAATTTGATTTACCCTGTTTGTTTACCTTGCTAGCTCAGTATGGATGAAACTCTTAAGATGAAAATCACCTCTGAAAGATCCATATCGAATGTCACACTCGCGAAATTGATCGATTCACATACCACAGGGTTTTGTTATGCTAGGTTGGGAAAATATAAAGGAAAAACTCTAGTAAAAGAAAATTAGAAAAGATGCTAGAGATATTTATGGGTTAATGGTTGCATTCTGGCTTTGAACATTCTGAGATACAACCCGGTATCTTAATTCATCTTCTGAACCAATTATTCTGAGTTTCTGAGAGATAATAAAAAAGCAATATGAAATCTGTATAATATGGATCAAAATATTGAAGATTCATTCAGTATAATATGGCGTTATTTGTTGCAAATTATCATTTCTCCAGTTGTATACCCAAAGAGTGGATGTGATTTGCATCTCATTGTGTTGTGGAATTTGTAATGGTTTTCCATTCGGCTGTATCCGATGCTGCTCTCATTCCTGGACCGAGACATCTCATAAATTTTTTAGTCTTATAGATATTACAGTTTCAAAGAAATAATACTCTGATATTTTTCTTGTACAACTAGTTTTTAAATAGTTTGTCTTTCTTGCAGCGTATGAAACATATTTTAGAATGCAGCTCTGTACTATAGTTGACTATCTACAGTGTGTCCAAGATAAGGAGGGCCAGTATGGGGATCTCGGTAGTTGTAAGAGATACAAATTTGGTTAAATGGGAATAAAGTTGCGCAATTAAAGGACTAACAAAATGACTCCTAGACATCCGTGATATGATTTTTCGTTTTTGAATTAAATCAAGAAAACCGAATTATTGGATTTTCTATTTTATTTTATTCTGGCGTTAATATTAAAGTTAAAGCGAAACTAATTAAACTTCTTTATAACAACTTTTAGTGGACTTAATGATTGCGTTATCAAATTTTTTATCCGACGTTTCGTCTTCGAGAAACCATCATCAACTTAATTTTTTTAAATACGGTTCTGATTTTTTGATGCCAAATTTGTGAAGCCCTTTTTATTTTGAATTCAACAATGTACCACACATTATGGTTTAATTACGTTTCAAGCTTTTTTTTATCATTATTAGAAAATATTTAAGATACGGACCTGCATTTCTGATAATTTTGCAAAAATTAGTTCATACAGTAAGTTAGGCGTTTTTAGATGCCGTTAAAATATTGAAATGCACATCATTATGTCATAATTCTGATACATTAATTTAATAACCAACCAATAACTATTAACAATAAACAACAAATAAATGAACAAAAGATAGACAGAAAGAATAACAAAACGAGCACCGAAACAATGTAGGTAATAGGTATTCAAAGTTTTGAAACTTTGAAACAGAAGAAGAACTTAGAAGGTTGGTTCTTCAAGCCTTTCAAAGCATAACGCCAGTATTGCTGAATAATGTTTTAGATTATACAGTTAGATGTTATTTATGCTTAAAGAATGATGGCAACCTTTTTGAATATTTTCTGTAAATTTAATACCTATTAAATTATTTCAGTTTTCGTTTTATTATCCGCTCTGTCAATCTTTTGTTCATTTATTTGTTGTTTTTTGTTAATAGTTATTGGTTGGCTATTGAATTAATGTATCGGAATTATGACATTTTGATGCGCATTTAAATATTTTAACGGAATCTAAAAACGCCTAACTCACTGTATGAACTTACTTTTACAAAATTATGAGAAATGCAGGTCCGTATCTTACAAATTTTGCTGATGATGATCAAAAAAAGCTGTAAACGTAATTCAACTGTAATATGTGTACATTGTTGAATTCAGAATAAAAAGGGCTTCACAAATTTGGCATAAAAAACCAGGACCGTATTTAAAAAAATGAAGTTAATGATGGTTTCTCGAAGACGAAACTTTGATAACGTAATAATTAAGTCCACTAAAACTTGATATAAAGAAGTTTAATCAGTTTTGCTCTAACTTTAATATTAAGGCTAGAAAAAAATAAAATAGAAAATTCAAAAATTCGGTTTTTTGAGATAATTCAAAAACGAAAATTCATATCAAGGACTTCTAGGTGTCATTTTGTTAGTCCTTTAATTGTGCAACTTTCTTCCCATTTAACCAAATTTGTATCTCTTACAATTACCGAGATCCCCATACTGGCCCTCCTTATCTTGGACACACTGTATATTGAATTTTGACCTCTTCTCATAGGTACCTTTCCAGTTACTCTTCTTGATACCACTTTATTGGTTATTTAATCCTTGATGCTTCGAATGGCTCTCCAGTTTTCTATTGCGCTAGAAACATCTAATATAAATTGGTAGTGCTAACCCAAACGGTGCTAATTAACAATATAAATCTAAGAACGATTGGTAAGTCCTACATGCATTTAGTAGTTAAGGAAACTGGAATAAGTATGCCATTTATAATTAAATAATATAAAAAACACCGAAATAACTGTCTTATACCGAACATTCAAGTTTATTAAAACCGGCTCTGCACGCGGTGTTTTGCCTCGTCGGGCGAAGTAATTAGATATTCACGCGGAGAGTTGACCCTTAACTCCAGTTTTGGTTGTCCTTAAGTACATTCAAAGGATTGGATGGCTTGAGTGATACCCAACTTGGAGAGCTGCTGGGAGGTAGCACAATGGGCCCACTTAATACGGCCTAAGTGCATGTGAGGTAACTCACCCTCCATTTTTAATCCAGAATCCAGATGGATGTCTGTAGGCCGAACCCAAAATGTCTCTTTATTTGAGACGCAAGGTGATGCTATGTGGTTCCATTTGCTAATTGCACAGATTTTAAACAGGAGGACCAAAAACCTGATTGTGTGTGGGTACGCAGTACAACTGCGAACGCATTCCTCACGTTGATTGATGGCGTGAACTCTTCTCTGGAAGCATTATAGCTCCTGACTTGTGATGCTATCTACTTGTAAGTGCACTTCTATTTCTGTGGGACGCAAAACTACAATTAGACTTACCTCGAAACCACTTCTGGAAGTCGAAATGACTCTAGTGGCACCATTACTCCAAATTAAACAGTTTTTCTTTTAATAAAAAATTGCCTATCTTGTCTAATAACCGAGTTATTAAACACATTCACATTTTTGTAATGTGGGGATTTTACAACGCTTTTTTCAGGGCTGGAAAAGCAAATGCCCTTTGTTTAGGTAGTATCCTTTAGCTGTCAGTTGCAAATTTGCGATTGTGCGTTACATTGTTATCGCTTTTCGGAAAGTCCAAGTCGCAAGTTGTGTGTGAGTTGCATGGTGGAAATGGATCGTCGCTGTTTAAATGACAAAATGGTGGATATGGTGACTATGTAGGGAAAAGCTAATTACGTCACAGCGGTTGATGCAAGAATGTACGCTGATAGATTTCCAAATAGCAATTATCCTTCTCTGCAAACAATTCAAAACATTGTCCAAAGCCTGAGGGGGTACGGTACGGTGGAGTCCCGTTATGAAGGAGGTGTTGCAAAGGCCTTGCAGATCTACGTCCGAGGTCAGAAGTATGGTATGGACCACGATGGATATCACCCGTACCATTTCCAACGCATTCACACCGTATAACCTGCCGATCATCTTGAGAGAATGACATTTTGCGATGTGGCTGACAAATAAGCAACATGACGACGAATATTTTTCATTGAAAATATTGGCCACCCATTAAGCCATTTTCACAATGGGATGACCAACTTTCACAATTCCCATGTGTGGGCATCGGAAAACCCGGACGTGATTTGTAGGACCCATTCTCAAATTAGGTTGTCCTTAAATATGTGGGCAGAATTAATTGCTAGGTGTTCGATTGGGCCTTTTGTATTAACCAATAGTTTAAGTGCGGCAGGATGTTTGATTTTTTTACAAAACGATTTTAATTATCTGTTGGTGGATGTGCCCTTAAATGTTGTCTGAAGCATACGGCTTCTGCATGATGCTGCACCACCACATTTTGGAAGAAGAGTCAGGAACAATTTAAAAAATACCTTCAGTCATCGGTGGACCGGTCGAGGTGGTCCTGTGGCGTGGCCCGCTGGTTTCTCGGCCTGATTTCTACTTGTGGGGGCAACTGAAACACTACTGCATCAAGAAGAAATCTGAAACATGCCGCATCTTCAACGATTTTTCAAGCTGCTGAAACTATTTGAAACAACATTGCATCAAATCATTAATCAAAGGTCAGGAGGGATAATCTCTGAAACTTCTTTGTGGCGTGAATCTATAATTCATATTCTTTTTTGGGTATTTCGCCACTCTGCAAATTAAAATTATTAAATAACGAACGTTTCGAGGGACAATCTGCCATCGTTATCAACGATTAACAATTAAAAAGGAACAAGAAAACTTAGCTTTTACACGGAGTTGAAAACCACCAACCTCCAATGAATTGCTTGACATTGACGTTTGTTGATTGTCTAAACCTACTTGATCTGATCTTTAAGAATGGATAGCCAACTAGTGTCTAAAAATATTGAGAAAGACGACACGCATTTTTTTTCGTTATGTAAAATATATGCCGCCTCCTTAATTTTTCGTTTAGTTGACATCGATTCTTTAGACAAGATCTTTGTGTTATGCCAGTGTACTTTATGATTGTTATCCCAAGCATGTTCTGCCAGCTTAGACTTATTGAATTGATAGGTTTTCATCATATTTTTATGTTCTTTAACTCTAACTGCTAAAGGTCTGGATGTTTCACCTATACAGTATTTCCCGCATTCACAGGGGATACTATACAGGCTGAGTTTTTTTATCATGTAACAACTTGTAGGCAACCCATTATGCAGAAGCATACATAATGCATGCTTCTGCATAATGGGTTGCCTACAAGTTGTTACATCATAAAAAACTCAGCCTGTATATACAATTCTTTTAATGTTGTTCTTCGTTGAACGGTTTAGTTTTTGTAAGAACTGACCGCAAGGTATTCAACGTTTTGAATACCGTCCTAACATTGAATCTATTCCCAATTCGTCTAATTTTGTCAGATATGCCTGGAATATAAGGTATAGTTAGAGTATTATATGTTTGAGTGTCATTTCTTTGTACGCGTGTGGCATTGTTTCGTGTATTGAAAATGTTCCGAACAAGAGTCTCTGGATAGCCATTATCTTGTAAAACATTAACAATAAATTCTTTCTCTTTTTTGAAAATTTCATCATTAGAGCAAACAACTTTGGCTCTGTCATAAAGACTTTTTACAACACCTGTCTTTATGTTTTTGTGATGGTTGGAGTTAAAATGTGAGTACCTATTAGTGTTGGCTTTTTTACGGTATACTGATGTTTCAAAAGTATTTATTGTGCGTGTGATTAGTGTATCAAGAAAAGGTAACTAATTGTTTTGCTCTTTTTCTAATGTGAATTTGATGGAGGCTTCTTTACTGTTAATATGTTTAGGAGGGGTCAATTGTGCATCTAGACAGGAAGAGAAAATTTTGATGACCTGCTTTAACAACAAGTTTAGCAACTGGTCGTTTTTAGAGCCACTAGCAGCTTGGTTGAAATGATCTACAGGATCTTTTTTAAATACAAGTGAGTTTCTTTAATATCTCAGTTATTAGACAAAATAGGCAATTGGTTATTAAAGAAAACATGTTCAATTTGGGGTAATATATCACGCAACATTTTAGAGCACCCTGTATGAGCGATAACTCGGCGTATTCTGTCCGATGCACACGCTTTAGTTAATCTTATTCGAATTCAAATAAATTAGACAGATAGACTTATATTTAAATATTACAAAGTATACAAACGTAGAAATTAGTTGTATAGTGAAAGATTATAAATTGCTGTTACTGAGCTTAGATATAACTGGGTCAAATCCTACTACGTATATGTATTATCAAATTTATTTTATTGATCGTTTAGCTCTAGATTGCAATAAATTATTTCTTTCCGAAGCTTTTTACAATTATGTTCGTCGGATACTAAATTCAGCATTAGGCACAATCTTGACGAACACCTTTTTATATATTGAGACTTCCATTAAAGTCAAACTATTACTGAACTTTGGTCATATAGTTGTTTTAGTAATATAACGAGGTGTTGAGGTGTTTCCATATCTAATAACATAATAACACACTACACAGCTTAGGCTAGTTCGTGCAATCGAAAGCCTTCTTAGAATTAAGAAAATTGATTACATATAGACATTACGGGAACTATCTATTTTCTGAATTATTGTCACCGTTAAGGGCGTAGAGAGAAATAGTTGTGAAAAAACCTTACTTGAGTGGTAAAGCAGGACAAGGCCAATAGTTATTCTCCTCTAACGAGGCTCTGAATGTTTTATCACGATGCAGTCCATAAAGTTAAACTCCAACAAAAATTAATAGTAATTTGTTGTTGCTTTTTTTTCTGTAAGGAGTTATTGCTTTATTCAACATATATTAGTTAGTAAGGTATCGGATGGCCATTTTCGCATACTTAACGACAATATAGTGCTGTCATGAGACTATTTTGCAGGCGTTGGTGGAGTTCACTAATGAACAATATGTGACGCCTTTAGGTCCCAATTAATCATTGAAAATGTATTGGGAGAGAAAAAGGGGTATTGGATAAAAGGAATTACGAATGAAGGGGGAACAGGAGTTTGAGCAACACAGGGTTGTTAATACCGTACCCACTGGGAATGTGGACTTCATTATTCACGAGTGTGTAAAATCAGAATGGTGCTGTGATGTACTCTTAAGTTGTTTTCTGAGAAGGGGGGATACTGAAATATTGATGCACCATGAATTTGCTGCACGGATGAATATTTATTGCCAAGTTTACAGAGATTGATTGGGTTTGAGAAAGAAATTTCTGAATATATTCATATTGTGTATCCAGAACAGCTCGTTTAACATGGCGATTATGTAATCGAGAAAAGACAGAGATTTGATTAAATTAGTTAAAATGTTCAGCATTATGGTATGCTCCTCATTCAAAGCTAGATTTTTTTAAAGTTTTTAGTACAGACTTTTTCCGTAAATTTTCAATTTTGAAAGTTCTTAAAGTTTCGTTGTTATTCGTTGTCAAAGTTGACAACGACTTTTTAATAATGCCAGGTTTGAGAAGTTTATTTTACACAAATCAGAAAGTTATGAACGTATAGCAAACTGGAAAATATTTATCGAAACGGAAGGAAATGAGTACTAGGGGGCTGGAAAGTTTTCATTATTTCGTATTAGTAATACTGTGCCAAAAATACGAATTTTATGTTTTTTTGCTTTAGAATTTTGAAGTTTTTTCTGAATTTTTTTAAATTGCTGAGAAGATTTTTTACTGTTTTCACAACTTAGACGGTCGATTTTCTTAACTTACATTTATTGATCCTTGCACATTTCGTACCTTTTGATCATTGCTACAATAAAACTTGAGGACAGGAGATAAGTGGAACTCTGTAATATTGAATTTTACTTTGCCAGCAGGAAGAATGTTCATTAAGTTTATTAGATTTATATATTTAATTAATATTAATATTAGATGTAATTGTACCTGCTATAATAACTATTTAAGTCACAAGGAATGTAAGGACCTATTAACATTTGAGGTAGGCAAGTACAAGCCAAGACGAAGTCGCGGCTTGTTGCCTGCCGAAAATGTTAATAGGCGATACATTCCGAGTTGTCTTATTATATTTTTCCCGCTGCTTATCAAAATTTTCCCAGATTTTTGAAAAAAATCGTTTGGTTTGTCACTTGTCACCGGGATTAATTTTCGTGAGTCGTGTTACCTATGAGTGTCACATGTCACATAAACACTTGCAATTTAGAAACCAAACGTTTAAATCTGCATCTTGCTTTGCTACTTTTATTATCCTAGGAACTTAATAATAATATTAAGTTCCGTTGTCAAGACAAAGCAGCAAACAAATATAATCACCGACTTACACGTTTTGTTACTAAGGCTGTATCACTGACTTACATGATCAGCAGCGGGAAAAATACTTTTTTCCATTCGTGTCGCTACCCCGTCTGCTTTTATTAAATTTGGCGTTTTTGTGGACATTATTCTGGTAACTTCGTATAGTAACACATTCTGCTTATTGCTTCGTTCCGAAGAACACAAATGCTTTTAAGTATTTGAGTGCAATTACGATGCAATTTTATGTTTTGCAATTCCAAAGTCTTCGTCTGGTAAGTTACTTTTTATACTTTACGCAATTGTGTATTATAATTTATTTGTGATTTAATTATCAAAGTACGTCCCTAAGCAGTGTAATGATTAAAATTTAAGTTTGATAAGGCAAGGAACAAAAAGTGCTTCGAGAATATTGCAATTAAAATACCTTATTTTTTAATAGTCTACATACCGCTTACGTCGTTACCTTCAAAGTTGAAGCTAAACTAAATAATTTTAGGTTTCGAAAGTTTATGTAGATTACGTGTTCGCTTGAATGAAGACAATTTCAAACTTGGAGATGTTACAGCTTGCGAACTAAAATCAAATATTAATTACAGCTCCATCTAATTCTCCTTCGACCGTTCGTATTAAGATTTACTTACTTCGAGTTTAGAAGGACATACTTTACTGGGTGAATGCTTCATTATCATTGAAGTATACGTGGGTTGCCTCAAAAGTAATACGTGCAATGAAATATCGTCCCAACGAAGCAAATAATCGTTGTCGAAAACCATTTATGGTTACGATATTTTTCACCGCAGATAATAAATGCAACAATACAATCATGTTTTAAGTCCTCGTACGCAAAAATTAGAAACAATACGGTCTGCTTGCATACCGAGAAAGAATATAGAAGAAAGGAAGGACAATGTATTGGCACAACTTCTGACCCATTTTGATGCCTATAACTGTCCATATCTTTTCCCACCTGGAAAGTGATCTTCCTCTTTGCAGTTCAACTTTTAGATTGGTTGGCAGCGCTTTGCTGAAAGAAGCTATAGCTTTGAAGCCACCATATAATCCCCGTATTTGACATACATTCCGTCATGAAAAAATAGAGTCACCATGACTCCCTGGTGATGCCTCAGACTCCCCCCATAATATAATGGCAGGCGAAGTAATTTAAACAAAAAAAAATCCGTGACTTAACATTAACCGTTCAACCGTAGCGTAGTTGGAAATGCGCTAGGCTTATATTAAGCAAGTCCTTGGTTCGAATTCTGCTGGGGCCGAAATTTCTCCACAGCATTGGCGATTGGAATCGGTCGCGGTGAGACCATTCACAGTTGGGCACCAAATCAACTATTATCTATTCAGAACCACAGACTTAAGAGATAGAGTAACAAAGTCAATACTTCACCAAGGCATACATCTAACACAATGGTCGTTACGCAAGCGCAAAAAGCGCGCACCAACTTTGTAACCCGAATCCGAGACAAGTTGAGCATTGTACCGCCAGACGCAAGCGCATAAAGCACCAGCCTCTATACCGCAAGGTAAAATGAGGTTACCGACAATACATACGTATAACCAATTTTGAAAAATGTCCCTTTGGGAAACTTGTGTTAATTAATGCACATGCTTCAACGGAGGAGAAAGAATAAAAAGAAAAAAAGAAATTTTGGGATTCACTGAGGAAGATATTGACCAAAATATGATATTAAAATTATAGTAGGCGATTTAAATGTCACAGTAGGGCAGGATGAACGTTGAGAAACTATTGCAGGGGGAAAGCAAGCACATAATAGAGTCCGCAGAGTTACGTGGATGTCCTCTTATGCGAAAGTTAAAAATCAACTATATCAAGACTTAATAGACGCCAAACACTCTAAAGCAGTCAAGGAAGTTGAAGCTATCGTGGTGCCGATTGAGACACAGATCATTTCTTTATTGTGATGAAAATAGAGAATTGTATAACCGACGGGAAATTAACAACAGCTCTATAAAGAGGTTTAATGTAAATAATCTACAGAATGCACACATCAGGAAACAGTGAAGAAGTGACAATGAAATCACACACTGAGAGAGAGAGAGAGGAAAAATTTGAAATAAAGGAGGAACGGAATGAAAAGCATGTAGCTATATAAAATGTCTTTTTGTAACTATTGCTCATTTACAATTTACTCAATACAATTCAGAGTAATTAGTAAATGATATATCAAATGTGCTAGAAAATTGGCTAGGTACTCTAAAACAGAGTATAAAAGGCGACTAGTACAGCAAACAATGTAGAAAATCCAAACTGAAGATGCTGAGTAGCTAAGAGGAGGTGCAGAAAATAACCGACGGGAAATTAACAACAGCTCTATAAAGAGGTTTAATGTAAATAATCTACAGAATGCACACATCAGGAAACAGTGAAGAAGTGACAATGAAATCACACACTGAGAGAGAGAGAGGAAAAATTTGAAATAAAGGAGGAACGGAATGAAAAGCATGTAGCTATATAAAATTTCTTTTTGTAACTATTGCTCATTTACAATTTACTCAATACAATTCAGAGTAATTAGTAAATGATATATCAAATGTGCTAGAAAATTGGCTAGGTACTCTAAAACAGAGTATAAAAGGCGACTAGTACAGCAAACAATGTAGAAAATCCAAACTGACGATGCTGAGTAGCTGGGGGGTGCAGAAAATGTAAACGTGAATACATCGACAAGAACGTACAAGCACTGGAAGACCAGTATGTAAATTAGAAATAAAGAACGTCTATTAAGACGTAAGAAAATCAAAGGAAAGGGGCACAAAATTATAGGATACTGTAGAAACCATAAAGGACAAGTAATAAGGGACACGGACAATAAGCTGGCGAGATGTGCACAATATTTTGAAACATTATTATTGAAGACGTAGATAATCCAGTTCCAGGTGAACACAAAAACAAGAATTTTCTGGAAAATATTGAAGCAAAGGACGCAACTGAACCAACTGAGAAGGAGTAATGGAAATAAGAAAATTAGAAATGATAAGAGTCTTGGGCAATACGGGATTATAGCCGAAGCTATAAAGGAAGGACAACCATACCTGCACAACTGTTTAACTAATGTAATTCTACAAGTGTGGAGGAAAGAAAACATGTTAAAGATGTGGAGTAATTCAGTAAATTTTCCAATACATAGGCAAGGTGCCAAGAGGGAAAATCGATTTACGATCCGCAACAAGCTCACAACAAGGGCTGCAGTTAGCTTATTGGAAAAGGGGAGTTGAGTTGCAGGCTAGAAGAAACATGCGGACAGCAGGCGCATCTGTCTCGGAAGTAATGCGGCCCGTGCTTGTTGAAAGAAGAACGGATATCTTCAGTTTAAGGCAAGGATATTCCTTGGCGGAAAGGGAAGTCCTTCAGAGCGCCTCTTTCCAGGATGGTTGCGGAAGTTTGATACCTAGAAAATAGCAGTTTTCCAAATATCTGGCCAGGGGTCGAAATGCAACTCCACTGCACAACAATGAGACGAGAAGCGAAACTTCAAACTTGTATGGTGTGCCTTGGTTATTATTAAATCTGACAACATCGAAATTGCCTCGAAGGGCAGCTGATGTTCCCAATATGGTTGCTGCATTGCACGAAACGGTGACACTCAAATGCCCGCGCGAAAAATTTCAGCGGTCCTCAACCCTGTCTCCGCTTGCAAAAGCAATCAGTGGCGGCGGCAAATTTTAAACTCTCCTAATAAATCCACTTTATGTACCAACCTAAAAGAAATATTACGCTTGAATGTGATACATAAAGTACTTACAAGGATATTAAGAAATAGATTGGCTACCTTCGCAAATGAAGTCGCTATAGAATACCAGTGACGACTTACAGAAGAAGAACCTCCAGCAGATCACATTTTTATGATAAAGTAAATTCAGGGCAATAGTTATGAACAAAACATATAATTTCATGCTCTGTATATAACAGTTATTAGAAGTAAAGTGTACGATGCGGTGGTAAATCTGAGTAGTCCGACGAAAATCAGTAGTTGAGTTAGAATGACATTAGATAACACCCAAAGCAGAATAGCGATACAAGGAAATCTCTCAAATTGTTCACTCTCTCTACAACACTTTTCAGATTTCTATTGAAAGCCATTTTGAGAGAAAGCGGACTATCAACAAAATGAGCTATATACCATTAAAAGCATTGAGTTATAGCATATTTCGATGATATAGCACCGTTAACCAGATCAAATTCACTAATATATTTTTTTTAGAAAACCACAATCACAAAACTAAATATATGGCGTTGAGGGGGCCAAGAGTAACATGAAAGAAATGAATAGTGAAGACCAGTAATAAGGGGAAGTACACTTTAGAACAAACAGGAATAAAGAAGAGCGTAAAACAGACATTCAAATGGGAGTAAAGCAGCTGGAGCACGGATAGAAGTGCTAATATCCAAATATATACCAAGAGAAGCTAAGTTACGAGTGTACACGACTGTAATCCAGCTAACAGTAATGTGTGGCTCCCAGTTAGAGGCATGGGAAAGGAAATAGTAAGTAGGATATTTGGAAGAATAAAACATGAGGAAATGTAGAGGACGTACAAATAGAGAAATCATGGATGTGCATGAGAAACCATCTATTACGGAAGTTATACGAGTGCAAATGGTAAAATGGTGAACGCATGTCATTCGTAAGCCAGATGATCGAATGGTAAAAAGGCTAGTCAAGATGAAGAAGGCAAGAAAAAAGAGGACGACCAAAGAAAAGGTGGAGGAAAGAGGATGAAGACCATGAATCCTAAAGATATGAACCCAGGCGGCTTGTAGATTGGAGTGTTGTAGTAGTTATGGTCGTCATTTTCCCTTTATTGTAAATTTTGGCAGAGTTAAATCGCTGATCCATGTTCCTTCGACGTTTACGAATATTGTTACGTATACACCTTGCTCTAATTTAAATTAAGTTATTTATTCGGGATTGTCTTGGGTTTCCAGCTATTCGTTGGTGTGTTTTTTGTTGTTTATCGTCTTGTTAAGTTTCTTTGTGAATTTTCAAAAATTCTGACGATTGGGGAAGTTTTGGATATTTTTGTAAAAGTGGACTGTATAGCAGGAGCGATTTCCTGTAGCCATCTTGGGCAGATTTGGTGAAAAATTGCGATGTTTCGGAGATGCGCTTCTGTAGATTTTGACATCATCCGATACTTTGAGAAGTTTTGATCAGCATTAATGTGTTGCATATGCAGTAATACTCACATCTATACGCTCACCAACTACGGGAGATTAATCTGCTTTTGCTGTTGCACATTGCTTGTCGATTTGGTGGTATTGTAGACTCCTTATCACTTTGCTTAACGGTTTTTCCCTTCTAGGGCTCCGAGGCTATCACTTGAAACACTTCGAAAAAATATTTTTAAGCGGTTTGGATGTGCTGTTCAGCTACACTATCAATATACCTCTCTCCAAAATGTTTGAGACCTTTCCTCCCTTTGATTTCACACCTCCAACTGGGAGAAAGTCCGCAGACTTCGACCCTGCAATTTTTGGGGCAGCTTCTCCACAGAACTTAGGACAAGAACTTTACATGGCTTCTACATGATCGCCAGTTTGTGCATCTCCAGGTACTGGTCGAACTCTTTCTAGTACGCTGAAATGCCAAATTTGTTTTGTAGCGATTTACTTAAGGTTTGCAGTCACGATCCTACATAAATCGTTGAAGAAAATTCAGAAGTCGGCTGTAGCTTTACTTATTGTATGCCTCGTTCATGTCGAATTAGTTGTTAGATGCTAGAATTTTTTGGTACTTTTATAGTAGCTGTCAGATTCGACGATTATTGTGGAAATCAATTAGCGTTGTACACGATCAACGACCTTTATGCGCGATAATGTTAGTTATGAGGGAATACTAAAGCTTTTGAACGTTGCTCGTTGACGGATATTATACGAATTGAAGTGTAGTACAAGAATTCGGAAGCATAAGGACTTTTAGGTGAATTTTGGTTCACATGTGGATTGTATACCCCGTATACCGCATTCGCCTCGTTTTAATTTGCGGTTGGGACACGTGCTCTTGTAGGGCATTGCGAGGAAAATCGTACAACAATTTGCTATACATTTTCAAAATATATTGCCAAGTGAATCGTTCACCATCATCTGTGAGTTCTCACAGAGCCTGAAGTGCATACACATATATTATAGTATTCCAACCAGAAATTGGAAAGCTATTTAAAATCAGGCCAGCATTGAGAACAGTAAGTCACTTCGTAATTTAATTTATAAAATCACTGTTTGATTTTCATTTAGTGACACACACATTAACCTTCAAATTTGACATATGTATTGGGAATTTAGGAAGACATACACGTTTTTCACATTTTGTAAGCTAGTAAACGGTTTTAAAACTGAGGTTAAACAACTAGTACCTACTTAAATCATACCCAATATTACAATGTCTTAACAAAACAGTTACATACGGGACCTGGACATATCGCCGAATGGACAAAACGCCGATTCTCATTTTAATGCCTAAAACGCCGAATCGTGCCCAAATCGCCGAATTCGTTAGCGTGGACAAAACGCCGAAAATTCCCAAAACGTCGAATGCTGCCGGTGGACAGATCGCCGAAAATGGGCAAATCGCCGAAATAGTTACCGTGGACAAAACGCCGAAAATGCCCAAAACGCCGAATTCTCTCAGTGGACATATCGCCGAAAATGGACAAATCGCCGAATTAGTTATCGTGGACAAAACGCCGAAAATGCCGAAAACGCCGAATTCTGTCGGTGGACATATCGACGAAAATGGACAAATTGTCAAACCGTGTAAAATGACGCCACATTGATCGGAAAGTTGGCATCACTCGAATTTGTTCAAAACGCTGATTTATGTCGGTGAACATATCGCCGAAAATGGACAAATCGCCGAATTAGTTAGCGTGGACAAAGCGCCGAAAATGCCCAAAACGCCGAATGCTGTCGATGGACATATCGCCGAAAATGGACAAATCGCCGAATTAGTTACCGTGGACAAAATGCCGAAAATGCCCAAAACGCCGAATTCTCTCGGTGGACATATCGCCAAAAATGGACAAATCGCCGAATTAGTTATCGTGGACAAAACGGCGAAAATGCCGAAAACGCCGAATTCTGTCGGTGGACATATCGACGAAAATGGACAAATTGTCAAACCGTGTAAAATGACGCCACATTGATCGGAAAGTTGGCGTCACTCGAATTTGTTCAAAACGCTGATATATGTCGGTGAACATATCGCCGAAAATTGACAAATCGCCGAATTAGTTAGCGTGGACAAAGCGCCGAAAATGCCCAAAACGCCGAATGCTGTCGATGGACATATCGCCGAAAATGGACAAATCGCCGAATTAGTTACCGTGGACAAAATGCCGAAAATGCCCAAAACGCCGAATTCTCTCGGTGGACATATCGCCAAAAATGGACAAATCGCCGAATTAGTTATCGTGGACAAAACGCCGAAAATGCCCAAAACACCAAATTCTCTCGGTGGACATATCGCCGAAAATGGACAAATCGCCGAATTAGTTATCGTGGACAAAACGCCGAAAATGCCCAAAACGCCGAATGCTGTCGATGGACATATCGCCGAAAATGGACAAATCGCCGAATTAGTTACCGTGGACAAAATGCCGAAAATGTCCAAAACGCCGAATTCTCTCGGTGGACATATCGCCAAAAATGGACAAATCGCCGAATTAGTTATCGTGGACAAAACGCCGAAAATGCCCAAAACACCAAATTCTCTCGGTGGACATATCGCCGAAAATGGACAAATCGCCGAATTAGTTATCGTGGACAAAACGCCGAAAATGCCAAAAACGCCGAATCCTGTGGTGGATATGGTTATAATTAAGGTTGCGGAATATTTATTTACAGCCAAACAAATCGTCAGAATTGTTTTGAAGTTGTTAAATTTTGTAGTAATTATTTTTAAATTACATTAATAAATTTAGCTAGCAATTGCTGCCACCATAAATAACACACCGTTAATCTAATAGTAGATGTTCTAACTACAACTTTTTATATCTCGTGCGCATTTTTGTGATTTAGTATTAGGGGTGGTCTCGTTTTGTTCCGTATGCTGGGACCCGCGACTGGTATGAGGGACTATTTGGGGATAACGTATTATTTAAAATACATAAAATAAATTGTTTTAAAAACCAGAATGTCTATTTTCATGTTCCATATCGCTCATATACAGTGATTTTTCAGAAAACTTTACGGCAATAATTTGTGCTTCTTTGAACACCCATTTATCTCTTATCACTTTATCAGATATACCGAGTGATTTGTACTTAGTAAATTGTCAAAATTCGAAAGTGCCATTTTTTGGAAATTAAGAAGATTTCAATGAGATTTTTTAGCGTGTGTTAGTTTTAGCTAACTGAACAACCTCAAGGACAGATTTTTTTCTTTAACTTTCTCAAAAAATTAATTTTTCAATTTTCTAAATATTTTTCAATATTTCACATACCAAGACTTAATTTTAAAATTTAAATTTGTTAAGTGACGACTTTAAAGATGTATAATTTGAAAAAATAAAAGAAATTGTTAATTAATTATTCCTTTAGATTTTTATTATTTACCTCAAAGTAATATGTTCGCATAATTTTTACGTTTTTGATGCAAGGCGCTTTTTAGAAGAAATATTTTTCAATGATAATTAATATCTATTTAAATGGCTTCTAAAAACTCTAATCTGTCCTTGTTAATGAATTACTGCTACAAGAATCCTGCAAATGTTCTTTTACAAACGAAAGTGAAATCAAGCTTAGATTTGAAATTAATTCGCACTATATTGATGTTTAAGAATACACATACATAACCTAAACCATTGAATAACTGTCAAGTCTAAATTTTATTTGAAAATTAATATGAAAGCTAACACTTAAACAATGTTACATCAATAAATACGTATTAAGTTATAAGAACGGATTAAATTAAAGGTAAAATGTTTAAATGCCTTAAAAATCATTACGGTAAGGTAGTGGCGGTATTTATGGCCCAGTATGCTTAAATGTTTGGAATATTTACGGAAATAATCTACCCACTGTGCTGTTTCCTTCCATAGGGTTCTAAACCAAAAAAGTTGAACTTTTGTTGATGTTACGTCATCAAATAAGACACGTTCTCTAACAGAAGCTGTAACATAAAGCACAATATGGTTGCTACGTGGAATGGCTAATTTAAGTCAAATGTATATATCCAATCAAGTGCTATTAACTCTGTCCACAGTTCCATGGTATAAAATAGCAAACACAAAACACACATATCTTTTGCCATTATTTCCTGCACCACCAACTGAAACTTTTATTCAGTACCTACTCTGTATTGAAGCAGTTGGAAAAAGTTAACTAAAATATTAGAAGTTCGTTGTAACTATAGCCTTGGATTATACAAGCCTTTGATAAATCTGCGGATGGAATTTTCTAACCAAAGTTGTGTGATCATTCCAGGAGATTGTCACATAATAATAAGATCTATTGGAAGTTATATTGAATCAACTGTTATTTCTGAGTTGTGGAGCGAAAGTGGTCTTTTTCTACATTTATTAGAAGGAAAAGGTGTACAGCTCATACCACAACTTTGCCTATGTTATTTACTCCGTTTAAAAAAGAGTTCTTGACGACGCGACGCATGAAATCTTCAAGGAAAAATGTCAAATTATTCAAATAATTTTTTTGTAACTTACAGAGCCTGTTCACGAAAATAAGTTTGGGTCCGCTTAGTAAAATAATTTGCTAATTTTTGTAATTGACAGGGAGTCCCAGATGTCTTATGACGATTTCTGGATTTCCACCCATTGGGCTTTCCGTCGGAATTTTATTCTTAGCATTGTTCTTCCGCAAAAGGCATGTTGGGTTGAAATCATAGAATTAGTTTTTACGAATTGGTCAACACAATAACACGCTGTTAACTGGGTCAATGGCCGTGTTATTGTGACTATTTTTTCCATTGATCGTTTATTTATAGGTTTCATTAATGTATAGAAAATAGTCTATCAGTGACCCTTATTAATGAATTATTTTTATTAATGAAATTTTTTTAAAAATCTTGTATTAATAACCCCTATTAAACTTTTTATTAATAGACGATTTTGGTATAGGTAATCAAAGATACCATTAATGTCAAAACTTTGAGCGTCAAATTCTTTTCATAGAATAAAATTAGATTTTCTTCAAATTAATAAGATACGATCAACGAAAAAATATTTTAACTAACTCGTGTGTTAATCGGCGATCAATAATCTCTACAATTAGAATGTCTCCATTATTAATCGCTCTCATTATCATACTTGTTTGTTAAATAACTACAGTGCATTCAGAAATGATCGAACGTTTTTGAATGATCATGGTTCTACAACGTATGAATAATATGTTGGTGGCACTGTAAGTCTATGTCAAATTCGAGGTTAGCAGGCTAGGTTTTGCGTCAGTCTGTGTCAAAACTGACGCAAAACCTAACCTGCTAACCTCGAATTTGACATAGACTTACAGTGCCACCAACATTTTATTCATACGTTGTATAACCATGACCATTCAAAAAGTTTCTATCATTTCTGAAGATAGTTTATTAACAGTGGACTACAAAAGGTACAGGTAACACCTACATATTAAAAATTACTAAAGTCAAAATGACAGATTAATATTAATTGTCAAAGTGAAATAAGCCGGTTATAAGTTATAACTCAATATTTATTAATGCCAAAACTCTTCATTACAATTTGAAATAACGAACGTTAACAGCTGTACCAAGGAGTGATACAGTATAAAATATAAAATGATAATACGATAATAAACATGCTACATGTACAAATTTGGAAAAGTAAAATTAGGAAATATTTTAATTTTAAAGAAGTTCAGGCAGTTATTGCTACACTAACCATGAAAAATACAGCACATTTACTTCCAACTACTACCAACTTCTGACATATAGAGAATATACACAACTAGTACAAACATTATACATATACAAGTTTCACTAAAAATATAAGTAACATGTGAGCAAACGAAAATGAAATCAAGCTTGGCTTTGAAGGTTTAAACATATGTCGATTATTAGTGCACATTATGTTGATGTTCTAGAATGAAATACACATACATAACCTAAACCATTGCATAACAGTCACCAAATGTCATGTAAAAATGTTATTTGAAAATTTACATAAAGCCCAACACTTGAAACAACATTACATCTACTACATCAATCATTTCGATTGCAAACACTTTTTGTTCTTGATTAAAGGTATGTAATTTAAAATTTGATAATTTAAACAATACAGCACATGGCTTAATTTTTTCAAAGCCAAGCTTGATTTCATTTTCATTTGCTCACATGTTATAAAGAAGAAAGTAAGATTTTTAAGAAAATATTTGCAGTAAAATCCGAAAAAAATATTTTACACATTAATAGCCGGCAAATATTTCTGTTCAGTAAGAATGTATCTGGCGTTGACTTTCTCATAATTGTAAATCATTTTTCTATTGACCCTATACATTATAAATTTTTAACTCTCGTAGGTACCGTAATTCTTCTCGTGCCAATTTTAATATATTCTTCAAATTAAAATACTTCCTCTTTTTGTGGAAATGCCAAACTTGTCGCCCCAGATCCTCTCTAAAGCCGTAATACAGAAAATATTGCGATGGTTTTCTTTCTAGCTTTCAAGTTATGCTATTTTCAACAGCATTTCTTTTTCTTCGCTATTAACAGTTCTTAAAATTGTTATATACACCTAAAACTGTTGTTCTCCATCTTCAGGCATATTAACCGATTAGGTAAAACTTAAATACTTACCGATAAACTGTCTGCAACCATATTGCATAAGTGCGATTTGAACTTCGGTTGTGTAATTTCAAATAGCAATGACAACCTGTGTTAAATATTTGAATTTTACATTTTGGCTTTAGTAATTTTTAATAACTACAATAAGATACACTGTTAAATTAATTTCAAATATAGTCTGCTCTGAATTCTAAAATTTAGATTTGGAGTATATACTTGATACGAGTCGGTTTTCCAAACAAAAACAATGTACATATGTGTTAAAACGCGTCGCCGAGTCCAGTCCACCATAAAAATGACGGTTATTTGGTTGGCAAAGAAGTTGCTAAATTAGCAAATCGGCCAGAGCAGACGGATTATAAAAATCTTGGGAAACCGACAATAAAACGCCTCGACCGCCCGGGGAAAAGCGACCGTTAAGAAGCAATACGCATTTAAAGTCAAGTAAACAAACAAACCTCTATTCATGCATTGCTGCACGGATTTACTCCGTGTAAGGACGTTTTAGAAACATAAAAATGTCAGCCAACAGGCGGAAGGAAAACCAAACCGCAAAAATCACCAAACGCGCTCGTTTTTAAGAAAAACAAAATCAAAATTTATACCGCGGCCAAGCAGAATTAGACCGACAGACCCATAATTAAAATCGCGAATTTTAGAACAATTGCTCGACCATAATTTCTATGAAGCTTCCGTTATCTGTAAAATTTTAGATTTTTTGAAAAATAATTGGAAAAATTGCATTTACTAGCCAAGATAGAAATTACAGCAAATTTGTTTAACATGTGCTTTTCTATCTAAATACAATATTATGACTCGAAATTTTGAAGAAAAAATAATAAATGTTTAGAACACTGGATAAAGAAAAATCTTATTAAAAATTATTTTTTGCGACAGTTAAAGTTAGCTCAAACTAACACGCGCTAAAAAATCTCATTGAAATCTTACTTAATTTCCGAAAAATAGTACTTTTTGGATTTTGACAATTTCCAAAAATGCCATTTTCTAACAATGTATAAATAACTCGGTATATCTGATGGGAGAGAAATAGGTTTTCAAAGAAGCACAAATTATTGCCATAAATAGTTTTTGAAAAATCAAAAACAAACATTTTCGCGTTTGATGCCGACTTTTTGGTGGTCACTGTATATGAGCGACATAGATCATGAAAATAGACACCCAGTCGCGGGTTCCAACATAAGTATCAAAATGAGACCAACCCTAATAGTCCAGTCAATCTGTACATTTCACCCTGCATTAAATCGGGTAGTTCTATTTTTTTTTATATGTTTTATATGGTTGAGGCGTAATGATGAATCTAAGTTTTCGACCTCGGCCGAGTGCCGGAAGTACCTAAAATAACAAAAAAAACGAGAAATTTTCGACCGTACGGTTTTTGTCGATTTTCATCCTGAAGCACTGGATTTTCAGCAAAAGTGGTTTCATCCTGTGTTAAAGTAGAGGAAATTTTAAACAATTTAAGACCATAACGGTGTCTGTAGACCTAAGAGTTTTCGAGATACAGCTTTTCAAAGTTTCACACATTTTTCACATTTTGCCATTTTTATGGATTTTAGTCGGTTCTACCTCGAAAGGTTAGTAGTAGTAGAAGACAAATAATGTTAAGCAAATCAATCTGTAATCAAATTATAATAATATGAGACGAAAATGGTCCTTGGTACCTCGTTCTGTCATAAGCTAAGTTGCATTGTAGAATTGTTGAAAAATAACTGTACCTAAAAGATATCTTCTGTATACAGGGTGATTTATAACGGGCGGAGCAAACTTCAACAGGATGTTGGGGAGGTCATTTTGAGTAAAAAATGTCATATGAACATAGGTCGCATTCCATTTAGTTACAAAACTACAAGAGACCAAAATTTATTAAGCGGCAGGTAAAGGTAAAACCGCTCAAAGTAGCCACTGTTTCAAGCGTCATATCTACTACGTATGTGGGCCAACCATATCAAAACTTTTTTTTTGTATGATAGTCTGTAGTTTTATCTATCAAACGATATGGATTTGATGGCAATTTATTGGTAGGAAGGGCATTAAAAAAATATTTTAAAAACACATTGCAATTTATCTCCAAAGAGTTTTTCTCCCAAACAGCTTGTCCAATCTTAGTCTTTTTTATATCAGAATTATTCTTTTTCACAGTTCTAGTGTATGAGATAAAAAATAGAATAAATTCTATAAAAATGTAAAAAATAAGTTTGAAACTCAAGTTCCCTTTGTACGATTTTTATGAAATTATCTCTTTCGCTAGATATTAAGAAGTCTAGGACATTGGCGCAAACAAAATTTGAAATTTATGTTTCGTTTTTGAGCAAAACGTTAGACAGATAAAACTACAGGCTACGATACAAAAAAAATTGATGTGATTGGCTCACATACGTAGTAAGAATGACGCTTGAAATATTGACTACTTTGAGCAGTTTTACCTTTACCCGCCCCTTAATAAAACTTTGGTCTTTTGTAGTTGGGTAACTAAATGGAATACGACCTATGTTCATATAACATCTTTTACTCAAAATGACCTCCCCAGCAAACTGTTGAAGTTTAATCCGCCCGTTATAAATCACCCTGTATAGTCCAATAAAATGGTAGAAGATAGGGGAAAGTTTTGGTGTAGTTTTGATATTTATTTCCTATAATATATGTTCTTTGGGTAGCTGAACACAAATATCAGGTTTGCCAACAAAAATTTTGACCGAAAACATGTTTTTTGAAGCAGAAACAGTGTAAAAAACCGATTTTTTTTAGTTTTTCTAAAATTACCCGAAACCTATGCATTTTTCGTAAATGTTGAACCTATATGAAACGAAAGAAAATAAAATTTTCTACATTTTATGACGTCGAGTTTTTTTTCTTCGATCATTAGTTCAGCCGCGAGAGCGCCGCGAAATTATAGTCGAGTCAAATGGTAGAAAATAGGGGAAGTTTTGGAGTCTTGATATTTGGTTCCTATATGTTTTTTGGGTCGCTGTACGCGAATATCAAGTTTTCTAACATTTCATTTATGAAGATTCATTTCATATACCATTTTTGATTTACGAAAAATGGATAGTATTCGAGTTACTTTGAAATAAACTGGGATAATTTCCTTTTTTTGCTTTTAACACCTAATTTCGCGGCGCTCTCGCGACTGAACGATTGATCGGAGAAGAAAACCTCTAGTACATAAAATGTAGGAAATTTTATCTTCTTTCGTTTCATATAGGTTCAACATTGACGAAATTGGATAGTTTTCGAGTAACTTTAGAAAAACTTAAAAAAAATCGTTTACTAAGACCGTTTTTGTTTTAAAAAAAATTGTTTCCGGTCAAAATTATTGTTGGCAAACCTGATATTCGTATACAGCGACCCAAAAACCATATAGGAACCAAATATCAGAACTCCACCAAAACTTTCCACTATTTTCTACCTTTTGACTGAACTACAACTTCGCGGCGCTCTCGCGGCTGAACGATTGGTCGAAGAAAAAAAAAATTCTACTTCATAAAATGTAGGAAATGTGATCTTCTTTCATTTCATATAGGTTTAACATTTACAAAACCAGTTCTTCGGGGTTAAAATTAACGAAAACCGAAACAAGGTCGAAAATTTTGGATTTTTTTGGTTATTTGAAGTACTTCCGGCACCCGGCCGAGGTCGAAAACTTAGATTCATCATTAGGCCTCAACCATGTAAGACATATAAAAAAATCAAAACTACCAGATTTGATGCAAGGTGACACCCCCTTTTGACGACAGATTGACTGGACTATAATACTGAATCACACAAAATGCCCACGAGATATAAAAAATTGTAAAGGGTGTCAAATTTAGAGTGACCCCATTTTAACAGGTAATAAAGATAACCTGGAATACATTATACGTTTTTCTTTGTTGGAAATTAAAGAATGGACATTCAAGTTGTATTCTTATTTATTTTGAACTTTAAAACGTAAAAATTACATCGACCACATGACCTCCATTGCGAATGATGCATATCTGCGTGCACATGCGATGCAATAATGAGCCCATTACACGCTGACACATTTCAGCAATAACTTGCCGTATGTTAGTTTTTAAGTCTTCCAGAGTTTCAGGTCGGTTCTGGTACACTTTTGATTGAACATAGCCCCACAAAAAGTAATCTGCAGCCCATAAATCTGGAGCGCGGGCAGGCCACGACTGATCTTCACGTTGAGATATCAGATGACCCGGAAACATCCCTCGCAGAATTCCCATAGATAAATTTGATACATGAGGCCTTGCACCGTCTTGTTGAAATCATGTAGCATCTAGTGGTAACTGGAGTTGATTGATGGCATCCACTAAAAACGTTTGCAACATTGTCGCATATCGTTCAATGTTAACGACTACTGGAATTTTAATTTGAAATTCGAAAAAATATGGGCCCAAGATTCCAGCTGAGCAGATGCCGCACCAGACAGTTACCTTTTGAGAATGCAGCCCTTGTTCGAATATAACGTGCTGATTTTCAGCAGACCAATAACATAAATTCTGCTTATTTCTCTCGCCATGAAGTTGAAAATGTGATTCGTCGCTCATAATAATGTTATCAGCCCCTCCATCAAAAATCCAGCGATAGAATTCTGAGCGTGTGTTTTGGTCAATGGGAAAAAGTTTTTGGTCTTTCTTCCACTTATAGAGACGAAACTGTAAATCTTTCTTTAATATTGTTCTTATGGACTCGTGTGAAATTCCTATTTGTTGGGATAAGCCACACAAAGATACATTCGAATTTTCCTCAATTGAATGTCTAACTTGTAAGATACTCCCGTCCTTTCTTATTCGCTTTACCTTCTCCTAAGGTTTAAAATCTTCAACTGATCCCCTATGGCGATAGTTCGTGACCCATCTTCTGATTGTCTTGCGAGATGGAGGCACTGCAACATTAAATTCTTGCCGGAACTGTCGATGTGTTTGAATAATTGAAGCAGTTCTTAAAACGTGTTCTACATAGTATATTTTTTGAGCAGTCGGCCAGCGCTCCATATCTAACAAAATTTGAGATATGAGGATATGACAAAACATTGTATAGTTACGATACAATCACTGCAACTTGATTTTCAACATTTTTGTAATTAACGATTCAAATGGGATCACTCTAAATTTGACACCCTTTAGTTAGAACATCGACTATTGGATTATCGTGTTATTTATGCTAGCAGCAATAATTGCTGGCAAAATTTATTATGGTTGTAATTTAAAAATAATTTCAACAAAACTTAACAACTTCAAAACAATTCTCGCGATTTGTATGGCCGTAAATAAATATTCCGCAACCTTAATTTTTACCATATCCACCACAGGATTAGGTGATTTGGGCTTTTTCGGCGTTTTGTCCAAGCCAACTAATTCGGCTTTTGGGCATTTTCGGAGATATGTCCACTCACAGGGTATGGCGTTTTGCCCACTGTAACTAATTCGGCGATTTGTCCATTTTTGGCGATATGTCCACCGACAGAATTCGGCGTTTTGGGCATTTTCGGCGTTTTGTCCACGGCAACTAATTCGGCGATTTGTCCATTTTCGGCGATATGTCCACCGACAGCATTCGGCGTTTTTGGGCATTTTCGGCGTTTTGTCCACGCTAACTAATTCGGCGATTTGTCTATTTTCGGCGATTTGTCCACCGACTCAAACCGGCGTTTTGAATAAAATCGAGCGACGCTAACTTTCCGATCAATGTGGCCTCATTTTACACGGTTCGGCGATTTGTCCATTTTCGGCGATATGTCCACTGACAGAATTCGTCGTTTCGGGAATTTTCGGCGTTTTGTCCATGTTAACTAATTCGGCGATTTGTCCATTTTCGGCGATCTGTCCACCAACAGAATTCGGCGTTTTGTCCACGCTAACGAATTCGGCGATTTGGACACGATTCGGCGTTTTGGGCATTAAAATAAGATTCGGCGTTTTGTCCATTCGGCGATATGTCCTAGACCCTTACATACATGTACAATTTGTAGATGAACTGTCATTACTTCAAAGCTGCTTGACATTAGATTATTATTTATTGATTATGTGAAACCAACTTAGACATAACTTACACTTTCCATGATGTACTTGATTTTAAATAACTTTCCAATTTTTGGTTGGAATACTATACCTAAGTTGTTTGCAGTTTCTTCAATGATAGAATATTAATATAGAGTTGCTATAAATCCCCAATTAGACAAGCAGGTATCATTTAAGTGGTGTGACATTGAAAAGTAGTTCTATTTTAACGAAACTAAAACAGTCCTACAAACAATTATTTAATTAAATAACTCAAACACAAGCAAAAAGATAATTTATGGTCAAACTCTATGCAGAATCATCTGGAATAGCTTCAAGCTGTCCTTAATTTTTAATTTTAAACAACAGAACGGCACGGCATCGCGGTTTAAAGAATTAACAACGCTTGAGAGTGGTCGTTACAGTGTAAGTGTCCTTTAAATACAGACACTTAAAAACTGTAGAAATAATCGTATTTTCAAATATTCAAATTAATCGCAAAATTGTGCAAACTTAAGAAACTGGAATTCTCAGCAATGTAGTGGATTCCGTTTAAACTTTAAAGAGATTTTATTATTCCGTCTGGTAATGATGAAGTATGACATCAAAAAGTTTTTGCTAAAGAGCATCTTCTCGGTATTTTTTGCACGACTCATTACAAAAGTCACCGCTAACAAATGTTTCAAACGTGCTTACTCTAATTGGAGTTTAACTTTGTAGCGGGGCATCCAATTAATCGCCCCCTTAAACTTGTTATTGTTGTTTTGACGATTTTCCTGTTTTCTTGCAGACCTCTCGGAGTACGGTGCACTATCCTTGCCGTCCTTGCATCATTTACACCGGGATAGCGCCGAAATTTCTTCGGAGATCCTCGGTCGCTCGCAGAAATAGTAAGTATCCCAATAACAGGACAATATTTGTCCGCAATCCGCGCAGCTCCAGCCCTTACACGTTTTAGGGTGTTCTGGGTTTCGGGCAGTCTGGCTTGTATCAAGGACAATTTTACGACAGCGATAGATTCCCATCCTCCGCGCTCTTATTTATCGTTCGCCGATACTTTTTCAAAGTCCGCAGCTGTGCCACATTTTCACCTTGTCGCGAGAAATTTATTTCCTCCGGAAAAAGTACTTAAAGAATTAACAGCGCTCGATGGCTGTTTGCAAACAAATAAAAGGCGAAACTATTTTAAAGTAATTGCTGCTTCCTCTAAGAGATAATTGGTGACCGTTAATTGCAGCGAGCGCAGCCGGGCTGCTGTTGCAGTAATTAGTGCTTGTACAGAAACAAAGGCTTCCTTAACGATGAAAATGTCTGATTCGTAGTTTAGCTGTATTTATCAGGAAATCTGTATTGAAAAACGTTATTAGAACTTATAGCTGCATTATTAAACGTAGGCCGCCTTAAGTGATTTATATCAGCGCCTCCACCAAATGTGGGGTTTTAAATCTTGAATTCATCACAAACCTTCTCTATAGATATTTCGAAGAGTGGTTTTAATACATTTATATATTTAGAAACTTTTATTTTAGGTTATTTGTAACGACAGGTACATAACTGAACATATATTTATTTAAACAGCCAGAAATGCCAGAGAAGGGTCATGGGCATCAAGAAGAACAATATTAATTCACCAATTAGTACAACCAATAACGAATTAACCAAGTCAGGCTATGTTTAACCACGCGGAGCGAATGAGCTATGACGAAAACAGGTTGAAGAAGATAAAGAATACACACGAAATACGTTTATTCACAACAACTTCCAGAGGATACGATCAACATACCAAAAATGGGCCCAATACTGAATTTACAAAAACAACTAAATAGTCAGTATGAATTAATTTTAAGCGACACCAATACAAACTCACATTTGGCTTAGCTGCGACGGATTTATTATAAATTAAGTTTTTTGCCAGGTTGATATATAAGAAACCCATTTAGAAGGAAGAATTATTGACATGTTGAATAGCATAATAAGTTAGGGCACGAACCGCACACAGGACCATGTGAGCAAAGGTTGGATTTCGGTAATCGCGTAATTGATAAAGCAAAGTAATCAAATTTTTAAATGAAGGTTGCGATTAACGCTCAAGCAAAGCTACAAATTAATTCGTCTCATGTTCAAAAGGTCTTCTCAAACGCAACCTTTTCATATAAAAAAATCCTAATCTTATCAGTCAATTTCGGTAATTGAATGCAGTCAGTTCAGCTCATCTGTTATTCCTGTTATAAAGTTATCTGTTAACAGTAAACTTTATTTAAACCTAAAAGAAAAATATTTACGTTTACACTAATTTTACGTACAAATGTTTTTCGAGCAGTTTTCTTCGATGGGCGTCACTTGGCGAGCTCAGAAATTTTTTTCTGGAGCACAGAAGGCGCGTCGCTAGGCATCAGATAATGAAAACCCTACCTTGACGGTCGTGCTGGACCTAGAGATTTCGCGACCGTAGGTGGTCGATCCTTGTTGGCACGGGCAGATTAATAGAACTTCCACGAACCTTTCCCTCAAAAAATTTGGGAGGCACATGAGAAAGCAAAGAAAGCAAGAGACGAGGAAGAAAGTAAAACGAAAAGGCGAACAAAGGCCCGAAACAAATTAAATGGGCATCAGTCCACTTAGAATTAATCACGAACGCCATTCACCTCAGGTTTCGGGCTGCCACTGGATATTTTTCTTCTAAAGTGGAGCGCGCTTTCGTGAATGGCTGACGCTTTTATTGTTTAGGTCCTCACTTTAATGTATACTGCCCGTATGACAAAGAAGAGGGCGATAATTTGTTTATTTTACACGGCAAACTCGGGCAAGCAGTTATAATATAATTTTACGTTTCAATGAATACTTTAAAAAAAGTCGCTTTTGACGGTTCAGATAGTTCAATCAGCAATCAAATAGTATTGTATGGCTTTGCATAGCCGGTTTTAAATTTTAAAGAACGTATACACCTGTAGCTTCGTCGGCACGATCATTTGATGATGTAAATCTAAACGATTTTACCCTAACTTCGGTGGGGGGGGGGGATCTTCACTTCAAGCAATTTGTCACACATTTGCTGCGTGTTAAAGGTATTTACAGTCATTTATTGGTCTTCCTGTGCCATTTTTTTAGGGTTTGGTTGGTGGGATATTGAAGGTGCACGCTTTTCTCTGCGAGTTGAACATCTATCCACTTTTCTCGGTGTTTTCTTAGACACTTTTTGCTCTTTTAGTTTTCTGGCGTTTTCTGCTGCATGAGGTTTACCTGTATTTTTTTGTGGTTTGGCTTTTACTGCACATACTTTGTGTTTGTGGGTTTGGAAATTACTCTTGATATGAGTATTAAGGGTGTTTTAGCTTCGTCTTATTTTGTGTTAGCAGTTTGCGCCAGTTTAGCTATCGGCGACTCTTTTTCATCCAGCAGCGAAGACTAGTCTTGGTGGCCATGCTCAACGTCGCATCCTTAGTCGTCGTCTCTAGTTTTTTCCCATTCACCTAATTTGGGTTGCTAATTTTTAGGGATTGGACCGTGAGAATGATCTCGAACTTTTGTCTCTTGTTTCTACATAATTTTTGTGAATTTAAATCATTATTGCGTCTGCTCCATACTCTTCTACTTTGATTTTATGAATTTTGAAAATCATTGGCTATATAGTTTCCTAAGTTGGATTTGCTGTTGGTATACATGGGGAGCTTGTTCTGTTCCCATTTTGAAACATCAAGTCTCAGTTTATTTTAATGCCTTAGAACGTATTTTTGTTGCAAGCTCTGGAAGCAGATATATTCCGTTACATCGCTAGGACCCAGGTTGAGATTTTGATAATAGTTTTGTGATTTTCTGCAACATATGTGATTACTTCAGCATGTGACGGTAATTTGGAAGCAACTTACTTCTTGACCGCATGATCTCTTAGGCCTTAATTTCCAATTCATGGTCTTGAGAGGGGTTAATTCTTAATACTTTTCATTTATAGAATTGCACGTCGCACGCTTGGGAAAAACAACGATCCGCCAGTGTGTACCGGTCCGAGTTATTATACTATATTTTCTGTATACGTGTAGTCATGAAGTGCTTCTCTAATAGAGATTATGCAGTTCACTAAATTATGCTTTTAATGGAGTTTACCTACTCGTTTATTCACTGTAATTTATAACTGATCAATATTGTTTACTGTTTACAAAATTTGATTTGTTGCGCTCAACTCATTTACTGTTTTTTGCGTATAATTCGCTGGTAATGCGTAACGACTTATCATTCAGGTTGGCGGTTTGTGCGTACGATAAGTTGTACCATTTTGATGATTAAAATTATGAATAAGGCCGCATCGCGTACACCAATCCGCCGTCAATGGACCATCTTCTTGTTAATACCTTTTGAATATGAAGCTATGTTCATTTCAACTAATGTGTTATGCTTCGCTTAATCTGTACCGAGTGCTTGAATTGAATTAATTCGTTGTACGTCAAAATATATCTATTTTGCTTTTCATCTATTACCATATTCAAATCAGTAGTGGCCATTTTGAATATTTTTCTGAACATAATGGTTTTTCTCAATGGACATGTATGATTCAAGATTTCTAGCTCATAACGTCATAACCTCTTCGATAGGCTACTCATCAGCAAGCAAGTTAGATTGCACTAGTGTTTTGGATGTGTAATAATCTATTTATAGGAATATTCTGCAGACATTTAACTTTGCACAGTTTGCATTTAGATTTTAAAGAGTGAACACTTACTCCACGAGTTCTGTTATCTCTACAAGTGCAGTGTCATAGACAGATAGTGAATAGGAGATCAAGTTCGTTGATTGACTGAATCTACATTATTCAACTAGAAATTCGTACGTATACTTACCTGTTAAATGTACGCAAATACACCATAAATTATATTCCCGTCCGGTAACGGCTATGGCCCAGGACCGCCAACAATACCAGCTATAAATAATCAATTCGTCCCAGAAAATTACGGTTTTACATTTAATATCCCTGGTATCCAGGGCTACCCTGCCTTACAACCGCAAAATCACTATAATCCTCAAGTTCCATATGTAACCAACAATCAAATAATGATGACTTCCCCTTTTGCAACAAACCTGAATATTGCCCCACCTAACCAGGCAATGCAAACCAACAAAAGTAATCACCAAAAACTTTATGAAGCTTTCAGTGACACCCCATCAGAATCAGACATAAATGATAACGAAAAAACTATCGAGGACGCCGATATGACTGCTGACAAAGACGAAGAAAGTCATCTTAGTTCAAAACATGAATGGCAAACATTTAAAAATAGGAAAAGGAGTACAGCTGCATTGAATACCAAATTAACTAAACCAAACCACTGCCTACGTCTAAGAGATATGAAATACTCGCACAAACACAAACCACTAACGATAATGATAATCAACAACCTAAAACTGTAAACCCCCCACCAATATACATCTATGGAGTAAATGACTATGGGAAAATGGTCACGAATCTCACTAAAGTCCTTGAGGCAGAGCAATATCACACATTAGCAACATCAAATAACACAATTAGAATTAATACCCATACTGCCCACTCTTACAGAAAGTTGTCGAAACACTTAAACACCACACTTACCAACTAAAAGAAGACAGAGCATATAGAGTAGCGGTTCGAAACCTCCACCATTCCATTCCAGTAAACACCATAAAAGTTGAGCTAGCCAAACAGGGTCATACAGTGCGTAACATCATAAATATACGCCATAGGGTAACCAAGCAACCTCTCTCCCTTTTCATGGTCGACCTCGAACCAAGCGAAAACAATAAAAAAATCTTTGATATCAAATATATCGGGAATATGGTAATTGTGATTGAACCTCCTAAAAAGAAAAACACTATAACGCAATGCCTAAGATGTCAAGACTACGGGCATACTAAATATTATTGCAATAAACCTTATGTTTGTGTAAAATGTGGCGGCGGACACAACACTGCAATATACAAAAAAGATCTAAATATCCCGGCCAAGTGCGGCCTATGCGGCGGACATCACCCTGTCAATTACAAGGGTTGCACAGCATACCAGGACCTCCACAGAGCCCGAAACACGCCATTTAGAGGAATATCTAAGCAATCCCGTTTGCAACAAGCGCCTCCTAACTTCACCCTAACTGAATTCCCCCCTCTCCCTAACCAAGCTAATAACCACAGTGGTGAAACACAACGCGTAACCAACACTCCTCAAGCATGAACAAAATGGAACCATAGCTCCCCAACTCAAATCCAACAAGAAATAAACATTCCGGAAATGCTCACAACCTTTCTCAAGGAATTTAAAAACATCTTTTCCCAGCTCATAAGTCAGAACAGCATGATATTAAACATGCTTTCCACAGTGATAAACAAAATAGCGTAAAATGGCTACCTCACTAAGCATCGCGCTGTGGAACGCCAACGGTATCACTAACCATATTCCGGAAGTAATAATCTTGCTACAACTACAACAAATTAACATACTACTCGTTTCCGAGACTCATAGGACTACTGTAAAAATACCGCATTATACCACATATTATGCCAATCACCCAGATGGGACGGCGCACCGCGGATCGGCTGTGATAATTAAGAACACGCTTGTCCATCATGAACTTCAACCATATCTAACTGAAAAGATTCAAAGTGCAACCATAAATGTTCAAGCTTTCCCCTATTCGCTTGTAATCTCAGCCATCTACAGCCCACCGACACATCCCATCTCGTCTGACAAATATGAAGAATTTCGCAGATCACTAGGCCCTAAATTTTTAGCAGGAGGAGACTGGAACGCAAAAAATACAGCCTGAGGCTCTAGACTTATCAACCCGTAAGGACGCAACCTACTAAGAACAATCCAAAGAAACAATTTCAACTTTTCATCAACCGGAGAACCGACGTATTGGCCTAGTGACCCACAAAAACTCCCAGACCTATTAGACTATGCAGTTGTCAATGGAATAGCCAACATTTATACCAAAACAGAATCTAATTACGACCTCCCCACTGATCACACCCCAGTCATTATCACCGTCAGCACAACAATAATCACCAAAGAAATGCCGGTTAGGCTCTGTAACAAACACACGGATTGGGATCACTTCAGAGACCTATTAGAAGAAAACATTAACCTAAGTATCAGAATTAAACATAATCAAGACCTTGATGAAGCAGTTCATCACCTTACGACAACAATACAAGTCGCTGCATGATAAGCCACACCTACTGCTATAAATAGCACTCCTGTAATCAATAACATTCCTCGCCATATACCTAACCTACCAGCGGAGAAACGACGATCCAGAAAAAAATGGCAAAGAACAAAGAACAGGCACGACACAACAATCTACAACATACTTACCCATGAACTACATACCACACTTACGGAAGCCCGCAATGAAACTTTCAAAGAATTTATCACCAAGGTTTCTCCTACCGACGATTCAATCTGGAAAGCAACAAAAAAATTTAAGAGACCCATAATAGCAATACCACCAATCAGAAAGCCTGATAATACATGGGCCAGAACAGACAAGGACAAAGCAAACAACTTCGCAGAACACCTTGTCACCGTATTCGATACCCCGGACCTACACGACAACTACGAAATTTAAGATTTCCTAACCGCTCCGTGCCAACTCTCGTCGCCAATACAACCCTTCTCTCCGTCAGAAGTACGCCAGCAAATCAACCTTACGAACACCAAAATAGCCCCTGGCTATGACTTGATCGTAGGTGAAGTACTGCAACATCTGTCAAGAAAAACAGTGGTCCTTCTCACCACCATTTACAATAGTATATAGAGATTAACGTACTTCCCACTGCAATGGAAGTATGCTAAGATTACTATAATCGCAAAGCCTGGCAAGCCACCCAACCTCCCACCTTCCTTTAGACCGATAAGCCTGTTACCTCTATTATCCAAGCTCTTTGAAAGACTCCTATTGAAAAGAATAAAAAAGCTATTAATCTTGACCAGATAATCCCGACCTTCCAATTCGGTTTTCGTGAAGCCCACTCAACGATACACCAATGTCACCGAATCGTGAATTAAATAATAGAAAGTCTTGAAACCAGAAAAATTAGCTGCAACTGCTTTCCTAGATATAAAGCAATTCCCAACTCAGATCTATTTAATCCTAAAATCATACCTCACCGAAATATTCTTCCAAGTTGTATAAATAACTCAGCCCCGGACTACCATCAAATTAAAGCAGGAGTGCCGCAAGGAAGTGTGTTACTCTACCTGATTTATTCATCTGATTCACCAACCACGCAAAACACTACTATTGGCATGTTTGCCGACGACGTAGCCATCCTCTCAACCAGTGAATCACCTGCAGCAGCTACAACTCACTTACAGAACCACCTCAATCTCCTACAGGACTGGACCAACAAACGGAGAATCACAGTAAACAGCGACAAGTCAGCACAAATAACCTTCACTAATAGGAGGCTTGTGTGCCGTCCCATCAGTTTTAACAATATTCAAATCCCAACTAAGGCCGAAATAAAATATTTAGGTATGCACCTTGACGAAAAACTCAACTGGGGTACGCATATCAAGAAAAAAAGACAACAAATAGACTTGAAACTGAAGCAGATGCAATGGCTGATCGGAAGGCGTTCGTAGCTTTCGTTATCCAATAAGGTACTGCTTTATAAAATCATTATCTGGACTTATGGTATTCAGCTCTGGGGCTGTGCAAAAGCATCCCATACAAAATTCATACAAAGAATACAATCTAAAATACTCCGAATAATCACTGACGCTCCATGGTATGTAAGCAACGATTCTATCCACACCGACCTGAAAATCCCTCATGTAACAACTGAAATCCAAAGATTCGCACAAGCATACAACCTCAAGTTACCAGGACATGAAAATGACCTAGTAGGGCATCTCGCACGCCAACCAGCAGCCGCAAGAAGACTTCAACGCACCTGGCCACTAGATTTACTCCCCTAGCTGCCTTCTGTTAGTGTATAACCGTGGGAAGACGGTAATGGCCTGATCCCAAATCATGACATGCATATATTTAAGATAACATTTACTAATTACTCACTTCTATTTTCTAAGTAGATTGTAAATATGCAAATACAATTAAAACAAAAAATTTACTTTGTGGAGTAATTATTATAGATTGTCTTGATTTTCTGCCATAATTGCATCTTTGTATATATTTTTAGTCCTTTGTTTCCCAACCAAGATCTTTGCAGATTTGACATTTTGTATTACTTGATCCATGGCGAAATTATAGAGATAATATAGAACTGAGGCTATTATGGGTATTAATGAACTGACTTTACTATGTCAACACTGCGATGACTAACGCGGTTTGTTGTGTTAAGTAACGTAAATCTAAGAGAGTAGTTGATATAATTCCTCCAATCGGATTTTTGTGCTCGTGGGAATTTTTTGAATACTTTAAAGTATAGAAATAACTCTGCAGGACTAACTGAATTTATTTAGTTGACAGTCGAAAAAAATAGCATTACATGAAAGACCGTGGAAGAAACTTAACTGGATATGACGAATAGATGATATAGGAATGACTGAAATATTTCCAATTGGTTTTGAACAAAGAGGAGAAAACGGAACAAGGAAAATAAGATGAAGAATCAAACAACAGGACATAAGGTATGGAGAAAAACTGATGTACATTGAAATATAGAAATCCTTAAAACAGATATTAAAAGAAAAAATATGGGAAAGCTGGACAAAAGTTATATTAATACGGTCTATATTGTTCCAGGCTCTATTGTCAGATTGTGTGCTAGGCCATTCCAAGACACACTAAGTTTTTTTTGTTTGAAATATATTTGACATTAAAAACTATTTTGACAAGGCAGTTCATATAAGTTACAAAACTGCTTTTGAAGTGTTTCGTACCAAGCTGCAACTCAACTTACGCTTCATCAGCTGCTCCATATGTTAGCTTGTTGAAGTTTCCATCTAATGGAACGGTGGCACAAACAAGGAAAGAAGTTTTGCAATTAGAGAAGTGGCGGATTTGAAAGTCTAGTGATGTGTACTAAAAGCACTTTAAAAGAGCGGATATAAAGGGTAATAAGATGAACAGACTTGTTCGGACCGCAATATCACTAGCTTACAAGCAAGTTATTTTGAAGAAATTACTGTTTTAAATAGAGTCAAAATTAGTAGCAATGGAAAATTATGTACCTACCCATTAGGAATTGTTTTTAAATCGAATATTACATTGGTAATACGTTGTCACCAATACTATTCAATATATATGCCGAACAAGCGTTAGAAAAATGGTATCAAAAGTGTGGAGGAATGGGTATACCAATAAGAGACAAAACCCTACACTCATTAATGTTCGCTGACGACCAACTCGTTGTGGCACAAGACGAGGAAGACATGATTTACATGCTACGTAAATTGAAAGAGGAATATGATAAATGGGGACTCTTGATTAATTTTAAGAAGACGGAATATATGTGTGTTAGAAGATTAGCACACAATTTACACATAGGACATGAAACCATAAAGGCATGCACAGACTATAAATACTTAGGGTCAATAATATCGGACAATAGTAAAATGGAGAAGGACATAGAAGATAAAGTAATAAAAGGAAAAAGAGCGACGAAAGCACTTCACGGAACAATCTGGAACCGTAACCTCACGAAACAAACCAAGAAAAATATTTTTAATGCAATTGTAGAGCCCATAACAACATACGGGGGAGAACTATGGCCTATGACTAATAAAGTAAGAGATAAGATCCGCACAGTAGAATTGGACTTTATGCGGCGAAGCCTACAGTATACACGAATGGATAGGATAAGAACGGAAGATATATGGAGAGAGATGGAAGTAGAAACATCAATTACTAGAAGACTTGAAAATAGAACACTAAGATGGTATGGTCACGTTCAAAGGATGAATGAAGAAAGATGGCCTAGGGCGATTATGAATTGGTCACCTAGGGGAAAAAGGAGAAGGGGTAGACCAACAGTAATATGGAAAACATGTGTTTACAATATTATGTTGGAGAAGGATCTTAGAGAAGAAGATATAGAAGATAGAGATTATTGGAGGTTGAGAACGGCAAACCTGTAAAGGAAAAAAGCCAAGAGAGAGAGAGAGAGATATTACATTGAAGTGAGGAACTACGATGTAAATATCAGTGATTTTATAGATTTTTTTCAACTGATATGTATCACAATGACAGGAATAGTGCACGGACAGATTGTTCATTTAGTGACAAAAACTAGTAATTTTTTGTTAAAGGTTGGCAAAGCCATGTTGCCTGATTGTGGTAGGCCATTCCAAAGGTCACTTTATAGGCCCAGTGTCACGGCCTGGAACAATATAGACCGCCTTGTTAATACTCGTTTATAAGAAAGAAGATCCGAGTTGGTGTAAGAATTATTTAGGAAGTGTCTTGTTGTATAACCTTTGTAAAATATTGGAAATAAAGGAGCTACGAAGCAGCTGTTAATAGCGACTGAGAGAGGATATCAAACACGCTTCAAAGCGAACAGACCGGCCTTAGCTCAAATATTAACTTTAAGGCAAATGCAATCCAGATTCTGTGAACACAACCGGACTGCTTATGCAGTGTTATTAATTAATTAATCCTAGACAGACAGCTACCTGACTCAGCACTTACAGTTCCAGTTTGAAAAAGGAACCTTGAAAAGGATCCACAATATACTAAAGGTTTAAACAATATAGAAGGTTAGAGACAACTTAAAGGTCAAATTAAAGAACAGGGAAATTGTTTTTAAAAATGTCCCTTTTTTAGGTGTATTGCTATTGTGTTGGTCTTGTTCTGACATCAAAGGCACAGTCCTAGCCTCTGGCTTCTCGAAAATCAACATCATAAGAAAATAAAATCCACTGGAGAAGTCATGCGACTTCGTGGTGACCTAAGCTTAGTAAACGCGGTGGAAACTCAACAAGTGGGTGATCATATGGAAAGGATAACACAAACCAGACAACTAGACATGTTAGGTGGACACTTAATTAGTGAAAAAATAAAAGGACGACTAAAGAAATAATTATGATGGATGTACAAAGACTGAGAGAAAAAATCATAAATGGAAGCAGAACAAGCAAAATATTATCGTAAAATTTTCTGCGCTGCAGCAAAAAGAGTAGAATTTGGGTTTCCATTCGAAGCCGTGCTTAAATAAACATTAAACATCCTTGTAGTGATATTTGAGTAACATCCATTAGCAGCTGCTAACACGTTTTGAACAAGGAGGGTGATGTGTAATTATCCAGTTAGGTAGCTCCGCAGTTATTCAGGTCAATTTCGAGCGGAATTGTTGCCTATCAGACGGACAGACGACCCCAAAATTCGGATATTGCGTTCCGGTATTCACGTTATGCAAATTTCTGCACACTTATCCCGATGCTCGACATCTGTACCTCTGGTAATTGCGATCTTAAAAGCGCCAGGTTTATCATCGAACGGGGGCGTGCGACTTCAGCCGCCTTCTCGTTGTGATTTTAACTTGGAATCTCTGTAATTCTATGGTCGCGTTAGCATAAGCGGTGCCTGTTTAGATGCTCATGTTATTTACATAACACTCGGGGCCCTAATGTATTCGCAGTATAAATTTGAGTTTGCATTAGCTAAGCACAATTGGGTTTCTCCGACTTTTCGCAAGTTTTCTGCTTAGGCTACTTTAAGTTAAAACTTCAAATCACGTTTAAAAAACGATCGAATTCACCTCCTGCCTTGAGTTGTTTCCCACAATCAGTTCCTCTAAAAAATGGCCAAGTGTCCTAACGTTTAAGATAAACACATTTCAACTTCCATACACAATTTCCTGTCACGTTCACACGCGTTTGTCCCAGAACAGGCCTTTTTCACTCTGGAAGTGAGAAGGTTTCTTGTCTGATTATACACTCATGTTGGGCTTGTCACTATCACTGTGAGATGCCTGGGGCGCTTTTCAAGCTGTGAAACAGGAGAGATCAAGGACGTGATCCACATACCCTAGCAGAAGCTTTCGAGCTTGTAAATGAAGGGTGCATTATGTACTCAAGGAAATCCGTGTAGCTGTTGTTACGCGTTTTTCTGGCTAAATAGAGTAATGGTTATCATTATAGAATGATTATCAATGGCACTATTTAGTTTAGTCCAATTCTTATCAATAACGAAATCGGTATAATGTTGTATCTAGGTTTTCATCTGTTTTCTTTCTCTGACTTGACTTTTATAGAACAACTCAACATATAGGTACCTTTTTTAATTGTTTCTGTGGCCGTTAATGAAATAACAGAAGTGGACAGTGAAATGAAAAATTACCCAGGAGCAGTCCCTGTAAAATGAAGAAGGTGTCAGGGAGTCAACATGCGCGAAGACGACTTAACTCTATTTTCCATGCAAAGAAGCTATCTTAAATCTCTGAAAATGAGCACTGCAATTGACAAAATGACATTCTAAAATAATTTTGAATAAGAAACTCAAGAAAAGTTGAATTTTATTGTTGAAAAATATTATCACTACTAATATTGTAATCAATATTTCAATGTTATAAGATTGTGAGATTAGTAATGAATGAAAGTTTTTGGTTTATATTAGAAGTGGTTCTCTATTTAGCTTCGCTCAACTCACATCACATACCTTTCCTAACCACCTAATACACAACCCCCAGGGGGCGGCAGTTGAGACTTGGCACCCGGACGGCAGGTAAACTAGAGACGCCCCTGTAGTTCTAACATAGATTTCTAGTGTCTAATTATCAAAGACTTGAGAAACATATTCTTTCCGGTGGCGTAACCTCTCTTCTTGATCATAATGATGCCGCTGTCTTCATATCTTAGTATGTTACAGTCAGATCTGCGTCCAATGACTACAACTTCACGAATATTTTGATGTTTGTTGAAGTTATCACAATTTCTTGTGATATTTCCCGCCATCCATTTTTCTTAATACTTGACGAATTTTATTTTTGAATGCGTGATTTTTTAAACTTTCCTCCTTTCGTCCTTTGAACTTACCTCTTAAAATTTTCCTCTCATACACTCTCAACTGCTGTTCTCCATCTTGCGTGCGGTCCCGTACTGTTTTAGATATGACCTGAATATGGAACCCTTAATTGAAAAATTGAGTAACGTCAACTAAACTGGTTACCCGCATGGAAGTAGAAAGAATTTACAAGATAATTTTACAATTAGAAGCAGAAAGAATACGAATACGGTGTATTGTAATAACCCTTCCCTACTAGGGGTTTGTAAAATAAAATAAATTATTAATGGCAGGGGAAACACTACACTTTATAATTATTAAGTTTCAATTGAAATTCACCTGTCTAACTCAGGGCAAATTAAAAGAGTGTAACAAACAGTTTACGACAAATAAATGGTTTATTGCCCTTTTCTTATTCTATCTATCCGCAATAAATTCGGAACTAGCTCCGTAGACATGAGACAATCTTGGTTTAGGGCCGTAGGTTCATAAAATTTAAGAAAAACTTGGTATGACAAATAACTTGTTGTATGACGAATACTCTCAAATATTTCGGGCAAATGCACAATTTCATCTGACATTTAGCTAACCTCTAAATTTGACTCAACAACGAAATGATCTGTGGTGCCCAAAACAGAGTAAATTGAATTCTAAAATCACCAAAATGGCAAAGACGCGTCAGGTAAATATTTATTACTGTGACGTAGCAACTGCTAAGCTTCTTTTGTTTTTAGTATGACGTCGCAAGAGACGCGCGACAGCTTTTTGTTTATATCCGCCCAAAAACTGAAAAATTCCGCGTCATTTCGCATTATCAAGGGACGCTATCTAAATTTCTAAAAACTGGACGGCTCTGGACAATTGGAATATGGCTATCCACCTCGTAGACAGTCTGATCTTGCTGATCCCTGCGAATTAGGGCGCTACAGCAAAGACTTTCTGCGAAATCCTATCACACTCCCCAAATGACGCCACGGAAATTATCGACTTGGGAATCGCTTGTTGGTTGGGATTTCTGCTCGTACTGGTACCCGAATGTCCTCCCTATTCGTAACAGGCGCTATTCTCGCTAGGTGCAGCTGCTTGCATAAGGAATTGGCCCCTCGAAGTCACTCGCGCTTGGAAGATTTGTTCTACTGGCTTATCTGCTTTACTTGGACCTTTTAGCACCTGGAAAACTACACCCACTCGTGACTAACTATACACACAATTTGAAGTAATTAAGAACTTCTTTATTTTTAATTTTACATGACAATTGAGGAGCTCAATGTGGCCCCAACACACGTTTTTTAAGCTTGTTTAGTTATCTCTAAAAAATGACAGTCAGATCTCTTAGCAACTAGATATTCAAATGTTTATAAAAGAAATTGGGATTGATTACGTGTTTAACCTTATGGACTACAGTTTTGATGTTATGTCTTTACCTAACCACTAATATTGTCTTTTTCTTGGAATAATTGTTACAACACATGATCTGTTTTGAAATCACTTTTGTTTATAATGCACTGATACACTTGGAGTTCATTTAACATCTCACTAATTGTCTTTCGATCGGTTGTGTTCCATTTTCATTGCTCTTATTATTTTATTTTGCTAGCACAGTTTCGTTTACCTTTCAGCTAACTTGCCTTTTGCTGGCTTATACACTTTTGCTACATAATGCTCATATTCTTTCTGTATTTAACAAATCATTTTGTATTATTTTATTCACATTATGTCTGACACTAATAAGCTCAATTTCGTCAGTTGCAAATAAAATTGCATTAGCCCTTCCGAAGATTTATCATACCTGAAACTCTGAATCTAACCCTTCTAAAACCTGCTTTGTTTCATGCTAACTTCTATCCCTCAAATTATTAGTTATTGCTGCTCACATCAAGTGCACTTATTAATGTAAAGTATTGATTATTTTGCAATAGCAAAATATTTAATTCTGTGCTCATGTTGACCTTATCCATTTAGTTAATTAGGCAATCAGAATTTCTATGAGCAGTGAACCATTACAGTATATCAAGAGTGTAATAAAGGGAGGATGTTAAAGGAATTGGAAAAGGAAAACAACCGTGATATAATTAAAGACATTAGCAAGTGATCGAAGCAGCTTAAACATATGGATCAAAGGAAAAAACTTTATTTAATTTAGGACCAGTTATAAACACCAAAACTTAGTCAAATCTACTTTACATTCTTGCGGAAAAATCTCGAAGTCCGTGGTAAAATCTTGCGGACTGTTTCTAATTAAGCTTTATCCATTTCATTACTGCATAAACATGAAATTTAACTTCGCTACCAAGTTTTAAATTTTAATGATGCAAGTTTAAATGGGGAGAGACGGTTGTAAATATTTAGTTAGCCAGAAAACACTCTGTCTAGCGCCTGGCGCTGCAAGAAGCCTCGGGCTTTATTTCAGTCGTTGTGGAAATTTATTTTAGTGGTTGTAATTAATGTAACCCGGCTATTTTTATAAATTCGGCGGCGGAAGTTCGGAAGCACCAGTCAGTGCTATTTTGATGCAGCGATCGGCTATCAATCACTCCTCCACGCCGCCTCCTATTTTCTTTTGTTCTGCTTCGTTCGCGGTTTCGAGTTTGAAACTGGCACGAATGACATGCACTTTTAGAAATGATATTTCACCAGCCGCTTGCCCTGAGATGTCGACGTATTGAGTCGTGAAATTTGAATAAAAAATAAAGAAGATATGAATAAAAACTTGGATGAAATTTAGTGCGACTGAGAGGGTAGACGATGTGCCTGTTAGGCCGCTCTCTCTGTTTTTATTTTCAATTCAAGTATTATCGGATCTCGTCTTTTGTAGTTTTTAATCTGCCCGTTGCGTAACGCATTGAATTGCTAAAAGATTCAGGATGGGCTGATATCTCCGAATGTAGGGGTGAGTTAGACATATGGTTCCAGAATACAGCTCCTTAGATACATCTGATTGGTTTCGCAACTTCTTTTCGTCCCCCGCAGGAACAATTCTTAATAATCCTGTGTAAACATGATGTATCCATTTTCTTCTGTTTTGATGGCGCAGTTTAAAATACGGAATTGTTAGTTTCTATTTCTATCTCTGCACACTACAAAATTAAACACGTTTTTGTTTCTATCATATCAGTTTGTGTCAATTTTATTGCTGGGCTTGTTTCAACAGTTTTAGGTAAAAATGTAACAACAGCGAAAAGAATGCTGGAGTGGGGCGGTGGGCATAAAGAACACTTAATAAATGTATCTATTTGTTATACGCTGTGCTGAACTATACGAAGTAATCGAGCTGCGACGTAAAACAGGTTATAAAGACATTGTAAATACCCAAGGAAAACAACAAGGGTTAGCATCCAACAGTTACAATATATTTGTCTAAAATAACTGCCTCAATACACAAGCGAACATGCAGGATTAATACCGAATCGGGAAGTATGAAGATCGACAAGCCAACTTTAATGATGCGCAATAAATACTAACTCAAGCTCAATTTAATCATGACACATTAATTGAAAATTAAAATCTTAAGTAACTCTACATAATGATCTAAAGTGAATTGCCTGTCACCAGGTTCGTGAATGAAAAATAAGCCCAGAACTGTTACCATCTAAATTATTACAACAGATTCAACGATTGAATAGCGTACGGGGATCGTGCAAGCAAAAAGGTCTAGTTGGATAAGGGAGCACGGAATCGACTAAGCCAAGTAGTAAAAAGATTCTAAATTAAAAACCATCAATTTTGCACTATGAAAAACTAGAGCTTAAGGTGACTCGCGGACACAATCATCGACATTTATACAATAGTATTTGTACTATTTATGGCAAACACCGCAAATATTTTCTTAATTGCCGACTAACGCATGCTTGTATGCGTAGCCAGAGTTACGTTTTACTTCCAAATTGCAATAATATCCTGAATTAATCATATGGGTGCAGCCATTTACCAAATCTGCCCCTCCCTCGTATCGGAATAAGTAAAATGTGATGCCAGGTGCGCGAAAAATTGCAACAATAAATTGACTTCAACAGTTGCGACATGTGCGTATGTTCCGATTCTTCATAGCGTCATATCTGGAGGAAAACAGACGGGTAGGACAGCAACGTGAAGCTACTTTATGCATCTTTGGTTGCTCGGCAGGTGGTACGGTTAAATCTCAGGTAAAATGAACAGGAGACGAGAGGAGAAGAGGAAAAGGAAGAAACGGTAATAAATGGCTGCAAATAAATTCGACTGAGCATTAGACAATGTGAAAGCAGAAATAACCAAATCCTACCTTAGATTGTGGGCGGCCAAGGAATATATGTTTTACTTCCAAAATGCAATCAGATCCTGAAGTATTCAGATGGGTGAAAGGACTCACTAATAAGATTAAATCTGGCTCAGAGTCACCAATTTCTTCGAGAGTAAATTCGCCCGCAGAACATAACAAAAAAACGAAAAACACATTGTATAGCGGCCGGAAATTGGAAGTAACACTTTCTTCCCGAAACCTTCCCATATTATATAATTTGTTGTGTGGTCTAATCTTCTTCGTCTTTATCACCCCTAGTTGGAGCATAGCAATAATGCAGTTTCTTTACACATATTCGTTTACTAATAATAGATCAATATCTTTTACGTTTTGTAACTGTTTAATCGAACCACTCTCGTAAAGTTTATTGCTAAGATATTCTACGCCTTTCTGTTTCTCCATTCTCCCTGCATGATTAACCTTAACAACGAGTATTTGTTTCCTCTCATTATATATCCGAGGTGCTGCAGGTTTCTCTTTTTTATTGTAATACCTAATTGCACTCTTCATTGTTTGTAAGCTTATTCGCCCAGGTTATGCTTTGTATCCTCCAGTTAATGCTTCTATATTCTTCAGGCTATTTTGCTTCAGCCTCATATGCTCACCACCATATGGCAGGAAGGGTAGTATGCATCAACGTAACATTTTCATTCATAGATCAAGGTTTATCTTAAGACTAGAACTCGTGGCCAGCCTACGTCTGGCCCGGCCAGCGTAAAGAAACGGTTAACAATAAAAATGCTTGCCAAGGCGGCAGCCAGCCTACGTCCGGCCCTGCCAGCGTTAACAATACAAATGAGGTCTCGCCATTCGTGCGCGCGCGCCACTTGCTAGCATGAAGGCCGTTCATGCAGCGTGTGCGCGCGCCTGCTTACGTCCGGACGGCCGGCGACATCGGCGCTTATAATATAAGATTACAGTTGAATTTTTTTATTCTTACAAACCCAGCTGGTTTTGGTTTCTTTTATTTAATCTCTGGTCTTATCTCTTATCAAGTCATTCACCCAGATATTGATATGAAGACAATTTTTCCATAACAGTATTAGAAACAACCAACCTTTCTCTATTATGTTTCTAGATTTTATTATCGCCATTAACATTGTTTTCTTTAGATTCATCTTCACTTCGTATTCCTTGCAGTATTTTGCTTGTTCAACTAATCGCTGAAGGTCGCTAGTATGCCTGTGTCGTCGGCGTATGTAAAATTGTTAAAGCTATTCTATTTACCATGCTTTCAGAGCTTTCTCCGAGGACGGGCCGCTTCAAAGATCGCCTCGTTATATAAGCTGAATATAAGAGGGGATGAAACACACCCCTGCCTGACACCTGGCCGGACTTTATTTTCTTATGTTAACTCTTCATCTATATTTACTTGTGCTGTTTGATTTTCATAACATTTTATTATTCCAATGTCTTTGGTCCTGAAAAGTGGCAGCATATCAAATGATTTCTCAAAGTCCATAAAACAAGCATATTATGCTCTTGATTCGTGTTCAAGCACCTCTTTAGTCAGAAGCCAAGTGCAAATCTTATTAAAAAATGGGGGATGGAGTTTGATATCAATGTTTTGACAACAAATATGCATCCTGTTGGTCACTGCATGAAAGGCATCAGCGATCCCTGCGGAGCCTAAAGGTCACAGGCTGCAAGGGCGTTCCAGGAAACTATCGGGGCATTCTTCTTTGACGATCAATGTCGGCGTTCGAGACCTCGTCGAATCTGATCTTCAGAACTTTGCTGACAACAATGATGGAACATGGTTCCAGCAACATGGCGTTACCAGTCACACGGAAAATGTGCGTTTTCCAGAAAAACTCTTCTCATCTTCACCCCACCAGAGTTGACCAGACAGCCCCAGCCAAATTGCAAAATTTTAGGGAGAGGATTGAAGATGGCATGGCAACAATTCCTCAGTAGATATGTAAACGTGTAATGGGTGATCTGAGGTCATACTTCGATGACTGTCAGCACCATGAAGATAGACATGTTAATGATGTAATTTTTCACAAGCGATTTTCAGTTCCTGTAAGTTATATTTTCCATAGTTACAAATAGTCGAGTTCTCAATTTTTTTAATGAATTCCTTCTTGAGTACCGTCCTTTAAGTATACGAAAAATTATGTTATGGATGATCTTCACAAATTTTTTTAGTGTATAACTCTTAAGGACAATAGTTACGTTGTTGATACATTATCTTGCAATAGCTTTCTTTGAAATTAAGATAAAAATTGATGAGGGCCATTGCCTTGGTGTAATATCAATATTGTAAATCCTACTGAATACATTTAAGACCGTTCGAATTATATCTTCGTCAATGAGTTTTAGGAGCTTTTCTACTCTACATATATTTTAATGCAAGTTCTACTTTTTGTCTGAGGACTTTAGGTCTGATCTCCTCTTATGTCCTGTTATATAATAGGTGGCCTCCCAGCACAATCTTTCTATGATTTGCATTGGTGTTTGAAATCTGTAATTAGAATGGCATTTCATTCTACATCATTTATTGAACCAAACCGAGTGCTCTATTTTATATCAGTCACTTCTCAGTCATACTTTTTCTCACATTCCTCGGTACTGTCGTGTCAGCAATTTCGTCTTCGCTTTCTTGATTTTCTTCTATTTCTTCTGTCGTCCATAAGATCAATAATATTCTGCCCCATCGATAATTTCTTTTTAGTTCTTGTTGGGGTCGAGGTCGTTGTGGTAGCTACTGATAATGCTGCACATATTTTTGTCCATTTGCCGTCAACATTATTATTTTGTTTTACTTTTCTTCTGTAGTCATTGGCTCTTCTCATAAAGCTTTTACGAAGTCTATTACAAAATTAACTTAGTACTCTCCTCTCACTTTGGATATTTGATCTAATAGTATTTTTAATGGACATATGTCTCTTCACTCTCTTCAATGTTGTCTTTTAGTCTCTCTAGACTCAGTCTCGTCATTACTTTGTCATTTGTGCATAGTATTTATCTCAAATTTTGACGTTTTGTAACTTTATTATTCCTTGTTTTCAATATCAAACTTTTTCACTTTCACTTTTTCGTGGAAATCTTGAGAGCCTCTTGATTCTCGATTAAGTATATTCTAGAAATTTTTTCCTGCTATTCCATTTCTACTTCATAATAGCGTGATATGTTTGATTTTCTACAGCTTCTGATATTATCATTATTTTATAGTCTATATTCTCTTTTTCTTCATCGGTAGTGCAGAAGTCCAAATGGTCATTAAAATATGAAAAATAGGCAGTGAAGTAATCTACTGTTTTACCACTTTTTGAAGTTGACTGGGAGGCAGATGAGTGACAGGAAACCTCAACATACTCTACAAGTTGTTTAATAGCTACTAATGTAACAAGTACATAATCTAAGACTATTGGACGTGTCTATGTTATTGCCGAGTGAGGTTTGTGAGCGAGGCTAATAAATAGGACAAGTCAATACAGTCAAATTACCTATGAGTTACATACGAAGGTTACATGCAAGGGTTCTGTTTGGCTGCCTTTTTACTTCCTTTTACGATAAAGGAAGTATTGGATTCACCCCAAAAATTCGAAATTGAGTTTTCAACAGATCTTCACGTTTTAGAGTCCCCTGATCCCAAAAAACATATTTTTTTTCATTGGTCTGTGTGTCTGTGTGTCTGTCTGTCTGTCTGTGTGTCTGTCTGTCTGTCTGTGAACAGAATATCTCAAAAACGAAAAGAGGTATGGCGTTGAAACTTCATATATAAGTTTTGTGTACTATGTAGATAAGACAGCAAGCTTTTGAAGAAAATCGCATAACCGGAAGTAGGTGTTTACTCTTGTGATTTTTCAGTTTTTTTCGATTTTTTCAAAAACGGCTCTAACGATTTTTTTCAAACTTCACATTTTTATTACATTTTTAATGTGCATTGACGTGAGATAGGTGATTTTCCAGTTGAATACTTCTAAAGTGGGTTTCTTTTGTTTTTTTTTCTATTTTTTTTATTAACTCCTATTTTAAATAGAACACCCGGTATATTATTATATTTTTGAATTCTGCTTAAGATTTTAGAGAAAATTTGTCTCTTTAACTAACGCTCTATTTTGTACCGTTTTTGTAGAATTCGTAATTTTTGAAAATTTTTGACAAATGCTTAAAAATTAAAAATGAAATTTTTGACTAATTATAAGATCACTGTAAAAGGAAGTTGTGTGAGTGTATCACACCAGATTTTTACTTAAATAATAAATACATGTCTAGCAATATAAAATGAACATGTTCTTGAAATACATCGACTGCCTTGTTATAGTATTTCTGTTTCTTCTTTCTTAATTTGAACAAAAAACCTTGTACGCCTTAATATTTGAATAATTATTTGTCCCTTTTATCCGTGTAGCTAGCTCAGTGAACATGAAACTTTCTCAATATCTCAGTTAGTGGTTTATGAAACATCACTCTCTACCAAAACAGGATTTTAGTTCCACTCGTAGTGTTGCTCATACTAAAAATAACTTAAATGAAAGAATCAAATTTTGAATACCACAAATCAGATACACACATGTTTCAATCCTGATACAAACTACGTGTGAGAGCCGAATCTACTCGCGTATACGTTTAAATATATAAAACACGCATAAAACATTAAATGGAACCTATCAAAATAACGTTGGAATAATTGTCTTTTAAAAACGGTAAAATCAACAAATTTTTAACACAAAGCAATGTCAAAATTGCCCAAAGCCGATACTTATCTGAATCCGACTCTGTTTGAATTCACGTGCAAGCTATACACATTATTCACTAATAAAACACATTCCTTGGCGCTTACAAAGCTCGCAGTTGAACGCAACTTTATGACGCTGGCCCGAAGACACTGGAACTCTGCACCGTATCCTTGAAAATGGAACATCTTCGATGGCATCGTCTGCTTCTGTCTGACACGATGCAGTTAATTTCCGATGTCTGGTTCGGTGAATTCACGATTACTGCTCATTGTTATCTAACGTTAGGGTGTAATCGAAAGTCCTAACTGCCCCTTTGGGTGCAGCGTACTTTTGACATATATGGGGCAAATGGTGTACTTATGTGTACACGTTGAATAATGCGTTAGTGTAATTAGGAAGCTTCTGCTGGTTGCACTTGTAACTTACATGCGGCACTTATTGGCTACAGGCTACTTACCGTATTTAATTCGCTCTTCGTATGCCGGCACACAGAGACGCACATCCAGTTTGGCCAAAAGGCCCAGAGCCACTCCCAGTTCTTCGTGCACTTCGCTTGGTTGAAGCTCGCATCGCACACCCGCGTGCAGCGTGTGTTTTTTGCTCCACTCGCAAAAACCGAAATTGGTAAAATACATATAAAAATATATAAGTTGGGCTTAAACTATGAAAACAAACACTACCAGCGGAAGATTTAGATGTATTGTTTGAGGCTTGATTATACTAGCAGATTTTTTATGATGGATATTTCCGACAACCAAAACTGGGTTAGAAATAATTTTTTCTACGATCTTGTCAAAATTGCAACTTTTTGCACAGTTTCTAGTGTCAAAAGTGACTTTTGTAGCACTGTTAATATTACCGCCCGAATTACGTATTTTTTGCACGTTGCATTGGTGGTACTATATTAAAACACGCTCTGCCGTAAATTTGAATCTCAACATAACCTAAAATGCCTAACACAATGTGACGGAAAAAGTGTCACCGTACTAAGGTTTTATATTTCTGTTACGATCGTAGAAAAAATAGCGTATGATACACGTGTGTAAGTGCCATTAACGCACTAGCGACGTTAAAAGCACTCCTCTTTTCGTTATGCTCTTAAACTCGTCGCACGTGCTTTAAAGGCGTACTTATACACCAGTATCATATACAGTGTGTCCCCGGATAGGTGAAACGACTCTTGTGAAAGTTAAAAAATTCTTGATTTAAATTTTAATTTGTTGGGGTTCAGCCGTGCTTGGTTAAAGGCAAATTTCTAACATAATTTCAGTTTTGAAAAATCAAGTATGCCTTGAAAATTTTCAAAAAACCTATTTTTCTATAAGGTAAAGTGCCTTTTATGTGGCAAATACGACAAAAAGTTATTAAGAAAAGTTGTTTAGAATCAGGATCTAAGCCCCCAATACCAAATTTCAAATTCCTCGGCCAACTTTGATTTCTCGCATTTTCTTTTATATTTATTTCTCAAATCAAAGAATTTTATTTTTAACAAATTTTTTTTTATAATGAAATAAAAAAGTTTGTTAAAAGTATTTGTTTTGCCAATAAAAATCTTTGTGAAAAGTAAAATTCTTTGATTTGGTACCTATACATAAAATAAATTGTGCGAGATCAAAGTTGGCCGAGGATTTTGAAATTTGGTATAGATGCCTAGATGTTGATTCTAAACAACTTTTCTTAATAACATTTTGTCGTATTTGCCACATACAAGGCACTTTACCTTACAGAAAAATAGGTTTTTTAAAAATTTCCACGGCATACTTGATTTTTCAAAACTGAAATTATGTTAGAAATTCGCATTTAACCAAGCAGGGCTGAACCCCAAAAAATTAAAATTTAAATCGAAAATTGTTTACCTTTCACAAGAGTCGTCTCACCAGTCCGGGGACACACTGTATACTACATTACCATAATAATTAATCGCTGGTTATTTATAAACACCGTTTATTGTTAAATGTTCAAATTTGTTGTGTTCTTTTCATCGAAATAATTTTTTTGGGATATTATTTATTTGACTGTGACAATTTTGTCCAATTTACCTTATCGTTATTGTACTAGTACAATGAAGTGAGACGTTATGTATTTAAGTAATTTCATGAACAAGACCAATATGATACAGTCGAACATAACACTTTTTAATTTCACAATTTCTCGATAGAATAATAGTAATGTTCGGTTGTTCCTTAAACACTTGATTTATATAATTGTTTACTGCCCATAAAATACTAGTTCGGTATAAAGTAAAACTTGGAATCGTATGTCAATATCATATATTTGAGACATATGTTTTTTCTGTCGCAGAATAGGCTTCAGATTTATAAACTGGATATTTTTAAATTTTAATAGTTCAGCATATATAGCTTTGTAGGCAACCGGTACATAATGAGTCTTTATTAGACTCCTCCTATAAAGTCCTACATCATATACTTCTTACATAAATAGCTATTTTAATTTCGTAGCGTGATGGAATACCTATAATATAAAATCTTAAACAATGACAGGGTTTAAAAATACCTTCAGGTCTTCTATAATTATAATAGCTGTCGTTGACACAGTCTCCACAAACAAGTAATTGAAGCACTTCATCCAGTACGCCTCGAGCATTCAGCAGCAGTCTTTTTCTTCGCGCTGCAATCTGTAAGTGTTTTGTTGTAATCTCCAAATGTATTTCTAATGAATTCGCGCGCCTTAAAAGGCGACAAGTCTTTCAGCTTTAACTTCTCCAACTTGCTTTATACGCAAGGAGAGCTGTTGCCGTTTGCTGTGTCTTGCTCGTCTTACAAAGGTTTGTTTCGAACGTCAGCGTTGTCAATGCTGCCGAAGGTTTGCTTCGTTTTCTATTACGAATCAGGGGTGAGCAATCTGTGCAGGAGTTTTAATAATTGTTCGTCGGAAATAAACTTGCCCCTTCGGAACAAGTAAAGCTCATAGATAATATTGTAAATAGGGCAACAGCTAAGGATATTAAAGTTACAAATCAGAGGGCAATACTTTTTCGATTAATTTTGGCGTTTCTAAATCTATTGTACTCCAGACTTCAAATAATATTTAAAAATGTTAGCAGTACATTAGGAGAATTTTTACAATAGCTTTATATTGTTTAAAAATTTCACGGTTACTGGAATTATCTACATTAACATCGAATTTCGGCTTATACCGCATGGTCTTGGTAAATACACATCGAGCAACTTTTGGCTTTACTAGCTTGCACGTTGTGAATTCAGACAAGGATTTTAGTAATCACTATATATAAACGTGTGTTGTGCCTGCGTTTCTGCGTGCGTCTCTGTGTGAGTATCTGCTTAACCTCTACATCGGAAACGGTGGGGCACACTTTGTTCGCGATCGGCAGTCATATATTGTATTCTTTATAGCGCAGCGACAAACAAGCATGATGTGTACGCCTTTCTAGGCGAGTGGTTACAGCGTCTGACTAACACTCGAAGTGTTTCCGTTTGATGTATTAGCACTAAGCAGCGCTAAGATATTTTTATCTATTTTGAATATAATTTTGAACACTCTATATTTATATTTTCTTCTGTAACTTTTTATTTACAACTCAATGTTAAAAATGCAAAAACTGTTTTAATTAGAGGAAGTCCACCTATGTGGTGGACTCAAAAGTTAGTAATTATATACAGGGTGTTAGGTAAATATGCGGCAAAAATTCAAGGGGTTATTCTTTGGCCTATTCTAAGAATATTTTGTCCTATGATGATTTCTGAAAAAGCCCTTTGTTTCGAAGATACAGGGTGAACAAAATTTGCGACAGTAACAATATTTTATTTTCAAAAAGTACATGTAAAGTTGCTCAATCTACAATAAATGTTCGAAATGACTTCCTCCAGCTTGGATACTTGATAAGCTTATTGACGTACGCCAAACTTTTATTTACATTAATGATTTCAAAAAATATTGAATATGGTCGTGGCAAATTTTCGTCACCCTGTATCTTCGAAACAACGGGGTTTTTCAGAAATCATTATAGGACAAAATATTCTTAGAATAGGCCAAGCAATAACCCCTTGAATTTTTGCCGCATGTTTACCTAACACCCTGTATATTGGTGGCGTGTGAATTATTACAAGTCATCAAAGTTTTGGTTCGCCTTGTTGCAGTATTTAGTGAACAAGGCTGTTTTCGCTTTTTTGCTTTTTGCGTTTTGCAAGACAAAGCAGCTTTTGCATTTGGAGTCGGTGGCGCATAAACAGATGAAGAGCGATGGTTGCAGTGACTTATGTCGTGAATGAAAGGAGTTTATGTTTTACTAAGTCTAAAACTATTTTCCTGTTGATCTTAGTTGGACATTTTTCAATATCTCCATGTATCATTTGTGAAAGATAGCTTTATAATATACAACAGAGCTGATTTTGTAGTATAACTTTAATTAGTAGCTGTGCTGGTAGAATATTTGTATTTTTTTTACTTTAGCTGTTGGTTTCAATCCCTTCTAATTTCTACAAAGAAAAAATGCTAGCACTTTTAGTTACACCTAGTCATTAATATGCGATTTAAAAATAACCATAAAAAGTGATATAGTTTTTATGTATGCAAAGAATATTCTTCGTGAATATTATTTTCAATTTGGCTTCTGAATACAGCTATAGAAATGATAGCTTTAAGAATAAAGGATTCCGTTTATCGATCAGACGAGCGCATTGTGACTAATTGCAAATGGATAACGTAAACTTGCTTAGTGAGCGTTTTCACACATATGTGTTTATTCTAGTTTTAGCCCTTGATTTCACTATAACTTAAGTTTATGTAGAATAGACCTAGTTTGGAATAGTAAATAGAAATAACTGTTACTTTGGCTTAAACCTAATTTTGTTGTACTCTCTAAATCGTTATCTATTAGGACCTATTAGATTATTTTACGATAAAAATCTCTTAAGCGAATAGAAAGAGCTTTACACATCGTTTTCTATGAAAACTAGTAAACTGTAAACTAACTTTGCAACGAAAGCAACTGGAAATAGTAAAATTGTAGAAATATCCTTTCGATATTAATATTTTACATAAATAAAATATATCTATCGTACATTAACTTTGCGTTGTTACACTTATCTGTTTCTTCATAAATGATACATAAGGATGTCAAATACAACTTTTTTTCTCACAAAAGAACTTCAGAATCGGCATTTTTAATCTACTTCACTTTTCTACCCTTTGTCTATAAAATATATAAAATATTTAGAGTAAACCCAGATCAATCATTTAAAAATTCTAAGTGTAAAACATTGCTTTTTAAAAATGGAAATTAACGGTTTTCCTTTATACTCATACAAATAAAGTCGTTTACTAACGTAGTTAATACAATGTGTTAAATGTACGAACCAAGCACGGCTTTGTAAATATCATTCACCATCGTTTCTCTGAACAGTGTCACATATTTGATAGAGTTGCCCCAAATAAACCAAACCCGAACAAGATATACATTGTAACGAAACAACCGCCAACTTAGATCACCTTATCAAACAAAAACAAAGACACCAACAAAAAGTAAAGCTTCGTGTATCAGCTGTCCACACTAATCAGTGGGTGTCTAAATTAAAACGTGATGCGATGTGCAGTACAGTGTCTAACATTAAAAGCTGAGTTATGTGCCTCGCCTGCGCATCACGGATTGAGAGATCACTTTTGTGATTTCAAAAAGTTATTCAAAGTACGCTTTCCGACAAAATTGCAGCATTACCAAACTACAGGGGATCCGGGTAGTAAAAAATGGCGTAATTATGCCATAGGCGAGATGCAATAGATCCAGCTAGTAAGAAATTATAGGGCCATCAAGTTTATGTTTTGTGTTTATGTTAATTTTCACAAATGTGGAGATGTCGATTTGAATTTTGCTACGTGATGTTTACTATCACGTACTGCACTCATAAAATTATTTCTATAAACTAGACTTGACTGTAGGAGGCATTTTACCTATCTTTGAAAACTTTGTTCAGCTCTAACTTTGTTATCTGTAACATTTTTTTAAATCAAACCTTTTTGGTTGTTATTAATACATACAATTATCAAGTAACCCTGATCACAAAAACAATGAGTACTTATTGTGATCCAGTAAACAACAATGCTAAATCAATTAATGACATTGATGACATATAACTTTTTCTTGTGTGTTTTCGAAAAATACCGGGACAGGACGAGTTCTCCAATCCTGAAATGTTCGTTATGTCCGCAACATTTCCGTAAGCACAAAATATTTTATTTATGTCCCCAGCATCATTAATTGATAACACAGTTACAGCTAAAAAATGTTTTCTTAGACAGGTTAACTGCTTCCTACAGTCAAGTCTAGTTTATAAAAATTATTTCATTAATGCAGTACATAAGAGTAAACTTTACTACTAAAATTCAGATCGATATTTTTATATATGTGGAAATTAACATAAAAAGAACAAATAGAAAAATGAACCTTAAGACCCTATAACTTCTTACTGGAGGGACTCTGTAGTCTAGGGATGGGGGCGTCACGTGAAAACATTCGGGCCACGACGGGTCTCGTCCTGAACGTAATATTTAAAAATCGTGAAGTAAACGTGAGTGAAAATGTCCAAAGCGTGATTCACGTTTCGCGTTAATTTCACGTTAAATATTTAGTAACAAATAAAAGACTGCAGGGTGCCCCGTTCCCACGTTGCTCACCCTTGTGGACGATCTAAAGCTGTAGCGGCAGGTCATTGTACTTATGTGTGGCAGCCTGCAACGAAGCATCACAACTGTGTTGTGTTGTGAATGTTGTATCTACAGTCAATCGCATGTCTGTGTCTATAGGCGACCGAGAATAACTTACATTTGGTTCCTCGGACGTATACTGCTTTATCGCATTTCATAAGAAATGTTTACATAAAAGTGACACCAAATGTCAAAACATAACCAATCTGAGCAGGACCCGTTGTACTGAAGCAGTATAAACAGCACCAGTTGAGGCTATACGTTTGCCAGTACTGAAGTGTATTGTTGGTAGCACTGTAAGTCTATGTTAAATTTGATGTTAGCAGGTTAGGTTTTGCGTTAGTCTGTGTCAAACCTGACGCAAAACATAACCTGCTAACCTCCAATTTGACATACACTTACAGTGCCACCAACAATACACTCCAGTACTGCCAAAC